>OX030948.1:128729626-129329626 GCA_943735915.1 Pherbina coryleti | reverse complement strand
AAGACTTGAATTTAATTCTTTGCTATTCCCTTTTAAACTTACCCTCTCTCCTGTTGATGTCCGCGTCTTTCATCAACAAACTCAGACTTGATTTCAAGTCTTGACCAATGTAAAAGCAATGGTCAAACAAATACATAAAAACATGGTTGAAGGTAAATACATAAAAAAAACCAAGCAACGAAATGTCAAAGTTAATCTCTATCACGCTAATGTAAACAGATGAGATTACAGTAGGAGATTAGGCTAATCTTCTTTCTCTTAATCCTCATATGTAAACGTACTTTAAAAAACAAATTTTTATTATAATAATGGACCTTCAAGCTGAGTAACTAAGACGCAAAGCTAAGTGAAGTTTGTTGAAATCACTTCCAAATACTTTTACTTAAAATTAACTTTACTTTAACTTTACTTTTCGAGCAATTAAGGCATGTTGATACTTGACGCTCTCGGTATATTCGAGTGAAAATTTTAAATTGTTTTAAAGGGAAACGGTAAGAGATAATGGAAAATTTTTTTGGAGTGAATAAATACAGCAATAAATTATTTACAAAACAATTTTTTTTAATATTTAACATTTGTTATGCATGCAGCTTTGAAAACACAAAACTTGAAAAAACATGCCGTAATTACATCACCTTTAAGTGTCTTTTGAATTTTATTTTAATCTGTACAATTTTCTTTTATGAATTTTAAGTTTTATTTCGTTAAAGAGTATTTTCGGCAATGAATTTTTATCTAATTTTAATAAAAAATTATCTAATATTTTTAACCCTTACCACCCGGCGGCCACACGTGACAATTTTGTCATGACAATAACAATACACTCACACTTTTTCACCAACACAAGCAAGCTTTGGCAATTGCCAACCTATTGCCAGGCAGTTGTCAGCATGACAATAGGCTGGCAATAACATTGGCAATAATTTTACGTTTGTATTGAAATTGACGTAAATAATCGTGGTTGGTGCACAAAAAAAAAGGGAAAATGTTGAGTTTTCATTCATCTTCAATTATGCCAAAAATTTTAGGCTAGAGTGGATACAGCGACACAGAAAAATTATAAATATAATGAAATAACATTCATTGTCATGCTTTTGGCCACCTACGTCACAATCGACAATTGCTTGGCTGCCGACAATGATTTGACAATATACGTATTCTCAATTGTCATGGCAATCCTATATCGTGTGGCCGCAGCGTTAAATAATAAAAAAATGTAATTTTACATAAATACGTTTTTATTGATAGCAGCAAACAATGAAAAAAAGTTTTGAAAATTATTCCTAATACATTCTGCATTCTTTTTGGATTTCCTCTTGTGGTGGTTCACAAATTATTTTATATTTTTGTAACAATAAATGTTTTTATTTTTATGAACAAAATTTTATATTTTTAAGACAAAATTTTTTAGATAACAATTTGAATCGTATTTTTCTATATCTCATAAAATATTTTTGATAGTTTTTGATAACAATTTTTTGATAACTTATTTTTTAATTAAAATTTAAAAACAAGTGTATAAAGTGTAAGTGTATTTTATATGTGTGTGATTGTGTGTCTTGTGAGAGCACCACATTATTCCCCCCCATAGAATTTAATTGAGTTGGCCAAGAGATTTAAATGTACCTTTTTTTTGTGGGTCTGTGTGAGGAGGATAGCATCTCTGTAGTGTCTCTGTCCATGAATGTTGGTTTGACTCTGTCGATGTGAACTGTAACTGTGTTATTATTTTTAAGAATTGTAAAATTTTTGTGTGTTCTGTCGAGTACTTTGAACGGTCCTTCGTATGGATTCTGTAGTGGACGTCGTATTGTGTCATTTCGTACGAATACGTATTTACAACTCTTCAAGGCTTGTGGTAAGTATTGACCAGCATTTGTATTATGATGTGAAATGTTTGAATCGTTATTTTGAACGTTTTGTTTGAGTTTCGCTAATGTTTCTGATGCATTAAAAGATTGGTAATTCTGAACTACTAATTGTCTAGGTAGCTTTAAGTTTTGACCGAAAACCATTTCAGCCGGGGACGCTTTGATGTCTTCTTTGACTGTGGATCTTATGCCCAAAAGAATCTGAGGAATCTCTGTGTACCAATTAGTTTGGTTATTACTAGCCATTATTGACGCTTTTAATTGTCTGTGAAATCTTTCGATCATCCCGTTTAATTGTGGATGGTACGACGAAGTAAAAATGTGGTGAGAACCAATCAGCCCTATTCCAGGATCCGTCTTAATAAATCTACGAACGTAAGACTACGCTACGAATACGAAAAATTAGCTATTCTAGGATCCGAACAAAACGATTCGTAGCGTTGCCTCATTGAAATTTAATTTCGAAAATACGAACACTGCTGTTTTTGACAGAAGACAAGAAACTTTAAAAGAAGTGATAAATTAAGTGTTTAAAAAGTCACATAAATTGTGTTTTAAAATAATTACTTCAAAAGAAGAAGAACTGTAAAAGAAGTGATTACAGAAGTGAAAAAAAATTATTTTCAAAACGCATTTAATGCACTTTCGACACAAGTTTGTGATTGTGTTGACTTGGTGTAATTAACTTTTTCTAACGTCTAAATAAGAAACGTAAAACATTTGCGGCTTACATCAATTGATTGCGTCATGTTTTGGTTAATTTTCACAAAATTTATTGAGTGAAATGGGTTTCGGTTTTGAACAAAAAACAAAAAAAATTAATGTCCATTTTTAATTTTACTCTTCTTAAATCCGTAGGTTTAAAAAAAATGTCCGCTTAAATAAACCCGCATTCAGGCTTGTTTTAAACATTTTGGAAGATGAGCTTCCTGCCAGTCGTAACTGTTCAGCATTAACACCTATATCGCAGTTAATGGCATTATTGAGATTTTTAGCAGAAGGTGGCTACCAACATGGAGTTGGAAAGTCATTGCTAAATCCCTGCGCCAAATCTGGCCTTTTGACATTAAGCTGACCAAACGCACGAATTGGTTTCTGTTGTTTTTGACCTATAAAATTTATTTAAAAAATGAATTTTTTTTTGGTGATTTAAATGAAAATACTTTCATTTTTTCCTAAATGCAGCTTATTTCCAAAGAAAACACACAATTCACACACGAACTCTGCAACAATTATACTTTAAATTCTTGTTCAAAATTAATTCCGCTAATAGAAACCTGTCGTAAGAAATCCGCAGAAACAACTGTCAAATGTTGATGCGTTCGGAACGTGGAATAACAATGTTACGAATTTCGAATACGACGTAACGATTCGGATCGTAGAATACAACTTTACGAATCCGAAAGAAAATCACAGCTACGACGGATCCTGGAATAAGGCTGAATGTCTTTAACAAATTGTTTAAATGTGTTAGACGTGAACTGTGGTCCTCGGTCAGAAATGATTTCAATTGGCACGCCAAATCGTGAAACGAATTCTCTATAGAATGTGTCGATTATTGTTGTGGTCTCTATGTTCTTGAGTGGGTAGGCTTCAGGCCAACGTGTATTTCGGTCAATCGCGGTTAGAAGATATTTATATCCGTTCGATATTGGTAAGGGACCAACCATGTCAATGTGGATGTGTTCGAAACGGCCGTGTGGAATGAGTATCTTGTGTGGTAATGTCTTTGTATGTCGGTGTACTTTAGCTTTCTGACAACTAATGCATTCTTGAGTCCATTTATTAATTTGTAAATTCATGTTTGGCCAAAAATACCGTTCTGTTATAAGTCGTCGGTTACCTCTTGTCCCTGGATGTGAAATATTGTGTATTTGGTCAAAAATCGTCTTACGTTAAGATTGTGGAATATATGGGCGTGTGTTATCTGTGGAGTGCTCGCACCAAATTTCAATGTTCATGAATGGAATTTTGATTTGTTCAAATTTGTATAACGTTTGATCTAATATGTCTTTGAGTTCTGTATCTGTGTTTTGTTCGCAATGTAATAGTTTGAGATTAAGATCGGGTGTTTTGAGTTCTTCTACCTCGCATCTTGATAATGCATCTGCTACTGAATTATCTGTACCTTTGACGTGTAGTATCGTGCTAGTGAATTGTGCTATGTATTCTAGGTGTCGTGTTTGTCTTCGGCTTCTCTCTGTTTTAGAATTGAGTGCATTTGTTAGTGGCTTATGATCTGTGTATACTGTAAAAATATTACCTTCGAGGTAGTGTCTAAAATGTTTGATTGTTAAGAATATAGCTAACAGTTCCCTATCGCATGTGCTGTATTTAGATTCTGTGGAAGTTAGTTTTTTGGAAAAGAATGCTAGTGGTTCTAATTTATTGTTGTATTTCTGTTGTAACACTCCACCTACTGCTGTATTTGATGCATCTACAGCAATCGATAGTTCTGCTTTACTATTAACATAGTTAAGTAGTGTTTGCGTAGCAAATCTATCTTTAATTGCTGTGAATGCCTCCGAGGTTGTGTTTGTCGATGTTAAAAGTTTGTTTTTTGTTTTTGAAGCTGTTGTGACCATTTCGTATATTGGGCCTAGCATGTGCGCTAATTTATACTACGTTTACATTGAGCCAAATAACTCATTTCAGCTCATTCAGCCAAATGAGAACCGAAATCATCTCATTTCTCATACGAATTCTCATTTGCAAATCATCTCATTTGAAATAAATGAATGAGATTGGATACGTTCTTAAAACTAATTACAAACTATTTCGAACGCATTCAATGCAGAATGGATAAAAACACACCGAACGCACTAAAAAGAAAGGAAAATGTCAAAAATATTGTGAAGTGAATTCGAAAACAAAGAACAAGCTGTCAAACTAAATGCGATACGTTCGCAAAAAAAATCAGTGTAAACACATTTGAATGACTCATTTGAAATGGCTCATTTGCTCTAATGTAAACGTAGTATTAGGAATGCACCTGTGATAAAAGCTAGTCATGCCGATAAATTTTTGCAGTTGTTTGACAGTATTTGGTTGTGGATAGTCTCTTATACATTGTATTCGTTCCTCCGATGGCCGTATGCCATGTCTTGAAATATTGTAGCTCAGAAAATTTATGTTTTCAACTCCGAAAACGCATTTGTTTGGTTTAATTTTCAAACCATATTTGTCGAGTCGTTCGAAAACTTGTGTCAAATGTTTCATGTGTTCTGTTTCTGTCTCGCTAGCTATCAAAATGTCATCTAAGTAGACGAAAATGAAATCTAGTCTGTAAAGGACTTCATGTATGAACTGTTGGAATGTTTGTGCTGAGTTTCTCAAACCGAAAGGCATTCGGAGAAATTCGAACATTCCAAATGGTGTCGTGATAGCTGTCTTGTGTACGTCTTCGGGAGCCATAGGTATTTGGTGATATGCTCTGACCAAGTCCAGTTTCGAATAAATGTTTGTGTTGTGTAAATTGTTTGAAAAATCGTGTATATGTGGTAATGGGTAGCGATTAGGTACTGTGATTGCATTGATGCGTCTGTAGTCACCGCATGGTCTCCAGTCGTTTGGTTCGCGTTTCGGAACGAGGTGTAGCGGAGAAGATGTCATTGATTTCGACGGTGTACAAATGCCAGATTTAACTAAGAAATCGAATTCTTGTTTAGCTATTTTTGCTCTGGACAAGTCTAGACGTCGTGGCTTCGTGAATGGTAATTGTCCTTCTGTCACTATGTGATGAACTGTTTGATGTTTTACCGGTGTAGTATAGTCGGGTTCTGTTACTAGTGAAGGAAATTGTTTGAGTAATTGTGTATACTTGTTATCTAGTGAAAATAATTTTGGTAATGTTGTTTCAGTATATGCCGTTATTGTGTTTACTGATAAATTCGTTAATGGGTCGATGAGACGTTTATATTTGAGATCAACAAGAAGTCCATATTTCGTTAAAAAATCTGCACCAATAATTGGTTTAGAAATGTGTGCTATAATAAATGTAAATTGTAATTCGCGTCGTAAATTTAAGTCTAAAGTTAATAATTTTTTCCCGAATGTAGATATTGCTGTGCCATTAGCAGCTTGAAGTGTCAAAGCAGATTTCTGTCTGTTAATTTTGAATTTTGAGGCTGGAAGTACCGATACTTCCGCTCCGCTGTCAATAAGAAAATTTAATTTATTTGACGGATCAAATACGAAAAGACGACGTGTTAATGTGACGGGTCTATCATCAGTCGTCGCAATAATAGAGTCTTTTAGTTTGTTGTATTGTGTGACATAGTGTTGCGTTGTGTATGGTGGTTGTTTCGAACGAATGAACATGGTTGTTCACACTTTCGTGCTTGGCTACCGAATCTATAATGGTATTTACATACCCAAGAAGTATTGTTTTGAGGCCTATGTCTTGAATTTAACCTGCGTCTTATTCGTGAGTTCGAACGAAATCGGTTTTCTGACTTAAGCGTGTTCACTTCTAACGTCAATTTATTGAAAGATTCTAAAATTTTTGAAGTGGAAATTGTTAAAGCTTGAACCATTTTCGTAAGTTCAATCGTGTTGGAATGTTTTCCGAAGGCACTGACTTCATTTTCGGTCATAACTTCCCAGAGATTGTCGGCTAACGCTACCAGTTCCTCGATCGTTTTGTGGCCTGACCCAGTCAATGCTATGTTTAGAGTTTTGGGTAGTTTCCTAAGCCATAACTTTATGAGGAAATCTGGTTCCACTGAAGAACCGGCTAGAAGTAGGAGCGATCTGTAAAACTGGGATGGTTTTCGGTCTCCAATCTCGCAGTCAGAAAGAATTTTGTCAATTCTTTTGTTTTCACTAAGAGAATGACGTTCGATAAAAAGTCTTTTTAAATTTTCGTACAAATTGGTCTGTGAAGGCTTTTGTATGAAATCAAGGACTGTCATAATAACATCCTGTGGAAGAGCTGTAACTAAGTATTCGTACTAAGTTTTGTCTGTCGTTATGGATTTTGTCTGAAATTGTATTTCGGCATGGACGAACCATGCTTCAGGACAAGTTGTCCAAAATTGTGGTAATTTGATAGATGTCACGTGTATTTCCGTACTGTAAGGTATGTCGAAAGGGTTTGGGAGTGTGTCTGTGTCGAGAGATATTAATGGATTATCACCTTCTCCACGGTGAGAAGAGTGAGGGGGGGTATGTTGCAGGCTCATTGTGTGAATGTTTAAGTGTGTTCCTCAAATGTGTTACCCTAGTGCAGTGGAGTGCCTACGTATGTAAGAATCTAGGTTTCTTCCGACCCTATATTCTTACATACGTTTCAGAATCTATGGTGTGTGCCTCGTGATAATCTAAATTGAAAAGCAACCTGTGAAAAAAATTTTTAATAAAATGTCAAATAAAAAAAAATGTATAAAATTGTATAAAATTTTGAATAAATGATTTCTGCTCTCGTAGTTGTTGTTGTTGTTGTTGATTTTTGTTTGTTGTTCTTGCTGTTGATTTATTTGTTGTTGTCATAAATACTGTTGTTGTTGTTATTGATGTCGTTGTTGTTGTTATAAATATTCTTGTTGTTGTTGTTGGTTTTGTTGTTGTTGTTATAAATATTCTTGTTGTTGCTGTTGATTTTGTTGTTGTTGTTATAAATACTCTTGTTGCTGATTTTGTTGTTGCTGTATCGTTACCTTACCGGCAGGTATAGGGTCTTGCTCGTTGTCGTTGTTATGACGTTGTTGTTGATGTTGTTGTTGTTATGACGTTGTTGTTGATGTTGTTGTTGTTTTCCGTTATCTTACCGGCAGATATAGGGTTTTGCTTGTTGTTGGTCGATGATGTTGTTGATGTTGACGATGGTAGTGGTGAGCGTTTCAGCTGCTGCTGTTACTGTTGTGACGATTTAAGCCGCGTTTCCATGCTATCACTTACGATCTCCCACAATAACATTTTTTGTTAGAAAGAAAAAGCATGTGACCCTCACCATATAGGATTGACGAATGTGAGTGTGAAACAGGCATTAATTTTTTGTTTTTATAGCATGTGATATCCCCTGTGATTTCATGTGATACTAGAAGATAGGAAAAGTTCAGCTTTTTGAACTTTTGCTATAAAAGTGCTTGCTATAAATTTGATTAACATTTTATAGTTGTCGTTTGTGAGCTGCCAAGTTTTGACAATGAATGAAAAAAAAATTTAATAAATTTTTTCGAATAATAAAATCACGCAAGAAGTTTTCAAACATTTTATATTTTGTGTTATTTCTGCAATTTTGTGTGACAATTTTGTAAAACTAATTTTCTATATTGAATAAATATAAAATATTGATTTTATTTGCGAATTGTGTTTTTTACAAATTCAATTAATCACATTGATTCTACGGTGTTTGAGGCTCTGATTTACATTTTTAATTTAGAATCTATTGGTCCACAACTTCTTGTAACTATACATAATATTGCGTCACTGCCGGCTCCTGTGCCTCCAGTACAACCCCTTTTACGGATGTGGCACCTTTCTTCAGCGTAAAGCTCAGCTGTTTTACAGCCTCATCAATGGTTATGCTCACACATTGCCATTGTAAACCATATCTTGTGGAAGCTGTATTTAATGTTATTGCACACATGACAAACGTACTGCATGGGGAAAAAGCGAGTTATTTCATGTCTGAAAAAAAAAAACAGAATAAAAACCTACCGCTTTGCGTGACTCTTCTTCGGGTTGCTGCGGTGGATGCACAGTTGTATTTTATTTCATACACTTTTCCGGGCCTGTTTTAGCTTTGTTCCACCTGATGTTGAGGCTGGCCGAATCTTTTGCTTAGGCTTTTTTGGAAAACAAATAAATTTTTGATTTGCTTACAAACATTTAAAAATATCAAACTTTTATAGCTATAGTGACATATAACCATCTCGCTCATTATAGCAAAAGTTTTTGATATGGGATAAGAGAAGATCATAGAAGATAGCATGGAAACGCGGCTTTATTTTGGGCTCTTTGGGTGATACTGTTTTTTTTTTTTTTTTTTGAGCGTTTTCGCTTTGCTTCGCAAGCAAAGATGCTGTTGAGTTCGCTATGATGGCAGCGGTAATTGTAGCAGCGTTTGTGGTTTTTTTTTTTGCCTTTGGTCAAATTCTGTTGCTATCGCCGTTATTGCTGCAATTAATGCTGTCGCTATTGTTACTGCAAGGTGGAGGTGGCTGTTGACTCGTTGTTTGTGTTATAGTTCGGATAAGCAGGATCGCCAGTTGTGGTGGTTCACAAATTATTTTATATTTTTGTAACAATATATGTTTTTATTTTTATGAACAAAATTTTATATTTTTAAGACAAAATTTTTTAGATAACAATTTGAATCGTATTTTTCTATATCTCATAAAATAGTTTTGATAGTTTTTGATAACAATTTTTTGATAACTTATTTTTTAATTAAAATTTAAAAACAAGTGTATAAAGTGTAAGTGTATTTTATATGTGTGTGATTGTGTGTCTTGTGAGAGCACCACACTCTTATCAGAAGCAATATCAGTAAAATTATTTTCAATTATATGATCTATATGCTCAACTGAAAGACTCAATAGCAGTATTATTTTTAATGTTTTCAGAGCGTAATAAATTATTCAAGCAGAAGCTGCTAAAACGACTTCAACTGCTCGTTCAGTTTCGCGATTAATGGGCGAAAATAGAACTTGAACCTATTGGCCAATATCCCAAATGCATTTTCGACGACGTGGCGACTCCTAGAAAGCATTTTATTGAATTGAATTTGGCAAAAAGTTAACCAAGGTTCGGAACATTGGTTTTTTACAAAATTCTCGCGAGCGCTATTCGCGCAGTGTAAACACTTTTCCAGCACGAAGGAACGAAGATTTCTTCGTTCACTCTGATCGGCCGACGCTTGATCTTTTTGGCCGAATCCAGTGCTTATTTGCGCATAGGTAGTAGATTTGTTGAAATTGTAGTTAATAACGTAGGAAAAACAAAAAAGAAAGAAAATATATTGAAAATTTAACGCAAAAGAACTTTGTTTTACTTTGCTATTTTATTAGCACTTTATATAATCAAATTATTTATATAATATTCTTTATATAATAAATTCTTTGTATAAATACTTACATAAAACCTAAATTAAAAGGCATAAAAGTAGTAAAAATTAATCAAATTTAGTACGTTTGCATAAACAAATATTGATCAACGCTGATGCTCGCAAGCATTGAATTTAAGTGTTTCCACTGCACGAACGAACAAGATGGCGACTTACCAATGTTCGCAACTTGTGTTCTTGCGGTGGAAACAGTTGAACCGAACGAAGAATTCATCGCTACGATTTGTTCGCGATGATTTCTTCGTTCGTTCGGGCGGTGGAAACGCTCGGTTACTGGAATACTTTCTTTGAGTATTTTTGAAATAGTCGATTGTTGTATGCGGAACGGTAATTGAAGTGATGTTTGAATTTCAACTTATGTAAGAAAATATCACAAAATGTTTATATATTGTAAGGAATTCCTTAAAATTATCAGCTTATCAGCCAGCACTTTTTGATATTATAAATCATTGATAAATATTATAAATGATTAATATTTTAAATTATTTCAATTTATATTATTATTGATAAATACTAAATATTTCGTCCATAATACTCTTAATGCATTAAAGTGAACATTCAGCTGATTAAAGCTGTTCATGATAAAGTTTTTTCTTCCCCATATATTACACACCATATCAAAATAGCATACATGTGGCCAGATATCGAAGAGTTAGATGCAATCGCTCAGCTGGTCCTATGCAGTACCCGAATTTCGTGTCCTGTTTGGTAAGGATAGGTCTTACTTTCGTTAAAATTTTTCCAAATTGTTCCGGTGTCATATGAAGATTATTTTTATACAATTTTGTGTCTTCGCATTGTATTTCATTAAGAAGTTTGTGGCTAAAACCTGGTTAAGTCCACATATGTTTAAATGATAATGGACAGTTTTTAATAGAGTTTAATCGCCACCGAGGCAAACAGCACCACCACTACCTCTGCACATGTGTACCAAATGTAGAGCTGCTGACGCAAGCGAGGACGATGGCTCTTCTTTTTGCCTCTGAACTTAACTCACCTTCTTCTCTGTTCAATAGCCAAAGGGAGGAATACTTTTTATTTTTTTATTGAGGATCTTCTTCTGACTCCAACAAATATGCCGCAGCTAAATTATTAAATTTTCTAATGTATGCAAGTTTTTTTTTATGTCCATTTTTATTTGATACAATATATTCAATATTGACAATGTAGTAGAATTTTGGGAAATGTCAAAATTTAATAGGCCTCTGTCAAATTTTGAGGTGTTAGCGGCTGAAAAAGTAGCATTTTTTACATTTTTCAGTCATTGAAATTGCCAGTTCTGGGGACTCTGTAATGCGATTCGAAAAGCAATGCTGTTTGAAAGTTAAATGCGATCTGAAAGTGAAATGCCACTCTAACTGTGAAACCTAAATAAGAGCGTTGAGCGGCGCGTTACCAGCCGCTTTGCGTTAACGCCGAATTGTCATCCCTAAATAAAAGCGGCGGCTTTATGTCAGATGCGCAGGCAGCCAAAAAATTTTTCACAGAAATAGCAATATTTTCGAAGTCTGCAGCTAACTTTACTTCCTAACGCTCTGTCAAAATTGGATTTTCCAACCGCTCAGCGTTGCCGTCGCGTTTTTATGGTTTGCTTCATACAATTCATATTAGCATGACGATTTTTTGACAGATAAACAACCCTGACGCTCTTGTTTAGGTTTCACAGTAACGCATTCGCATGAGTGTAAATGTTGCTTAGTTTCATACCCCGCAATTGTTGGTAATATAGAGCATTTTTGTCAGACATAGATATTTAATGTCAGAATATGCACAAAGAGGAAAAGAAAAACAGACAAAATTGTTTATTATTCAATTTTATATTGTTGTAAAAACAAATGGATTCGGAAGCTAAAGGAAGCAAAAATGTATTTTTATACAAAGTCCGGCATTCCGGGAATAATTGGGGTAGTAGATGGCACCCAAATCCAAATAATAAGGCCGGCCAGAAATGAGCATTTATACTTTAATAGAAAATTAAAGCACAGTATAAATGCTATGGTTGTAAGTTTCTTTATTAATGTTCCTTCTTAAGAAATTAATTTTAAATTTATATCTATAGATTTGCGATCACAAAATGGTCATCAGGTCTGTTAATGGCCGATTTGGAGGAGCAGCTCACGATTCCTATGTTTGGAATCTCTCAAGCGAAAGGAATCATTTGAAAAGAAAGTACGAAAATTGCGACAGGGGAACGTGGATTCTAGGGAAGTATTTTTTATAACTTTCTCAGCAGTGACCCAAAATAGCAGTTATTTTCGAAATTTATATTCAAATCTATTTAAATTTCTATTTTATTCAACGCACCCGTTTATCTGGCAAAGCAAATGTTTTTTTTTTTTGTATTTTAGGTGATTCTGGATATCCCTTAGAACTCTGGATTTTAACACCACACCGGAATGTTATGGAAAATTCGACTGAAGCATTGTTCAATGAATAGTTTTCAAAAGCAAGGCCAACCATTGAACGTGTTTTCAGTGTGTTAAAAGGGCGATTTCGTTGCCTATTAGCTGCGAGAGAGCTCCATTACTCCATTACTAAGTGAAGAAGAAGAGGAGGCAAATACATTTAATAGTCTTGTTAATGAAAATGTTGCATTAACAAATACTGGTAGACAAATAAGACATGAAATAACAAACAGAATACCTCGATAGACTCTTATATATATTTTATTTGTTATTATTTATATTAACAAATAAATTTTAAAATTTATAATAAGCAATAAAATTAAATAAAACGAATACAAAAATATTTTCTTACAAGAACACTTTTTTTAAAAATAAAATGCTAAAACAATATCAAAAATAACAATTCAAAATTACAATATTTCTAATAAAATATTAAAACTTACATTAAACAGGGTGCAACTATTTCAACTGTATAAAGATATTGGTGGCGAGAGAAACAGTATTATATAGCAACTATTTGTATTTTTGATCTTCTTATACCTGCGACACATTGGTCCATTTAAACTCTATTAAGTGTTTTTTCTCATTTAAATATCTGCTTAACTATGTTTAAAATTCGTTTAGTCAAAACTAGTTTCCGAAACTCGTTTATCGCAGTTAAACGAGTTATAGCAGCTGATTTTGACATTCCTCTTTCTACACTTTCGTTGAGAACTATAGCGCTCTCACTCGAGCAAACGCTCTGAAATTTACGATTATAGTGTTGCTCGCTTATCCATATTTCTCGTTATTTTTATAAACTAGTAAACAAAAATATTGAGGGCCAGTTTTTCAGTCCGAGTTTAAACTCTAGTCAAGTTAAACTGAGGTTAATGTGTTGATTTTGATGCTATTATCGTTGTTGTTTTCATTGTTGTTGATGAAGAATTATGTTGTTGGTGCTGTTGCCTGTGGCGTCCGTGGCGTAGTTGGTTAAAGTGCGTGGCCGCTATGTCAACGAACTTTGGAGACCCAGGTTCGAACCCCAGCAGCGACAGAAAATTATTTGAATTAAAATAATTTTTCTGTACGGCCGCCACCTCTCTGCAGACGATGGCAAACCTCAGAGAGTAATCAAAATGCCATGTAAAGCTTCTTGAGAACCAGAACAATTCAGTTCATCGCCGTTCGGAGTCGGCGTTAAGCATGTAGGTCCTGTTCTCGGTCAATTGTGTACAAACTTAATAACACGCACAACACAATTGATCATAAGAAGCTAGGTCAAAGTCCTTTCAAGGGCTGAAATGGCCAGTTATTTATTTATTTTTTTTTTTTTTATGCCAAAGGACAAACTGGTGTCGTTCAGTGAAGCCACTTGAGATAGATGACGTGGTATTGGTCTGCGACAGCAGCATTCATCGATCGAGATGGCCGATGGCACGTGTGGTGAGGGTGTTCCCTGAAAAGGACCTGCAGATTCGTTCGGCAGAAGTAAGGTACAGTGGTAGGACTATAAGAATACTGGCTTGCATGCTTGTGAAGTTGGATCTGACAGATGAATCTTAGCCGTTTTAGATTCACGGTGGCCGGGATTTTGGCGAGGGAAACAGTATTATATAGCAACTATTTGTATTTTTGATCTTCTTAAACACCCTATCTTGAAATGTAAATTTTAATTGGTTGGAAACTTCTTGTTATGTTAATATCACTAAATTGTCAAATTATTCGCCATTGTATGAATTGCAAATTTCCGGCACTTTCTTGGTAATCGTAAGAGGCATACAAACGTAAGTTAATCTTGTTATACATTTAAAATATTCATATTTAAGAATTTATAAATGAATTAGGAAATAAAACCTCCATCGAAAGCAGGGGTGTTCTTATTTAAACTGACGCGATTGCTGAAAAGTCACAGATATGTATTAAGAACTTTTTGTTCTTAAAGATATGTTTATGTTTTTGATGTTATTGAAAATACAATTGAATAAATTACAAAATTGATTCTAAAAAAATTTAACTTATTACGTGAAATTTTGAGAAATTTGCAATCCAAGTTGAAATTTGGTAGTTTGAACCGATCGATTTCATCTTCAAACAAGAACAGCTAGAGAACGGTTTAGTCAGTGACGTTTGTTGATATAAAGTTAGATAAGGTTAGTTTTTCTGCTACAATTAACCGAAGCTAATTAACCCTGTAGCTTCTTAGTGTGCGAAAATAGACCCCACTTCGCTACGGTTTTTTGCTAAACTGGACATTACCTTTCATCTCCGTAAATAGTTGCACTCTATTGCGGGACACCCTGTATATGATATGAGGAACAGAAAATTGAAAAAGGAATTCAGGATTAAATGAGATAAATTAAAGTGAAAATGAGATCAATGAAAACATACAATTTCTTAAACACTTTTCAAAGAAATCAATTCCGGCGGGCTTTAACTTCAAGCATTTCCTTTTTAATTTCCAATTTTATTAAAATTAGTTTTCGCTTTTCAGCATCGTTCTTCTTTTTGTATACGAATTTGTTCCTTTTGCAGTAAAAATTTTTTTTCTTCCAGTTCTACCTTTTTTTTGAGGATTTAGTTAGACTGCGTAAGTTATCGCGAATTTCTTTTAACACATTAAAAGAGAGTCAGAGAATTTATTATTAAAATTGATTTTAAAATAACATTATATATTGGAATAAATAAAACTTCAAAATTTATAAAATTCTAGCATATTATAAGGGAATGGAATAATTTAAAATATATTAACATTTAAAAATTTCAATAACTTCAAGCAATAAGCGGTGTGAAAAATAGTGAAATCTAAATTAATAAAATTAATTTTCTGTATGTTTGAACAGAATACAAATCGTAACAGCTGGATGAATTTGACTCAAATTCGGCACGCATATTACTTGTATGCTAACTTAGGTGATTGCATAATTGGTTTTTGAAGACGAGTCTTCCGCACCTTTACGAGAAACGCTAATATACATATTAGCGTTCTTTTTTTGGCGAAAAAAGAAATTAATTTAAAAAAAATTCTCTTTCGACACCAAAAACATTCACATATTTTCAATATTGCACAAAACTTAAGTACAAAGACTTTTGCTAAGAACATCGTTTCCTTATAATAAGAAAACACTATGAGAAATTCGTATGTTTTACTTTCGATACAAATAACTCAGTTGTTTTTAAATATATTTATATCATTCAATTCTTTTTCTTTGATAAAATCCATTAAAAAACTTATTAAAACCCAATTGAAGGATACCGTTAGCTTAGCGTATATATTTTTAATCTTTTTTTTTTAAAAAAAAGATAAAATATTCAAATTTTTCTCAAAAAAAAGGACGAGCCCTGTTTTGTTGTTTAAATATAAAAACTTAAAATTCCAGTTTTGACTACCTTTAACATGACATGGCGTTTACTAGCAAACGTGTTAGACGAGGACCAAATGGAATTCACCCGAGCAAAAGTGGTATATATCAGCTAGTTTTTTCAATAAAATTGTTAATTTGAGTAACTTTCCTTGTATTCAATGGAATACCAAAAAACATAGATACAGGATATCATAAAGGTAATCTTAATGCTTTGTTTCACCTTTACCGAATTGTCCTGATTTTTTATTTAGTTTTCCACTTGCTTATGAAGCAAATTCTTCTTGTCCCTAGTAGTTGAGCTAAAACAGGCACGCTTGTAACTATGTGGAGTACTGTTTTCAGGGGAAGCATCGCTAACTCGGCCCACTGCGTCTTCGACAGTTTCTGGGATATGGTTTGTTGCTGAAGGCTGTGTGCTGGAACCTTGCCCTATGCCAAACTCCATTGCATCACTTATGCCACTGACGGCCACTGAGTTGTAAATCCCATAGTTCAATTAGCTCTTTTAGCTCACTTACAACAACTTCAATATTTCAGTGTTTGTTGTAATTCGAAGAAATTACTGTCGGCGCATCGCGCTGCGACAGCAAGAAAAAATTGTGCATAGCATTGTTGTTGTTTGCTCGCGTCGAAAGATATCAAGGTTATTGATGCTGTGTATATTTTGTTGGTATTTTCTAATAGCGCACACTCAAGTGGTGGCTAGGTTTTTTGTTGTGACATTTTGAATTTTACTTGTTCTTATTTTTAAGGCATCCGTGGCGTAGTTGGTTAAAGTGCGTGGCCGCTATGTCAAAGAACCTGGAGACGCAGGTTCGAACCCCAGCAGCGACAGAAAATTATTTGAATTAAAATAATTTTTCTGTACGGCCGCCACCTCCCTGCAGACAATGTAAAGCTTCTTGAGAACGAGAGCATTCCGTTCATCGCCGTTCGGAGTCGGCTTTAAACATGTAGGTCCGGTTCTCGGTCAATTGTGGACAAACTTAATAACACGCACAACACAATTGATCATAAGAAGCTAGGTCAAAGTCCTTTCAAGGGCTGAAATGGCCAGTTATTTATTTTTTATTTTTAAGGACTATATTAGCTCAGTGTACACAGTGTTTTTGTTTTTAATTTTTTTCGTCGCCATCGAAGAACTCCTTTTTTTTTTTGAAAATTTTTAATCCAACTCACTGCCACGACACCACTGCCTTGAAGGGTCACTACCAGTGTCAGAAATTGATGACTTGTTGCGCTGCATCTTCGCTTTAAGGTGGTTTTTTTAATCCACCCAAACCTATCTTAGACAAATGTTTTATAACACGTTGTGTTAAAAAAATCATTTCTTTCTTACTTATTTTCATCTAGCAACATCTCACAAGGGCGGTCCGTCGGCATTAAGGTCACTAACCAACCTCTTCCACAAATTGTCGGCACAAGTCTTGGCATTCGCTATCTTCAGCTGTCACTTGGCCAAGTCGGGATGCTCTCGATTAAAATTTCGAACTGCTTGGTATTAGACTTCATATTTTTATTTGTGGATTCCCTATAAGTTAAATGTAATTGTTAAAAAGCATAACAAAGAGATTAATTTAGATAAAAACTTACATTTTATATTTTTTCACATTCGACCTGCCAAGTAGCTGTCGAATAAATTTGCGAAAATCGGATGACTTTGACATTCGCATTCGCATTGCCAAGTATGAAAAATGCGAATGCAAAAACGAGATGAGTATAAAGGTACAAAAAAAAATGCGAAAGTCACAAATTCGATTGCGAAAGGCACCTTTTAGAGTACCATTTATTCGAATGCGAGCAAATTTACTTTCGAATCGCATTACAGAGTAAGAACCCTGCATTTTTTTGTACTTATAGCGTACGCCTAACACTACTTAACAATTTTATCGCTTCGTTTGGTGTGCTGCTCTGTTTGCATTTTTATGATCTTCAATATGCGAAAAAAAGTAAGTGTCATACCAGCATTATAAATAGAAAACCAAAAACAAAAATCTAGTACAGGTTTGTGTTTTTTGTAGATGAAATGAATGTATCGACTATTAAGGGGGGGATAAGGTTTAACAACTTTTTCCCCCATTTTTCGTTATTTTTGTTTCTGAAAGTACAACATCTGAAGAATATTGTATTAAATTTTAAGGCCATTCGGAGCAAAACTAACGCAGTTACAGTAGGTTGAATGACCGTATCTCCTACTAGTGTTGCTTAGTGTATAAAACTTTAAATCAATTTTCCCAAAAATGTAATTTTTAAAGTCGGTGACCAGCGTACAGAAAAAAACTACTGAACCGATCGTTTTGAAATTTTGTACACATATTCTACATATAAGTAGCTCTCAAGTGCCGTTGATTTTTTTTTACATTTTTTAATTACTCACAATTTTACAATAACAAATAAGTAGATTTTTTTCGTCAAAAATCATCATTTTGGCTTCGAAATGGTGTCAAAAATTGAAAAATTAAAAAAAAACTCGACGTCACTAAAGAAAGCATTTTAATTTTTTGGTTTCAGATGATCCAGTGATGCTGTAGGCTGGTCACCGCACAAAGAAAAAATTTTTTTAAATATTCTTAAAATGTTGTACTTTTATATAATAATATGTAAAATAAACCTACTGTGGTCCTACTGGACCAGCACAAACGGCGATATCCTGGGTCTAAATAATGCAGGTAGGATTATATATTCCAACTCATCTTCTAGACCCAGAACCTGTATTGTTCATAATAATAATATCTCTCTTTTTACTTTAACAGAGTTCATCAACCAAGACCTCACTGCGGGCCTGATGAAGCTCAATGATCAAAAGGAAGTCATTGTAGCTTCAGCTTACTTTGCGGGAGACGAGCCCATTTGTCCCCCGGACTGCATAGCTGATCTGCTTAAATTTGCTGCCAAACACAAGACAGAAGTTGTCTTGAGCTGTGATGCCAACGCTCATCATACACTGTGGGGTAGCACAGACACAAACCAAAGAGGTGAGTACCTTTTAGACTTCCTTATTTGTAATAACTTGTATGTATGCAACGTTGGAAATGAACCAACGTTTATTACCGCAAATAGAAGAGAGGTTCTAGACCTAACTCTTACCACATCAGCTCATGATGATATAATAGCTGACTGGTATGTTTCAAAAGAACCTTCGTGTTCGGATCACAGACACATTAGGTTTGAAATAAAGTCAGCCATTATACAAAACCTCTTTTATCGCAGAAAACAAGACACTGACTGGAACTCCTATAAAGAGCAGCTTGGTCAGCTCATCCCCGATAAACTTCCCCTCAGAATCGATACGATAAGCAAATTGGAATACTCAGCAGACTATGTCCAATCATGCATTACTCAATCTTTTGAGGACAACTACCGTCTTAAACTGAAGAAGTTCAAGAGACAAGCACCCTGGTGGAACAACCATCTCAACGACCTCAGAAAAGGAGTAAGGAAGCTGTTCAATAGAGCTAAGCGCAATACTGATTGGCTATCCTACTCCCGATCTCTTACTTATTACAATAAGGAGATCAAGAAGGCTAAAAAGGACTCGTTCAGGAACTTCTGTGGCTCCATCAAAGATGTTCCAACGAGTTGTCGCCTTCAGAAGATCTTATCAACTGTCAGACCACAATCCCTAGGTAGTCTATTACATGGGAACGGTGTTCAGACAAAAACAAAGAAAGAGACCCTAGAACTCCTTCTCAATACTCACTTCCCGGGCTCCGTCATTCAAAACGGTCCCCACCCAAACCAATCTAACAACTACGAACAGACAAATCTGCCAAGTAGAGAAGATTGGAGAATCAGCAAACAGATCTGCAATACTTCAGCAGTTAATTGGGCCATAAATTCCTTCAAACCCTTCAAATCTGCTGGTGGAGATGGTATTTTTCCAGCTCTTCTACAACAAGGTTCAGAACATCTGATACCACTACTATCAAAACAATTCAGCTGCAGCCTAGCCTATGGCCATATACCTGGAGCATGGAGAAAAGTGATAGTAAAATACCTTCCTAAGGCTGGCAAAGGCTCAGAGAGTAATCCAAAATCTTTCAGACCCATCAGCCTTATGTCCTTCATACTGAAAAGCATGGAGAAAATAATTGACAAATACATCAGGGAGAATGCCCTGTCAATACACCCCCTAAGTAAGGCACAACATGCCTATCAAACGGGTAAATCAACAGAGTCAGCACTTAATGACCTTATAACCACAATTGAAAAATCTATCGACTGCAAGGAAATATGTATTGTCGCTTTCCTTGACGTCGAAGGAGCCTTCAATAATACGTCATACGAGTCCGCTAGAAGGGCACTTAATAACCTTGACATGCCAACAATCATAGGCAGGTGGATTATGACGACACTCAATAGCAGAGTTATCCAGACCTGCCTGGATAACACCTCCCTCAAAGCAACTACAACCAGGGGATGCCCGCAAGGAGGCGTCCTATCACCTCTACTTTGGTCACTAGTTGTAGATAGTCTCCTAGTCGAACTCAAAGAAACTGGGATAGAGGCGGTTGGGTATGCTGATGACGTAGCAGTCATCATACGGGGGAGCTTTGAAAACACAGTGTCTGATGTTCTACAAGCAGCACTGAACACAGTACAGAGATGGTGCAATAACGAAGGCCTCTCCGTAAACCCAAAAAAGACAGTCATTGTTCCTTTTACAAAACGACGCAAGCTCAATCTTACTTGCCCGGTACTTTTTGGGGAAAAAGTAGATTTTTCCAACTCAGCAAAATACCTGGGAGTGATCCTGGACAGCAAACTGTCCTGGAACCTCCACATAGACCGCATCATCAGCAGATCAACAGCCTCATTGTGGACCTGCAGAAGAATTTGCGGTAAAAACTGGGGGTTAAGCCCTAAGATGATGTACAATCTCTATACTTTGATCGTCAGACCAGCACTAACATACGCGTCTGTAGTATGGTGGTCGAAAACGCTAGAAGGATCTGCATGCCATTGGATGACATGCTTCCCAAAAGCCGCTTTAACAAAAACTTCATCGTAGTTATCCCCATCAGATCCAACTGGGAACACGAGAAACTAAACCCGTCCGAAAACGACCTTGTGTGGTACACAGATGGCTCCAAAATGGAGAAAGGCACGGGAGCAGGGGTCTTTGGAGAACACTCCAATGAGAGCCACTTCTTCAGTGCAGGTCTATTTACCACAATCTTTCAAGCGGAAATCCTTGCCATTAACAGATGCGTCAGACTGAACTGTATGAACAATGTTAGAGGCAAATCAATTTTCGTCTTCTCTGATAGTCAAGCTGCCCTTAAAGCTCTGACATCACCTATCATAAAATCCAAGCTAGTGCTGGAAACTGTAGACGTCCTCAACGACCTGGCTGCGCAAAACAATAAAGTCACTCTACAGTGGATTCCTGCCCACTGTGGTTTTGACGGGAATGAAAGAGCAGACTCCCTGGCCAAACAGGGAGCATCATCAACACTCACAGGACCGGAACCGTTCTGTGGGGTTGGTAAGAATCTGTTCAAGCAACACGTCAAAAAAACCTCATTCCGCGAATCTCAAGACATCTGGAAGAACTGCTTAGGACAGATATGCACTAAGCAAATATTCCCAGAACTTTCTCCCAAGAAATCGAAATTTCTTATTAACCTAGGGAAGAAAGACCTAAAGATGATGACCGGAATCATAACTGGACACTGCAAACTAAAGAAACACCTACACAAAATGAATCTCGCTACTGATTCATTATGTAGATTATGCCTTGAGGATGAAGAAACCTCCAGACATATTCTCACAGAATGTCCAGCCCTTCTCCATATAAGAAAGAGAATCCTAAATAGCGAAATAGTCTCTCAAGGACACCTTGCGATCCTCAACCTCGAAAATATATTATGTTTTCTGAAAAAAACTAAAGCAAACGAACTGCTTTAAGAAAAGAAAAGGTATGGCACAATAGGCATCACAAGATGCCGCAGTGCCAGAGCTGAATTAGCTCGCCACAAGCATATCTATCTATCTAAACCTACTGTTATAGTTTATTTTAAAAAAATTCATGAAACAAGGTATTTTTTAGACGAAGCAAACCTTATCCCCCCTTAAATCACTGTAGTTTTTTGAAACATATTTCATAAGATATTTAGTATTTAAACATGTAATTTGGACAAAATAAATGCATGTAAGTTGTTTCTTAAGTTACCAATGTGTCTTCTGCAACATTATTTATTTATTTTTTTTTTTTAGTTGTATGTTAAGGTACAAACATTTTGTGGCACAAATATTTGAGCATTAAGCGAGGTACACATTAGCGAACATGAGTGGCACTCTTGCTCAAATTCTCTCTTTTTACGCAGGTTCGCGTGTGTGGCCATTATTTTTCGTCAGTCAACAGTCAACCACAAAAATGTTTGTGGTTGAGTGTCAAAAATAATAGAAATCAGATTACGCCATCAGAGGCAGAAAAAGTTGCACAGCTCTGCGCAAGACGTTAGGTCTTTCGTGACGTAGATAGGAAAATACACTTTCTCTGTTTTTCTCACTGATTTTCTGTTCGTGCAAGAAAGAGACGAAATATTGTGCGATAGTTCTGTGCGATTTATTCTTCAGATACTGTTCTGTTTGTTTGTGTTTTGGTTAGTGAAAAAAAGCTGATTTTGACAATGTGTCGATCATGACGTAGGCAGACATGCGCATGGCATAATCTTGTGTATATTATTTTTGATTTAGTGTCAGTCAGCGGCCATATTTGTTTTTGACTGATAGTTTATACTAAATAGTTTCAGTCAAGCAGAAGTCAAGCCCGCTGATGTGTACCGCGCTTCAAAATGGATGCAGAAACAGATTTTATGAAGGAATTTCTGAGTTGCTATGAAATGCAACGGTGCCTGTGGGACTTAACAAGACCGGATTATGTGATCCGTGACATTAAAAATAAAGCTTACGAGGAGCTATTAAAAGTGATGAAAAAATATAAAATGCAGTGTTCTTTGGAGAATGTGAAAAAAAATAAACACGACCTAATCGTCCAATCGCCGTGAATTACAAAAAGTTAAACAATCAACCGAAGATACGGTGGTTCGATGAATGCAGGTTCCTGCCAACGTACGAAAAACCTAAGGGTTGCGTATCAACGCTATCGGATGAAGACAGCGTGAGTATTTTTTATTGTGCTTTTTTTTCGTTCTTCTGTGCAAATATTATAAACATGCATAAACAGTTTGTCTAGTTTGTCTTATGTATTCAGAGCCGTTGTTGTTGTTAGTTGCTGTGTTTAATTTTTGCCACCCTTATTTCATACTAGCTGATATACCCGGTGTTATTTGGGGTAAAAAATATAAAATTTTGTTGTTCAGTTATCGTTTTAATATTTTTAATCCAAATAATGAAAGGAGGACGATCATCACAAGGCAACGCGTGAGGGTCAAGGGGGCGATCTTCACATGGCAACGTGTCTGACTGCCTCAACCTGGTGAGGCCAGCATTATCCATGTCGAACTCGTCTCAAGTCGACTCAAACCTCTGCGTGGTGTCCTCTAGAAACGGCAAACTGGCAACCGTTAGTTTGACGGCTAATCTGAGCGGCGGGCTCCCCCTGCCTTTAAAGGGTTGTGCGTTGGGTTTGAAGCCCACCACGTAAAAACAAATTTCAATGAAACGAAAAAGAAATAAGATAAAAATGATCCCCAAATCTGATGACTACCGCAAACGAAAAACTGACAATGATTTACGAATATGCACCTGGAACATCCGAACCCTTAACTGGGATGGTGCCTCTATCCAACTGATAGATATCTTAGAAAGATACAAAGCTGATATCACTGCAACCAAAGAAATACGATGGAAGGGACAGGGTTGCTCACGGCAAGCATCCTGTGATATCTACTACAGCGGCCATGCGGAGAAGCACGAATTTGGATGCGGATTCGTGGTTGGCAAGAGACTACGACATAATGTTCTGCGATTCACACCTGTGAACGAACGACTTGCCATAATCCGTGTCAAGGCAAGATTTTTCAACATAAGCCTGATTTGTGCGCACGCTCCCACAGAAGATAAGGACGATGAGACCAAAGCCAGCTTCTACGAGCGCCTTGAAGAGGCCTATGAGCGCAGCCTCCGCCACGACATAAAAATCGTGCTTGGTGACTTCAACGCCAAGGTGGGAAAAGAAAATATCTTTGGTCCAACAGTTGGAAAGTTCAGCCTCCACGACAATGCCTCCGATAACGGAATGAGGTTGATTGACTTTGCCGCAGCGCGAAAAATGGTCGTTAGTAGCACTAGATTCAAGCAGCTCAATATTCATAAAGCAACTTGGCTGTCTCCTGATCAAAAGACGCGTAACCGAATTGATCACGTTTTGATTGACGGAAGGCACTCTTCCAGTGTTTTAGATGTACGCACGATCCGTGGTGCCAATAAACACGCCTGTGAGCAACCAAGAATGCGCGCAATCCAGCACAGAGAAAGCTAGACGTCGAAAAGCTCCAATCAAATCAAACGTCCGAAGATTTCGCTACTCGACTCTCACTCCTGCTTCAAGAAAGCACTCCTCCGATCGACGATATATGCGCGTAGTGGAATCATATTTCCCACTCTATGCTTACAGCTGCCGAAGAGGTGATTGGCTATCACCGCCCTCGCCGAAACCTGTGGCACGACCAAGAGTGTCGCGACGCCACTGCAGAAAAAGACGCCGCCTACAAAGCCACCCTGCAGTCGGAGCGATACAAAGAGAAGAGGAGGGAAGAGAGACGCATTTTCAGGCGAAAGAAAAGGGAAGCGGAAATGCGTGAGTGCGAGAAAATTGAGATGCATGGTGACAGGAATGAGGTCCGAACATTTTTCGAAAAAATAAGACGCCTGGCCGATGGTTTCAAGTCCGGGGCCTCTTCCTGCAAGGATGAAAATGGGAATCTAGTGACAGATATCCAGAGTACACTGATGATGTGGAGGGAACACTTCTCTAGACTTCTGAATGGCGACGACGACAACAATCCCGCCAATAGAGATGATATCCCGGAATCCCCAATTGTGGACGACAGCGTTGAAGTTCCGCTGCCCGACCATAGTGAAGTCTTGAAAGCTATAGCTCGACTTAAAAACAACAAAGCCGCAGGAGCCAATGGCTTCCCTGCTGAGCTCTTCAAGAATGGAGGCAAAGCTCTATTTAAATGCATTCATTAGCTTCTATGCAGAATATGGTCGAAAGAATGCATTCCAAACGATTGGAACCTCAGTGTGCTCTGCCCAATCCACAAGAAAGGCGATCTCACAATTTGCGCCATCTACCGTGGGATAAGCCTTCTTAATATCGCATATAAGGTCCTGTCAAGCGTACTATGTGAAAGACTGAAGCCCATCGTAAACCAGCTGATTGGACCTTATCAGTGTGGTTTCAGACCTGGCAAATCCACCATAGACCAGATATTTACGCTACGACAAATCTTGGAGAAGACCCTAGAAAAACCAAATCGACACACATCATCTTTTTGTCGATTGCAAAGCCGCTTTCGACAGTCCAATAAGGAATCATCTATATTCCACCATGTCTGAATTTGGTATTCCTGCAAAGCTCATCCGCCTTTGGAGAATAACACTGAGCAACACTAGCAGCACAGTTAAAATCGGGAAGGACCTCAGTCCTCCATTCGATACCAAACGAGGTTTTAGACAAGGTGATTCCTTATCGTGCGACTTTTTCAACCTAATGATGGAGAAGATCATCCGAGCTGCTGATTTGAGACGCACGATAAGGTGCGGACATAATACATAAAAGTATTATGCTTCTGGCGTATGCTGATGATATCGATATCATTGGCCATAATACGCGCGAAGTCAGCGCAGCATTCTCCAGATTAGCGAAAGAGTCGAGTCGAAGGGGTCTTGTAGTGAACGCAGATAAGACGAAATACTTAGTGTCAACAAATAAACAGTCCCAGCGTCTTGGAAACCACGTCACTGTTGACAACATCTCCTTCGAGGTCGTTAAAGACTTCGTCTACCTGGGATCCAGCGAGCACTCTTTCAACGATGTCAGTATTGAGATAAAGCGAAGGATAACTCTTGCCAACAGGTGTTACTTTGGGCTAAGTAGGCAGAGTAGGCATTGAAAAGCAGGGCCCTCTCTCGACGAACAAAACTCACGATCTATAAGTCACTTATCATGCCCGTCCTATTATATGCAGCACAAACCTCGACGTTGAGCAGTTCTGATGAAAAGACTTTGGGAGCCTTCGAGAGAAAGATCCTTCGTTAGATCTTCGGTCCAATCTGCGTCAATGGCGAGTACCGAATTCGATAGAACCTCGAGCTGTATGAGCTGTACGCTGACATTGACATAGTTAAGCGCATTAAAATCGAGCGGCTTCGCTGGCTAGGTCATGCTGAGCGAATGGAAAACGACGCTCCAGCGAAAAAAATATTCGATTTAGTGCCCGATGGTGGCCAACGCAGAAGAGGACGCCCACATCTTCGTTGGAAGGATCAGGTGTTGGATGACCTGACCACGCTTGGTGTTTCCAACTGGCGCAAGCAAGCGCAAAACAGAAATGGCTGGCGCAATTTCTTATACGAGGCCAAAACCGACTTACGGTTGTAAGCGCCAGATATGTAAGTAAGTATGAAAACCTCATCTAAATCTAAACTAATCTAAAAAGCTCAGTAATATAATAGTCAATAATGTAATAGTCTGTAGGATTATAATCCGTGCACCGTAAATAAATAAAATAAATAAATTTGTTTTAACATAAGCACTTTTTTATTTTCTTTTATTTAACATATTCTGTTGCCATGGAACTTGGCCCTTATTATTAAATTAGTGACAAAAGCAATCGCGTGTATTTTTCGCTTCTTGGTAAGATGCATTTCTTCTGGTCGCTTCCAAAGACACCAGTTGCGAGTTATCAAAATCGTTACCATGCACTACATCCCAGTTGTTAAATTTTCATATAGCATTACGGAACGTGTGGCATATTCCTTTTTATTATGCTTAATTAAAAAATTGTGTAGATAGCAAAATGTTAATGTAACAATTGCTGCTTTATTTGGTTCCAAGAACATTGGTTTTTAAAAAACTCTAAAACGTGAGAAACTATGCCAAAAGCGTTCTCCACTACTCGCCTCTCACGGCTCAGCCTATAATTGAACATTTTTTGATCTTCTGTTAAGTTTTTGGAAGAATATGGCTTCATCAAATTCCGAGGCAAAGGAAACGCGTCATCTGATGAAGACATATGGACTTTTATTAGTTTCTCCTGGAAGTGGCTGTGGACCCGGCAAATTAAGCTCCCCATTTAGAAAGCGTTGCCAAAATTTTGTATAAAATATAACACATCCATCTGAAACTCTTCCATTTGCGCCAACATCCACCATCATAAATTCATAGTTGGCATTAACCGCAGCCATTAAAACAATGCTGAAAAAGTTTTTATAATTGTAGTACATCGATCTCGTATTAGCGGGCTTACGTATGGAGACATGCTTGCCATCAATAGATCCTAAGCAGTGAAAGAAGTTCCGTTTCTTTCCAAAATTTAATGCAACATTTCTCCAATCGGGTTCAGATGACGGCATCTAAAAATATTTTTTCATTATCTTCTATATATATAAAAAAGGAACTTATGTTTGTAAGGCCGCAATTGACTCCTAAACTACTCATCCGATTAGCATGAAAATTTGTGTATAGAAGTTTTTTGGTACGGTGCGTGTTTGTGGGCTATCAATTTCGATCCACCTTGAACACCAGAGGGCGCTGTAGTACAAATTTTTTACAAAACTGCCTAAAACTCATAAACTGCTAATGCGATTAGAATGAAAAGTGGTATACAGTAGGTTTCATAAACGTTGAGTGTTGTGCTTCCATCGTTTTTGACCTATATTGAACACCAGAGGGCGCTATAGTACAAATTTTTTACAAAACCACCTAAAACTCCCAAATTGCTCATGCGATTAGAATAAAAATTGGTATATAGTAGTTTTCAGGTACGATGAGTTTTTTGGTAGTATCTTCTTTGAACCACCTTGGACACCAGATGGTGCTGTAGTACAAATTTTTTACAAAATCGCCTATTTTTAGTTGTTTTCTTAGGTTACATACACAAATAGTTACAAAATATAAAATATTTCTTAAATTTAGTAAAACTTAAGAAATTTCCGTTATTTTGACATCAAAAACATGAACATATCTTGAAAACTATGAAAAATTTTACTACAACGATATATTTAATGCAACATCGTTGCTCAAAAATGATAAAAAAAAAATCAGAAATTTAATTTTGCGACTTTTGAGTCAAATATCTCCGCTGCTTTTGTATACATTTTGTTCAATTATTTTTTCGTCTTAAAGCTTCATCAAAGTACTATGAAAATCTTATTGCAAAAATACCGTTAGTTGAATATATATATTTTTAATATTTTTTTCAAAAAAGGTCTGAAATTTTGGAGTTTTCCTCACAAAAAGGCTCAAAATTTGTTTTTGTTGTAAAAATAATTTAAATTCAAATTCGTAACTTTTCAACTCTATTCAAAAATTATAACATTTATAAGCAAAAGTTATTTCAATTTTACGCAAAAATTAAAAACCATTTTTGTGATTCAAAAAACAAGGCCTACCCCTTGATTTTTTTGAAGAAATTTTTTTTCCATTATTGTGGTTTCATGTTTTTGAATAAATTAAAAAGCTAAAATAATAATTTATTAAAAAAAATTATCTCAGTATCTCTTACCAATCAAAAGTTATAGCCAATAATCTTTATTCAAAATATATATACAAAAAGCAAAATGATGTCTGTGTGTTGGCTGGAAACTTCAAAATTGCTGAGTCGATAGAGCTGAAATTTTGGCAGTACATTTTTTTCAAGCAAAAGATGGTTTTAATTTCTGTCACACCCCCTTTTACCGCCCACAAATAAATAAAAATGCTATATTTCCTATGGTTTTCGTCGATTTGGCTACATTTTGGTAATTTAGTTTGTATGTTCACTGTCGGAAACTGTACTAAAACTGGGCAATGTCCATCTACTAGAAAACTGAGACGGGCATTATATAAGGGGGTGTGGCTCCGCCCATACAATTAAAATTTGTATCATCGAATAGCTTTGAAAGTAAAAGTAGCAGTATTTACATACAAACTCAAAATGGAGTTACTATTTAAACTGTAACTGTAACTGGGAAACTGTAACGGGCAGTGGAAAATGACAGTGGTGTTAAACTATGGGTCTAAGAAAAGTTTCGAATATAATTATTTTGTTGCGATATAATTGCTGGGTGCAGCAACGCGCGCCGGGAAAAGCTATCATCTATATATATAAAAAAGGAGCTTATGTTTGTAAGGCCGCAATAGACTCCTAAACTACTCATCCGATTAGCATGAAAATTTGTGTATAGAAGTTTTTTGGTACGGTGCGTGTTCGTGGGCTATCAATTTTGATCCACCTTGAACACCAGAGGGCGCTCTAGTACAAATTTTTTACAAAACTGCCTAAAACTCATAAACTGCTAATGCGATTAGAATGAAAAGTGGTATACAGTGAGTTTCATGTACGTTGAGTGTTCTGCTGCTACCGTTTTTGACCTATATTGAACACCAGAGGGCGCTTTAGTACAAATTTTTTACGAAACCACCTAAAACTCCCAAACCGCTCATGCGATTAGAATAAAAATTGGTATATAGTAGTTTTCAGGTACGATGAGCTTTTCAGCACTATCTCTTTTGACCCACCTTGGACACCAGATGGTGCTGTAGTACAAATTTTTTACAAAATCGCATATTTTTAGTTGTTTTCTTAGGTTACATGTGAAAATATTTACAAAATATAAAATATTTCTTAAATTTAGTAAAATTAAAAAATTACCGTTATTTTGACATCAAAAACATGAACATATCTTGAAAACTATGAACAATTTTACTACAACGATATATTTAATGCAACATCGTTGCTTAATAATGAGAAAAAAACAATCAGAAATTTAATTTTGTGACTTTCGATTCAAATATCTCCGCTGCATTTGTATACATTTTGTTAAATTTTTTTTTGTCTTAAAGCTTCATCAAAGTACTATGAAAACCTTATTGCAAAAATATAAGAGGGTGTGGCTCCGCCCATACAGTTAAAATTTGTATTATCGAATAGCTTTGAAAGCAAAAGTAGCAATACTTACATACAAACTCAAAATGGAGTTACTATTTGGCAGTGGAAAATAACAGTGGTGTCAAACTATGAGTCTAAGAAAAGTTTTGAATACACCTATTATGTTCCCATATAGTTGCAGGGTGCAGCAACGCGCGCCGGGAAAAGCTATCTATCTATATATATAAAAAAGGAGTTTATGTTTGTAAGGCCGCAATAGACTCCTAAACTACTCATCCGATTAGCATGAAAATTTGTGTATAGAAGTTTTTTGGTACGGTGCGTGTTTGTGGGCTATCAATTTCGATCCACCTTGAACACCAGAGGGCGCTGTAGTACAAATTTTTTACAAAACTGCCTAAAACTCATAAACTGCTAATGCGATTAGAATGAAAAGTGGTATACAGTGAGTTTCATGTACGTTGAGTGTTCTGCTGCTATCGTTTTTGACCTATATTGAACACCAGAGGGCGCTTTAGTACAAATTTTTTACGAAACCACCTAAAACTTCCAAACCGCTCATGCGATTAGAATAAAAATTGGTATATAGTAGTTTTCAGGTACGATGAGCTTTTCAGCACTATCTCTTTTGACCCACCTTGGACACCAGATGGTGCTGTAGTACAAATTTTTTACAAAATCGCATATTTTTAGTTGTTTTCTTAGGTTACATGTGAAAATATTTACAAAATATAAAATATTTCTTAAATTTAGTAAAATTAAAAAATTCAGTTATTTTGACATCAAAAACATGAACATATCTTGAAAACTATGAAAAATTTTACTACAACGATATATTTAATGCAACATCGTTGCTTAATAATGAGAAAAAACAATCAGAAATTTAATTTTGTGACTTTCGATTCAAATATCTCCGCTGCATTTGTATACATTTTGTTAAATTTTTTTTTGTCTTAAAGCTTCATCAAAGTACTATGAAAACCTTATTGCAAAAATATAAGAGGGTGTGGCTCCGCCCATACAGTTAAAATTTGTATTATCGAATAGCTTTGAAAGCAAAAGTAGCAATACTTACATACAAACTCAAAATGGAGTTACTATTTGGCAGTGGAAAATAACAGTGGTGCCAAACTATGAGTCTAAGAAAAGTTTTGAATACACCTTTTATGTTCCCATATAGTTGCAGGGTGCAACAACGCGCGCCGGGAAAAGCTATCTTTCTATATATATAAAAAAGGAGCTTATGTTTGTAAGGCCGCAATAGACTCCTAAACTACTCATCCGATTAGCATGAAAATTTGTGTATAGAAGTTTTTTGGTACGGTGCGTGTTTGTGGGCTATCAATTTTGATCCACCTTGAACACCAGAGGGCGCTGTAGTACAAATTTTTTACAAAACTGCCTAAAACTCATAAACTGCTAATGCGATTAGAATGAAAAGTGGTATACAGTAGGTTTCATAAACGTTGAGTGTTGTGCTTCCATCGTTTTTGACCTATATTGAACACCAGAGGGCGCTATAGTACAAATTTTTTACAAAACCACCTAAAACTCCCAAATTGCTCATGCGATTAGAATAAAAATTGGTATATAGTAGTTTTCAGGTACGATGAGTTTTTTGGTAGTATCTTCTTTGAACCACCTTGGACACCAGATGGTGCTGTAGTACAAATTTTTTACAAAATCGCATATTTTTAGTTGTTTTCTTAGGTTACATGTGAAAATATTTACAAAATATAAAATATTTCTTAAATTTAGTAAAATTAAAAAATTACCGTTATTTTGACATCAAAAACATGAACATATCTTGAAAACTATGAACAATTTTACTACAACGATATATTTAATGCAACATCGTTGCTTAATAATGAGAAAAAAACAATCAGAAATTTAATTTTGTGACTTTCGATTCAAATATCTCCGCTGCATTTGTATACATTTTGTTAAATTTTTTTTTGTCTTAAAGCTTCATCAAAGTACTATGAAAACCTTATTGCAAAAATATAAGAGGGTGTGGCTCCGCCCATACAGTTAAAATTTGTATTATCGAATAGCTTTGAAAGCAAAAGTAGCAATACTTACATACAAACTCAAAATGGAGTTACTATTTCGCAGTGGAAAATAACAGTGGTGTCAAACTATGAGTCTAAGAAAAGTTTTGAATACACCTATTATGTTCCCATATAGTTGCAGGGTGCAGCAACGCGCGCCGGGAAAAGCTATCTATATATATAAAAAAGGAGTTTATGTTTGTAAGGCCGCAATAGACTCCTAAACTACTCATCCGATTAGCATGAAAATTTGTGTATAGAAGTTTTTTGGTACGGTGCGTGTTTGTGGGCTATCAATTTCGATCCACTTTGAACACCAGAGGGCGCTGTAGTACAAATTTTTTACAAAACTGCCTAAAACTCATAAACTGCTAATGCGATTAGAATGAAAAGTGGTATACAGTAGGTTTCATAAACGTTGAGTGTTGTGCTTCCATCGTTTTTGACCTATATTGAACACCAGAGGGCGCTTTAGTACAAATTTTTTACGAAACCACCTAAAACTTCCAAACCGCTCATGCGATTAGAATAAAAATTGGTATATAGTAGTTTTCAGGTACGATGAGCTTTTCAGCACTATCTCTTTTGACCCACCTTGGACACCAGATGGTGCTGTAGTACAAATTTTTTACAAAATCGCATATTTTTAGTTGTTTTCTTAGGTTACATGTGAAAATATTTACAAAATATAAAATATTTCTTAAATTTAGTAAAATTAAAAAATTACCGTTATTTTGACATCAAAAACATGAACATATCTTGAAAACTATGAAAAATTTTACTACAACGATATATTTAATGCAACATCGTTGCTTAATAATGAGAAAAAACAATCAGAAATTTAATTTTGTGACTTTCGATTCAAATATCTCCGCTGCATTTGTATACATTTTGTTAAATTTTTTTTTTTGTCTTAAAGCTTCATCAAAGTACTATGAAAACCTTATTGCAAAAATATAAGAGGGTGTGGCTCCGCCCATACAGTTAAAATTTGTATTATCGAATAGCTTTGAAAGCAAAAGTAGCAATACTTACATACAAACTCAAAATGGAGTTACTATTTGGCAGTGGAAAATAACAGTGGTGCCAAACTATGAGTCTAAGAAAAGTTTTGAATACACCTTTTATGTTCCCATATAGTTGCAGGGTGCAACAACGCGCGCCGGGAAAAGCTATCTTTCTATATATATAAAAAAGGAGCTTATGTTTGTAAGGCCGCAATAGACTCCTAAACTACTCATCCGATTACCATGAAAATTTGTGTATAGAAGTTTTTTGGTACGGTGCGTGTTTGTGGGCTATCAATTTTGATCCACCTTGAACACCAGAGGGCGCTGTAGTACAAATTTTTTACAAAACTGCCTAAAACTCATAAACTGCTAATGCGATTAGAATGAAAAGTGGTATACAGTAGGTTTCATAAACGTTGAGTGTTCTGCTGCTATCGTTTTTGACCTATATTGAACACCAGAGGGCGCTATAGTACAAATTTTTTACAAAACCACCTAAAACTCCCAAATTGCCCATGCGATTAGAATAAAAATTGGTATATAGAAGTTTTCAGATACGATGAGTTTTTTAGCACTATCTTCTTTGACCCACCTTGGACACCAGATGGTGCTGTAGTACAAATTTTTTACAAAATCTCATATTTTTAGTTGTTTTCTTAGGTAACATGTGCAAATATTTACAATATATAAAATATTTCTTAAATTTAGTAAAATTAAAAAAATTTCTGTTATTTTGATATAAAAAACATGAACATATCTTGAAAACTATGAACAATTTTACTACAACGATATATTTAATGCAACAGTGTTAATATTTAATGCAATACAAAATTACGAGAAATCTATCAGATATTCAATTTTGTGACTTTCGATTCAAATATCTCCGCTGCTTTTTTATATATTGTGTTAAATTTTTTTTTGTCTTAAAGCTTCATCAAAATACTATGAAAACCTTATTGCAAAAATACCGTTAGTTGAGTAAATATATTTTAAATATTTTTTTCAAAAAAGGTCTGAAATATTGGAGTTTTCCTCAAAAACAGACTCAAAAATTATTTTTGTTGTAAAAATAATTTAAACTCAAATTCACAAACTTTTAATTATATTTAAAAGTTATAACATTTGTAAGTAAAAGTTGTTTCAATTTTACGCAAAAATTAAAAACCATTTTTGTGATTCAAAAAACAAGGTCTCCCTTGATTTTTTTGAAGAAATTTTTTTTTCCATTATTGTGGTTTTATATTTTTGAATAAATTTACAAGCTAAAATAATAATTTATTAAAAAAAATTATCTCAGTATCTCATACCAATCAAAATTTATAGCCAATAATCTTTATTCAAAATATATATACAAAAAGCAAAATGATGTCTGTGTTTTGGCTGGAAACTTCAAAATTGCTGAGTCGATAGAACTGAAATTTTGGGAGTACATTTTTTTCAAGCACAAGATGGTTTTAATTTCTGTCACACCCCTTTTACCGCCCACAAATCAATAAAAATGCTATATTTCCTATGGTTTTCGTCGATTTGGCTACATTTTGGTAATTTAGTTTGTATGCTCACTGTCGGCAACTGTACTAAAACTGGATAATGTCCATCTACTAGAAAACTGGGACGGGCATTATATAAGGGGGTGTGGCTCCGCCCATACAATTAAAATTTGTATCATCGAATAGCTTTGAAAGTAAAAGTAGCAGTATTTACATACAAACTCAAAATGGAGTTACTATTTAAACTGTAACTGTAACTGGGAAACTGTAACGGGCAGTGGAAAATGACAGTGGTGTTAAACTATGGGTCTAAAAAAAGTTTCGAATATAATTATTTTGTTGCGATATAATTGCTGGGTGCAGCAACGCGCGCCGGGAAAAGCTAGTCTATATATATAAAAAAGGAACTTATGTTTGTAAGGCCGCAATAGACTCCTAAACTACTCATCCGATTAGCATGAAAATTTGTGTATAGAAGTTTTTTGGTACGGTGCGTGTTCGTGGGCTATCAATTTTGATCCACCTTGAACACCAGAGGGCGCTGTAGTACAAATTTTTTACAAAACTGCCTAAAACTCATAAACTGCTAATGCGATTAGAATGAAAAGTGGTATACAGTGAGTTTCATGTACGTTGAGTGTTCTGCTGCTACCGTTTTTGACCTATATTGAACACCAGAGGGCGCTTTAGTATAAATTTTTTACGAAACCACCTAAAACTCCCAAACCGCTCATGCGATTAGAATAAAAATTGGTATATAGTAGCTTTTCAGCAATATCTCTTTTGACCCACCTTGGACACCAGATGGTGCTGTAGTACAAATTTTTTACAAAATCGCATATTTTTAGTTGTTTTCTTAGGTTACATGTGAAAATATTTACAAAATATAAAATATTTCTTAAATTTAGTAAAATTAAAAAATTACCGTTATTTTGACATCAAAAACATGAACATATCTTGAAAACTATGAAAAATTTTACTACAACGATATATTTAATGCAACATCGTTGCTTAATAATGAGAAAAAACAATCAGAAATTTAATTTTGTGACTTTCGATTCAAATATCTCCGCTGCATTTGTATACATTTTGTTAATTTTTTTTTTTGTCTTAAAGCTTCATCAAAGTACTATGAAAACCTTATTGCAAAAATACCGTTAGTTGAGTATATGTATATAAAATTTTTATTTTCAAAAAAGGTCTAAAATTTTGGATTTTTCCTCAAAAAAAGGCTCAAAATTTGTTTTTGCTGTGAAACTAATTTAAATTCAAATTCACAAATTGTCAACTCTATTTAAAAGTTATAACATTTGTAAACAAAAGTTATTTCAATTTTACGCAAAAATTCAAACCATTTTTGTGATTCAAAAAGCAAGGCTATCCCTTGATTTTTTCGAAGAAAATTTTTTTTTCCAATATTGTGTTTTTATATTTTTGTAAAAATATTAAAGCTAAGAAATTAATTTATTAGAAAAAATTATCTTAGTATCTCTTACCAATAAAAAGTTATAACCAATAATCTTTATCCAAAATATATATACAAAAAGCAAAACGCTGTCTGTGTGATGGCTGGAAACTTCACAATTACTGAGTCGATAGAGCTGAAATTTTGGCCGCACATTTTTTCCAAGTACAAGATGGCTTAAATTTCTGTCACACCCCCTTTTACCACCCACAAATCAATAAAAATGCTATATTTCCTATGGTTTTCGTCGATTTGGCTACATTTTTGTAATTTAGTTTGTATGCTCACTGTCGGCAACTGCACTAAAACTGGGTAATGTCCATCTACTAGAAAACTGGGATGAGCATTATATAAGAGGTTGTGGCTCCGCCCATACAGTTAAAATTTGTATTATCGAATAGCTTTGAAAGCAAAAGTAGCAATACTTACGTACAAACTCAAAATGGAGTTACTATTTGGTGATCTCCTGCTACTGGGAAACTGTAACGGGCAGTAGAAAATAACAGTGGTGTCAAACTATGAGTCTAAGAAAAGTTTTGAATACACCTATTATGTTCCCATATAGTTGCAGGGTGCAACAACGCGCGCCGGGAAAAGCTATCATCTATATATATAAAAAAGGAGCTTATGTTTGTAAGGCCGCAATAGACTCCTAAACTACTCATCCCATCCGATTAGCATGAAAATTTGTGTATAGAAGTTTTTTGGTACGGTGCGTGTTTGTGGGCTATCAATTTCGATCCACCTTGAACACCAGAGGGCGCTATAGTACAAATTTTTTACAAAACTGCCTAAAACTCATAAACTGCTAATGCGATTAGAATGAAAAGTGGTATACAGTAGGTTTCGTATACGTTGAGTGTTGTGCTTCTATCGTTTTTGACCTATATTGAACACCAGAGGGCGCTATAGTACAAATTTTTTACAAAACCACCTAAAACTCCCAAATTGCTCATGCGATTAGAATAAAAATTGGTATATAGTAGTTTTCAGGTACGATGAGTATTTTGGTATTATCTTCTTTGAACCACCTTGGACACCAGATGGTGCTGTAGTACAAATTTTTTACAAAATCGCATATTTTTAGTTGTTTTCTTAGGTTACATACACAAATATTTACAAAATATAAAATATTTCTTAAATTTAGTAAAACTTAAGAAATTTCCGTTATTTTGACATCAAAAACATGAACATATCTTAAAAACTATGAAAAATTTTACTACAACGATATATTTAATGCTGTTGCATTGCAACATCGTTGCTCAAAAATGATAAAAAAAGAATCAGAAATTTAATTTTGCGACTTTCGAGTCAAATATCTCCGCTGCTTTTGTATACATTTTGTTAAATTATTTTGTCGTCTTAAAGCTTCATCAAAGTACTATGAAAATCTTATTGCAAAAATACCGTAAGTTGAGTATATATATTTTTAATATTTTTTTCAAAAAAGGTCTGAAATTTTGGAGTTTTCCTTACAAAAAGGCTCAAAATTTGTTTTTGTTGTAAAAATAATTTAAATTCAAATTCGTAACTTTTCAACTCTATTGAAAAATTATAACATTTATAAGCAAAAGTTATTTCAATTTTACGCAAAAATTAAAAACCATTTTTGTGATTCAAAAAACAAGGCCTACCCCTTGATTTTTTTGAAGAAATTTTTTTCCATTATTGTGGTTTCATGTTTTTGAATAAATTAAAAAGCTAAAATAATAATTTATTAAAAAAAATTATCTCAGTATCTCTTACCAATCAAAAGTTATAGCCAATAATCTTTATTCAAAATATATATACAAAAAGCAAAATGATGTCTGTGTGTTGGCTGGAAACTTCAAAATTGCTGAGTCGATAGAGCTGAAATTTTGGCAGTACATTTTTTTCAAGCACAAGATGGTTTTAATTTCTGTCACACCCCATTTTACCGCCCACAAATCAATAAAAATGCTATATTTCCTATGGTTTTCGTCGATTTGGCTACAATTTGGTAATTTAGTTTGTATGCTCACTGTCGGCAACTGTACTAAAACTGGGCAATGTCCATCTACTAGAAAACTGGGACGGGCATTATATAAGGGGGTGTGGCTCCGCCCATACAATTAAAATTTGTATCATCGAATAGCTTTGAAAGTAAAAGTAGCAGTATTTACATACAAACTCAAAATGGAGTTACTATTTAAACTGTAACTGTAACTGGGAAACTGTAACGGGCAGTGGAAAATGACAGTGGTGTTAAACTATATGTCTAAGAAAAGTTTCGAATATAATTATTTTGTTGCGATATAATTGCTGGGTCCAGCAACGCGCGCCGGGAAAAGCTAGTTATAAATAAAAATAAAAATAAATAACTGCCCATTTCAGCCCTTGAAAGGACTTTGACCTAGCTTCTTATGATCGATTGTGTTGTGCGTGTTATTAAGTTTGTACACAATTGACCGAGAACCGGACCTACTTGCTTAACGCCGACTCCGAACGGCGATGAACGGAATGTTCTCGTTCTCAAGAAGCTTTACATGGCATTTTGATTACTCTCTGAGGTTTTCCATTGTCTGCAGAGAGGTGGCGGCCGTACAGAAAAATTATTTTAATTCAAATAATTTCCTGTCGCTGCTGGGGTTCGAACCTGGGTCTCCAAAGTTCGTTGACATAGCGGCCGCGCACTTTAACCAACTACGCCAAGGACGCCACATTATTATTTCATTATTATTATTTTCATTAATATACTTGAAATATTAGTTGCTTTTTATTGAACAGAATACTTCTTTTAATCTCTATTTCAAATCTATGACACAAGTTCCTGTCCAGAAACCAGCATTTGTGAACCACCAACTAAAAAAAAAAAAAGAAACATCAGGATGCGATGGACATGGAAATGTCATATTTAAGAAGAGAAAGCGACAATTTCGAGCATCAGGGGCTAGCATGGTCTGCTAAGCTTAGAAAAATGGAACCAACACAAAGCAAACTGGCGGAAAGGCTGATTGCCGAAATTCTTTTCCAAGGAGACATGAAAACATTACATTAAATACCAGCATTACCTGTATTGGAAACTCAACACCACACCACATCAGTCAGTTATCGACAAATTCATATACTAATAATACACACCATCCACACCACAACATGAATTGTCACCAATAGAAACGTTTCTTTTATCATCACAGGATGAACTAACTGAAGAGCAAGACCAGCACGAAAACAATGTGTATTCAAATATAAGAGATTTTATTTATACTTTTAAAGAATAAAAATATATTTTATATTTGTCTAGGCTTTAGCTGTGTTAAGATAAAACTTGCAAAAAAAAATCAAAACTTTAAAACAAAAGTTGCAAAAAAAAAAATCAAAACGCAAGTTTTATTTTAATGTGGCCCATACACAATGCAACCAAAACAAAACTGGAAGTGTAACCAAAAAGCAGAACTTTCTAAAATTTTACCACACACACTGCGAGGTTGCAGCAACCAACTTTACCACACACGCTGTAACTTTTCTTGTAACTAGCTATCAGTTGCTTCAATTCTCAATTGCAAAAATAGTCTGCATAAACAAAAGTAAAATTACTATTTTAAATTTAAAAATTATTTAGGAATTAGGAAAAAATCAAATAAATTTGTGCATGTGATGACAAATATGTGTAGCGATAAACAATAAAACAATGCAACTTTCCCACACCTAGCTCCGCCCCTAAATATTAAATGCTTTTAATTTTACTGCAACCTGAGTTGTAACCGTCAAACAGTTGCGTTACTTTGAAACACACGCTGCGACTTCATCATTGTAAACGTCAAAAACTTCCAGGTTACACTTCCAGCTTTGCTTCGGTTGCAGTGTGTATGGGCCGCATAACACGGCCAAAGCCTGGACAAATATAAAATAAAAATAAAATATATTTTTATTCTTTAAAAGTATAAATAAAATCTCTTATATTTGAATACACATTAGCCGTGTTTATTCGTACTGGTTTAACCAAAAATGTTGTAGATTACATGCAGAACACTAACAAAAAGATGATCCTGCTCAGTAGCTGGATCATCTTGTTAAACTTTTTTTCGTTCCGCCACTACTCTATAGAGGTCGTTGTTAATTTTAGTTTTCATTGATTTATAGTCAGCTGTTCTTATTTATTTACAATAAACTAAAATTAAATAAAAATAATAAATAGAAATGGATGCAAAAGAGTCGTAAGTTTATTTATTAATATTTTTAAGTTAAATATAAATAAATTATTCATTAGCCGGCGAAAATGGACGAAGGAGGAGACGCTGGCATTGCTGGATGCCTATGGCAGCCGTTTTGATGATTTTAAGCATCCAGCAAGAAAAAACTTTTGCGATGAAGGCAGAACTAGAAGATCTAGTAAGCAGAGGAGCTTTGGTAACATTCAGTTATCATTTTTAATTATCTTATTTTATGCATTGTTCCTTTTATAGATGCAACCAACAAGCGTGGATATGCACCACGCAAAAATGAAAAATTTGCTAAGAGCATACAGAAGCTCTAAAGACAACGCCACGCAAACAGGTGCTGCCAGAATAGTTGTTCCTTTTGAGGAACAGCTTGAGGAGTTGTTTGGTAGTCGTCCAACTATGGCCAATAACCATTGTTTGGCGTTGTCGGGAGAGCCAATTGCTGCCATTGCCGTAACTCCATCTGGTGTAGAATTGGAAGCACGGTCTTTGCCAGATATGCAACCACCAGCCGAATAAGAAGCAGCATCTCGGCAATGTCTCTCTCCGAATCCTCAAAGAAAAAGGGCACGGATGACAAAGGAAAATTATTTCGAAAAAAAACTAAAATTAATGACGGAGTATGTAGACTTAAAAAGACAGCAGCATAAGGATAAGGAGGAGGCAAAACAAAACCGCCACGCAGAAAAAATGAATTTATTAAAAACTCTGTGCGATAATTTAAATAAATAACTATTTTAAAAATAACTTTAAATTGTAAAACAAGTTTTCTCTTTGGTTTTATATTAAGTGTTTACTTATTAATTCTTGCATTAATTGCTTACGTCTGTTGGTTGCGGTCTGCTCCCTAAATATTTGCCTATTTTCTTCACCAATCTCCTGTTCAACGGTTTGGTTGTTGTCCAATGTAATTATGTCGTGGTTGTCAATGCAGATGTTGTGCAAAATACACCCAGCCACAGTTAAATTTACGATGCTTCTAATGTCGCGTTGTTCCACAAAAAACTGTAGTCTTCGAAACCGTGTTTTTAGCAAGCCAAATGCGTGTTCCACTATAATTCGTGTACAGGAATGCAGATAGTTGAATTTATTCTGGTTTTCAGTTATATTTCCCGTATTTTTAAATGGACAAACCAGCCAATCCATAGATGGATATGCAGAGTCTCCGACTATGAAATAATTTCCAAGGTGGTTGCTGTTGTTGTGCATTTTTCTATATATTGGAGATCTGCGTAAGACTCTGCTATCGTGGATAGATCCTGGCTCTCCACAAAATATATACACAAATTTTTTGTTTGCTCCAACTTTACCTTGCAGTTTAATGCTGTAATAGCGCTTGCGGTTAAAATAATCTTCACGATTTTCCGAAGGAGCATTAATATGGATGTCAGTACAGTCAATAGCACCGACTACCCCAGGAACACCACACCTATTTTCAAAATTTTGCATTACACTCTGCAAATCATTGGGCCACCTAACGTAGTTATGACCAATAGAAATCAGCCAACAACACACTCTTCTCACAATCCTCCAAGCTGCATTTTTGCATACACCAAACAGATTCGCCACGGTTCAAAATGGCTCGGTATTGGCCATATACCATAAGAACAGATATATTTCTTTTTCTGCACTTATTCTCTCAAGGCCACCAGAATTTCAAAATTTTTCCATATATGTGGATGATATGCTATATAGTTCTGCGTTAAGAAACAAATATGACAAACTATTAAAATAGCAAAGATGCCAATGTATACCGATTAAACTGATAGCTGTTCCCAAATTCACTCTAAAATTGGACTTAAAGTCGTCTTCACTATAGCTTCTTATAGTGTCCAAAAATGTTGCTATTTTTGGATGAACTTCAACTTCTTCAGCACTGTCACTCCCAGAAAACACAAAAGATGAAGTTGAAGAGGACGAGGTCGATGAATTCAATAAGAATTGTAAAAAGTTTGTCAAGTTTTCATCCATCTTCATTTTCACAATTGTATTGTTTTTCAATCAGCTGTTTGATATTTTCATCGCCGACTATGCTCCAAGCGGTTAGAAGCAAAACTTAAAAAAGTTTAACTAATGCGATCTATTCGTTCATCACGTTAAACCGGAACGAATAAAACGCGGCTAATATGTACTTCAATTGAATTTTTCAATAAAAAAAAATTTAACGAAATATATTCAAAAACAACGGAGTAATTTGCATTGAAATTATTGAGTAATAATAATTACTTACGAGTAAGAATTTGAAAACGAAATTTTTTGTTTTTTGAAAAATTGTAAGCAAAGCAAAGATTTTTGTGCTGTTGCTATTTTTCAGCAAGCAATTGAAATGATTAACTGAATGACTGAAGCAGCAAACGACAGCCATGGTCTTATTGCTTGCTCATCAAGCACAGCAAAAAAAATCGAATTTCGACTGCAAGAACTTGAGCGACAGAAAATTAAAGCCAAAGCAAAGCAAACCAAAACAACAGCTAACTGCTGGCAGTTGCTGCAATTGCTTTCGAAGCATTTCATACAGTAAACTGCTTAAGCAAAAACCTACTGCGCAGTAAGCTGAAGCAAAAGTATCTCTTATTCTTTTTTCGCATTTGCTGCTTACTTTCGCTGATTCCTTTTTCGTAGTCATAGCGAAGCAATTGCATATGCATTAAAAATAGTCAAGCAATTTCAAACACTGCTTCTAACGTACATTGCTGCTCCACCCGCATGCCCCTGGCGATCTGCTCGAAATAATTTATAGCCATAATTTTAAATAATGTATCCGGCATATCACGATTGAACCAAGTTTCCGAGACACATATAACATCAACACCCGAGTTTTCAAAGAGATATCTTAGCTCATCAATTTTCCTAACCAGACTCTGTGAATTTATGTGGCATACACTCAAACCCTTTTTATGTTTTTTTAATATGCGAATCAAAGCGTATGTGTTGTCAGTGGAGCCTATTCTACCGTTAAATCAAGAATTCATGTTGAGTATAATGATTACCTATTCGTGCAATATGTATTATCAAATTTGTTAAAATAATTTTAAAATATAATAAAAAAATACAAAACATATAATAAACATAAAGAAAACAATAACATTCATAAAATATAAAATGACAGTGAAACATTTCAAAAGACGAAATAAGTACGACCAGTCTAAAATTATTTAAATTATTATTAAACTTAATACACATGGTCAGCTTATTAGGCGCTGAGAATATTCTGATGTCCGCCCAAACTTCTAATTCAGCAATGCAATCAATGCGTCTTGGAGCTTCAGCGAGCTTCACATAAACAAGACCCCGAAGAGTAAAAGCTACGGTTAGTTGTTTTCTCTTTTTTAACCTTACAGCCGCCTGAAGTAAATCATAATTAGCTTTGGTAAGACTCTCATTCAAATATATTGGAGAATCTGAATTCATCCCGGCATGATGCAAACGAAGCGAACATCGATGCGATTTTTTAAATTTGGCCGCAGGTTTCAAAACGAGATTTTTATCATAAGGAGTAGCAAGTTTAATTATTATGATGCCGTCTGTAGTGTTTCTGTTTGTACGTACACGAAATATACTTTTGATGTTGGGTGGTCTGATAGCAATGGAGTTACATATATTATGAAAAACAGACATTAAATTTTCACCATCAACATAAGGAATACCATGCAATCTCAGATCACAAGAAACAGCAATATTTTCCTGTTTAGCAAGTTGTGCTTTCACAGTCCTTAGTTCAGTCCTGATGGTTTCCATATCCGGGAGACCATTCTCGATTTTTGATGCACAGTCAGTCATTCGCTTATAGTCTTATTTCGAATATCTTTGATTTCAGACTGAATTACCTTAAATTCCCCACACACTTTCTCAACAGCTGAAACTCTTTTTTCGAAGGACAACAGCGAAGCTTTTAGGTTCATAATTTCATAATCTATGTCTAAATATTTCGAAATGTCAATCTTTATCCTTCCATAGAACCAACTCAGACTTAACTTATAACTACAGTATTAGTAATCTCACTCTCGAAAGAATTTATTTCAAAAAAGATTTGGACGTAATATTTGATCGCATTTGATCTTTTTGACTATATTATACCTAAGACATACTCTATGGTAGGATTTCTCAAGAGGAATTCAAAAGATTTTAGAAATCCTCTTACGATTGAACTTCTGTTTGAAAGTCTGGTAAGACCTTACTTAGAATATTGTTGCATCATATGGAATCCCTCATATGTGTCGCATATTCAAAGACTAGAAAGAGTTCAAAAACTTTTTTCTAAATATATGTTCTCTAAGTTGAATTGGCAAATCAGCTTGCCTTCTTACAAAACGGGTTGTGCTTTGCTAAGTTTGTATTCCCTTGAATGTCGTCGCATTATGTAGTCTGTTGTATTCATTAGAGATATTATTCACTGTAATATTCAATATCCCAGCATTTTAGCTATGGTTAATTTTTATTCACCACTTATAAACCTAAGAGGGTGTTTCCATTTTGGTGTAATACGCTGAGATATAGTTTTGCTAAACAAGAACCCTTAGCTCATTGTCTTAGTATAACTAATTTATTGTTAGCTGATATTGATATGTTTCATAATTGTTCTAGATATTGTTTCAAAAAAAGTCTTCTTCTAGTCTTAAATCAAATAGGAGCACTTGGTCGTTTTTAATTATTTATTTTATGTGTAATTAATTTTAGTTTAAGCAATCTTTGTAGTCTGTAAGAGAAATCATCTCTGTTTGACAAGAAATGAATAAATAAAATAATCTATACCCCTTTGCATTTAGTGAGTAACCGACCATTTTAAAAACTTTGCCTTTAGGTCGAAAATTTTAATCTAAACCGATAGCTTTAGCTCCAAATACGCGAAAATAAATTACAGATGGTTTTTTACCTGTAAAATCTCGTAAGGTGTAAAAAAAAAAAATAAATAACTGGCCATTTCAGCCCTTGAAAGGACTTTGACCTAGCTTCTTATGATCAATTGTGTTGTGCGTGTTATTAAGGTTGTACACAATTGACCGAGAAATGGACCTACAGGCTTAACGCCGACTCCGAACGGCCATGAACGGAATCTTCTTATTCTCAAGAAGCTTTACATGGCATTTTTATGACTCTCTGAGGTTTGCCATTGTCTGCAGAGAGGTGGCGGCCGTACAGAAAAATTATTTTAATTCAAATAATTTTCTGTCGCTGCTGGGGTTCGAACCTGGGTCTCCAGGTTCTTTGGCATAGCGGCCACGCACTTTAACTAACTACGCCACGGACGCCACATCGTCCGTTAGGTCCGGACGCCACATCTCGTAAGGTGTACTATCTATTATTTTGGTTGGTGAGTGATTCCGTATGTACATCGCAGTAGCAATGACTTCAGCCCACAAAGACTCACAAACACCAGAATGAACTAACATGCTTCTGGCCATTTCGACAAGTGTCCGGCTTGCACGCTCCGCGACTTGAAAAATTTTCTTAACTTAAGCCACGCACCATGTTTTTTTGCTTCAACTCACTCATACTATTAAAATTTAAGTGTCCGTATCGATTATGCCACAGCACAGTTTCATCACGCGATGGCAGATAACATTTATTGTTATTTTGTTCAAAAATATATTGTTTATTTTGTTTTCTAGCACTTAAAATAACTTCATCGTTTTTATTTGCATAGTACTGCATAGTGTCCCTTTTTGCCGTATTTGAGACATTTAAAATTATTTCTTCTTAGCTTCGTATCTTTCTGTGTATTGTGCTTACTTTTCTCTTCCTTTTATTTTCGTCTTGCCAAATAAGCCTGTTGTTCTCCTCTTTCCAGATTTTGATTCTTTCTTTCATCTTCATCTTCTTCCAAAAGCTTGATTTTCAAATTTTTTAACTGCGGCTAATCATCTCTTGTTTCCATACTAACAACAAATTGTTCGTACGTTTTTGGTAAACTTGAAAGTAAAAGTATAACCAGGAATTCATCACTGAGTTCAATGCTTTTCCACAAAACTAGAGAATGAATTTAAATGCTGCGATATTTCGCAATCATTTGCCATTCGCAAATTCAACAACTTTTTATATAAAGATACCTTTTTTAATAGGGCCACTTTGACGAAACACTTCTTTTAGCCTGCTCCAGACTTCTGCAGACGTTTTACACACTTTTATGTGGTTCAGCTGTGAAGGCTTTATGCACAACGTTATAGTTGCTGGAGCTTTTTGGTCTAAACTGTAACATCTATCAGGATCTTTTGCTGGATCTCGCACAACTGTACCACTCATAATCCCTCACAATTCTAAGTGGATCAGTACACTCTTCATATGAACGCATTACGAGTCACAGTTTTGATCCTCCAGCTTCTCTATTTGATAGAGACTAGACATTTTAATTTAAAACCAACTCTAAACTTTTATTTTAGATTAATAGCCATATTTTGTAGAACGAACGCAGTCACTTGCGTTAAGATTTTCAATCTGGCAATGCCTTTTTCATATGAAGTAAAACAAAGTCTCTTTCTCACTCAGAAATTTTCTACTAAAATATATTGCCAGATAAGAAAACCCGAAGTGACGTGATTGCGTGCGTTTTATAAAATTATGACCATATTTTTTATTACACGCACACGCGGCCTGGGCCCATAAACTTTGTTGGGGTTTTTTCCCTTAAAGTAAAAAACGACACGTCTACTCAATATGAGGCTTTATTCAAGACCAGAGATAAAGAGATTGGAAACTTCGGCAAAAAGGAGATAGCCATATGCTAAAATGCAGTCAATACTAATGCAAATGTTATAAATGTGTTAGTAAAATTTCATGACAAACTCACCCCTCTCGTTGGATTCTCGATGAATTCACCCCTCTGGATGGACATGAGCGCTGGTGAATATCTCACTTTCGACAGCTAAGCCACCACTGTACACATAGGGAAAAGCTAGCCTACAATGTTTGTTCAAACAAATTCATACATTTAAAAATGAGAACAGAGTTTTTAAAACAAAGATATAGCTGTTCTTGAAAGAAATTGAATTATGTTTTTCTGTTAACAACACCACTTGTAAATAGAACAATTTTTTCATTGTAAATTCAATTTTTTTCTATCAAAAATATTTTTGTCTGTTATCAAAGTAACTCCACAAATAAGATTGACAAAACTAACATTTCTATGTTAACAAAAGTTCTTTATCGACTATTATTAACAATATTCTTGCTCAGCTAAAAACAATTTTCTTTTAAATATGGAAGACTTTTTTGGGTGTAATACCTATTTTTGACAAATATGAGGTGAACTCACATACACAATACGTGATTGCAAAAAAAACTGAAGAACAAGCATTTTTATCTGTCAAAATCAACAGAATTCACAATAGAAACGAAGTTTCCCATCTCATTATCTCTGTTCAAGACTAACTAAAAAATACAAAAAGAGAAATGGAACAATGCTTTAGTGTTGCCATTTGAGTTTCAAGTTACTACTTTCAAATATTTTTCAACAAAAATAAAAATGTATATAAGAATTAAAAGAAATTTTTAATGAAGTTCTAAAAATTAGACAAAACATTAAAAAATCTTCTAACAGGAAATACACAAAAAAAAACAATTAATTATTTAAATTGCTACAAATTGTGTTAAGGATCGCTGCTATTTTTATAGATTAAAAAAGGCACGTTTTATCTTATTTAAGAAATGTTTAATTCAGTTCAATATATATGTATGTATTTAATATTCAGCACATGTTAATTTGAAGACGGTTATAAAGAGAATGTAAGACGTAAGAAAATGAAATATAAGTATAAGTAGAAAAATGTCAAAGGCGAAGTGACAGCTCTGAGAGTGTTGCCACACTGACATGCGTATTGTAGTTGATGACTATGGGAATATTCAACACGCCCTCTCAATATGCAGGTCACCTCAGTTAGAAATGCCAAGTCCTTCTAAGCATCTCTCATGATTTGCTCTCACCAAAGACTTTGTCAGCACATCTGCAGTCATATCTTGTGTGGAAATGTGCTTTAATACAAAAAATCCAGCACCAATCGATTCCCGAACAAAATGATGTCTGATATCGATGTGTTTAGTACGGGCATGGAAAACAGGATCATTCGCCAAATGCTGAGCACTTTGATTGTCCACAAAAATAGTAATGTTAGTCAAATTTTGCAAATTTAGCTCGTTCAGAAAACTTCGCAAATAAATCGCTTCTTTTGCTGCTTCGGATAAACTTATATACTCAGCTTCCGTTGATGATAATGCCACTGTGCGCTGTTTTTGTGACTTCCAAGTTATCGCAGCTCCACTGAGTAAAAACACGTACCCTGTGTATGATCGTCGATCTACAGAACAACCACCCCAGTCGGCATCAGTATATCCTAACAACGGCTTACCAGTCTTCCTGTATATTAGACCCTTATTCACAGTTCCAGCAAGATATCTCAAGATCCTTTTTGCAGCAATCCAGTGACACTTTTGGGGCTTATTTACAAACTGCGCTAATCTTGAAACTGCGTTGGAAATATCAGGTCTGGTTGCAACAGACAAATACATTAATGAGCCAATTAATTCTCTATATGGACATTCTTCAATTAAATTATCGCCTTCATTGTTAATGAAACGCATCTTTATTTCGGCAGGCGTTGCCAATGGATTGCATTCACTCATTCCGTACTGTTTTAACAATTCCAGAATATATAAGCTTTGCTTTAATTTAATTTCTGAATCAGTCTGATTTATTTCTAAACCAAGGCAATAATTTGCTTGGCCGAGGTCCTTGATCTCAAAATCCTCTAAAAGACATTGTTTAAGCTTCTCAATATTATTGCTATTACCGAGCGTTTCCACCGCCCGAACGAACGAAGAAATCATCGCGAACAAATCGTCGCGATGAATTCTTCGTTCGGTCCAACTGTTTCCACCGCACAAACACAAGTTGCGAACATTGGTAAGTCGCCATCTTGTTCGTTCGTGCAGTGGAAACACTTAAATTCAATGCTTGCGAGCATCAGCGTTGATCAATATTTGTTTATGCAAACGTACTAAATTTGATTAATTTTTACTACTTTTATGCCTTTTAATTTAGGTTTTATGTAAGTATTTATGTAAAGAATTTATTATATAAAGAATATTATATAAATAATTTGATTATATAAAGTGCTAATAAAATAACAAAGTAAAACAAAGTTCTTTTGCGTTAAATTTTCAATATATTTTCTTTCTTTTTTGTTTTTCCTACGTTATTAACTACCATTTCAACAAATCTACTACCTATGCGCAAATAAGCACTGGATTCGCCCAAAAAGATCGAGCGTCGGCCGATCAGAGCGAACGAAGAAATCTTCGTTCGTTCGGGCTGGAAAAGTGTTTACACTGCGCGAATAGCGCTCGCGAGCATTTTGTAAAAACCAATGTTCCGAACCTTGGTTCGGACCAAACTGTTTACACCGCCTGAACGAACGAAGAAATCTTCGTTCGTTCGGGCGGTGGAAACGCTCGGTTACGTGATGCAACTAGAATGTCATCCACATACACCAACAACAGCATAAAATCTTTATCTTGGTTACCATAAAACAAACATGGCTCATTTATTGTTGGTTTCAGACCTATGCTAACCAGCTTTTCTCTAAGTTTAACATACCATTGTCTGCTAGCTTGTTTTAAACCGTATAATGCCTTCTTAAGCCTACAAACGTTTCCACCATTTTGCAAGTCTATAAGCATATTTCTTGCTCGTATACCAATAATTGAATTTTTGGCTTCTTTGAGCGCAATGCGTTCGAGCATCTCATTTAACATATCTGGCACCTTCATAAGAACTCTTTCCTCTAATGAACCATTCAAAAACGCCGTTACAACATCGAACTGCCAGACTTTCAACCCAAACTGCACTGACAATGCCAATAATAATCTAAGTGTTTCTAGCCGCGCTACTGGAGCAAATGTTTGATGGTAGTCAATGCCATACTTTTGACTAAAGCCTTTTGCTACTAGTCGAGCCTTGCGACGTTCTACTTGCCCTTCTGAACCATATTTATTTGTCAGCACAAAGCGGCAGCCAACGACATTTTTATCAGCAGGTGTTTTTAAAATATCCCAAGTATTATTTTTTATAAGACTCACCACTTCTGACTCAATTGCATCTTTCCATTCTTCACATGCAGCACTCTTCAATGCATCCCGCACGCTGAACTCAGCAACACCAGCAAAAACATCATCGTTAATGTTATCAAACACAATTTCTTCCTCAATAGCTGCTTCCTCAATGGGTGCTTCCTCTAGTTCTGATGTTGACTTGATTGAACGAAATAGCTTTCTCGGACGCCCTCTGCGTCCTGTGCGCAATAGCTTTGGCCTTCCAGATATTCTGCATTCTCCTTCTTTGTTTTGTGAATCAGTAACTTCGGCACCTTGGATTTGCAATGGTGGTGGAGAGAATTCGATGATCTTTGGCTGACTTTCGTTACTAATTTCGACTTTCTGTGAAAATGTAAATAATTCATTTAATGTATTTAAATTCATCAACTCTTTTTGAATTTCTTCTAGGAACTTGACATCACGTGCATAGATTACTTTCTTCTTGTTTGGAACCCATATGCGGTAACCCTTCCTATCTCGAGGATAACCTACGAACACGCCTTCAAAAGATCTTTGTGCAAGTTTATCTTTGGTAGGGTCCTTGTCAAAAACCATTACTTTTGACCCAAAAGTTTTAAAATAACTCACCTTCGGCCTTTTATTGGTCCATTTTTTATATGGTATTTTTCCGTTTAAAGTACTCGATGGGCATCTATTTCGAATGTAACTTGCTGTGGCTATAGCCTCGCACCAAAAACTTGAACTCAAACCAGATTTTATTAAAAGACACCTTGCCATATCTAAAAGTGTGCGGTTCATCCTCTCAGCTACTCCGTTTTGCTGTGGAGTTCGAGGAATTGTCAGCCTTCGCTCGATACCATTATCTGCAAGATATTTGTCAAAATCAGCATTGCAATACTCACGCCCATTATCTGACTGCAGGCATTTTACTTTCTTGCCAGTCTGCTTTTCAACCAAATTTTTGTAGAGCTGAAATGCTTCAAAAACGCCGCATTTCTCTCGCAAGAAGTAAACCTCACACCACCTAGTGCTATCGTCAATAAAAGTAACAAAGTACTTTGCGCGACCTAAAGATTCTACTCGAAAAGGGCCAACTACATCAGAGTGCACTATCTTCAATGTTTCTGTGCATGGAATTCGGCATTTGTTAAATGGCAACGCGGTCATCTTTCCCTTCAAACACACCTCACACCGGGCTAACTGTTGAGTGTCGTTTACGTCGATTGCAGGTAATATACCTTCACGCATCATTTTTATTAAGTCTTTTCCGTTTAAATGACCCAACCTGTCATGCCACTTCAACAGTTCGGAGCATCCAGGTTGAGCTACCGAGCATTCGAAATGTTCGCGTATATAGTACAAATCGCCTTTCCGATCCGCGATCACTGACATATTTCCACGACCGTCACTCACATACGCATTGTTCTTGCAGAAAGTCACTTTGTGCCCCTTGTCCGCTATTTTGGCAACTGAAATAAGATTTGTTCGCAAGTCCGGAACAAATAAAGTATTTTTAAATTCAATTAATCGGTGACCACTATGACCAGCAACGGACAATTGCACTACACCTTTGCCTTTGACTGCAGCACATGCCTTGCTTGCCAAATTAAGTTTTGCATTCGGAGATTCACTAATTGTTTTAAACAAACTCTCATCACCACACAAATGAGCTGTGCACCCACTATCCAAAATCCAGGCCTTTTGCACTCTTTTGGAATTTGCAACACACGCATTCCCTGCATCAGCTGTTACTGTATGACTTACTGCATAAGATTCATCAACACTGTGGCCAGATTGCTTAACACTGCGGTTGACATCGACCTTCTTTGCTGAACAAACATTAGCTTTATGTCCTGGAGCACCACATTTATAACACTTTAGCTCACGTTTTAACGCACTCTTGAATTTTCTGCGATTAGAAAATCGCTTACACTCATTTTGTCGAGTACCAGCAGCCATGGCTATGACCATATTTCCAGGTGCTTGTTTTCGTGCCTCACTCTCTTCAATAATTTTTACTTTTAGGACTTCAGCACTAGGCAACTCATCTCGCGACTCAATTGCACATCTAAAATTTTCATACGATGTATGAAGGCTATATAGCAACATAATTGAAAGCAGATCTCCATTTATTTGCACACCCATGCTCTCCAGTTTGTCTACTGCATCGAAAAACTTAGAAATGTGCTCTTTCACATCTCCGTCTTCTTCAAGCCTTTGAAGCATGAGTTGTTTTAACAAGGTCGCCTTGCGTGCCGGTCCTTTCGACGCATATATTGACTCTAACTTTTTCCAAACCTCCCGCGATGTCTCACAACCACGGATTTGCTTTAATTCAGATGGTTGAATTGATAGAATCAAGTCCGCCTTGGCCTTTTTGTCTTGCTTTAACCACATGTTCCGGGCAGCGGCAGATGAAGCGTCACCCTCTGCTGGCATTAAGCACGTGCCGTTGACATACTCCCAGAGATCGTTTTTAGTCAGCAGCGCTTCTACTTGCATACTCCATGTATCAAAATTTTCTTTCGATAAAAGTTCAATCCGCGAAGAACTGGGCACGGAATTTGAAGTCATTATATCGGTTGTGCGCTCTTGATTCTCGATCTTCACATCAATTTTTGCTACGGCGTCTGTTAATTGAATATTAAAAATTTTTGAATTGTTCATTAAAATAATAATAACGTTAAATCAATTCAACAGCTTGGCGCATCTGGGCCCATAACCTGTTAAGGATCGCTGCTATTTTTATAGATTAAAAAAGGCACGTTTTATCTTATTTAAGAAATGTTTAATTCAGTTCAATATATATGTATGTATTTAATATTCAGCACATGTTAATTTGAAGACGGTTATAAAGAGAATGTAAGACGTAAGAAAATGAAATATAAGTATAAGTAGAAAAATGTCAAAGGCGAAGTGACAGCTCTGAGAGTGTTGCCACACTGACATGCGTATTGTAGTTGATGACTATGGGAATATTCAACAAATTGCATTTTGACAAGACAGCTTAACAATAAAATAAATAAGAAGCATATGAATTGAGTAACCAATTTCTATTTCTCAATTTCAATTTCTCAACTATTAAAAGAAACGCAAAATTAAATCATACGGTAGAGAAACAGAAAGAATCAAAAATATCTGAACTTATTCTCAAATTCATTTTGAAAACAATACCAGTTTTCACTGGAAAGCTTAAGGATTGAGATGCATTCTTATCAATTGTAGAAATAATAAACAATACTCACACTAGCGAACTACAAAAACAGTTGATAAACATAGTAGTGAATGTAAGTAAACCTAAACACAAATGTAAAAACAACCCTAGAACAAACAAGAATCATAGATACCTTTGCAAATTAAAAACAGCCCAGACAACTTCTTTCAAAAGTAACTTAACAAAAGCGTAGATACACACATGGTATCATTGGTAACTTCCACCTTGCAGCGGTGGCAAGAGTTCCTTAGCAACTACTCCCACATAAGCAGCGTCAGAATCCCACGGTGGATAGATTTTTCACCAAAAGGAGATATGCAGTTTCACGGGTTTTGCGATGCCTCGGAAAAGGCCTGAAGTGTTTATCTTCTCGAAAAAATAAGAGTGGTGCCAGTCAAAACGGTGTCGCTCCCAAGAGTTGAGTTGTGTGAAGCGCTTTTACTCGCAGAAATGGTTAACACGTTTCTAAAAAATTTAGAAATGTACACTTCACAGCTGTTCTTGTGGACAGATTCGACCATGGTGCTGGCTTGGTTGCGTAAACAACCATGTTCCTGGACGACTTTTGTCGCCAATCGCGTCGCTAAAAGCAGCGAAGAAGTAGGGTCTGAGAACTGGAGTCACGCGGATTCAGCGGACAATCCAGCGGATCTAGCCAGCAGAGGTTTGCGACCACAGAAATTAAAGGATAGTTCTTTGTGGTGGCATGGGCCTTTATGGATCCAAGAAGAGTTTCATTCATGGCCGAACCAGGTCAATGAGTACGATACCACGATGGAGACAAAAACAGTAAAAGCTCATATGGTTTCCACCCAAAATGTGAGCATTTTGGCTCGCTTTTTCGTGTTACCTCGCGCCTTGCGAGTTCTATCGTACATATTACAATTCTTTCATCGAACTCACAGGGCACATAAAAGTAATTTCTAGTGCAAGTCTGTGGAAGCAAGAAATTAAAGCAACAACAAGAAGACTGGTTACTGAAAGTCAAAAAATGGGGTTTCCATTAGAGTATGACCAATTATCAAAGAAAACTTCGGTCAGAGCGAAGAGAACTGTTATAAATCTCAACCCTTTTCTCGATATGCATAAAGTGCTTAGAGTTGGCGGGCGATTGTCGAAAACCGAGAAAATCTCTTATGATGAACGGCATCCGGTTCTTTTACCATATGACTGCCGATTGTCTAAGCTACTATCCATGAAATCTCCATTCATGGTGGGAGCCAGCTTGTATTGCGACTTATTCGGATGCAGTATTGGATTTCCAGAGTGAAAAATCTGATTAAGTCCACCATTCACAATTGCAAGGCCTGTGTTATCGACCGCAAGGGGTTGTAGACTCAAATGATGGCTTCATTACCCCCAGAACGAACAAAATTGTCTCAACCATTTGCGTCCACTGGTATGGATTTTACGGGTCCGTATGACATTAAAAATTATACTGAACGCGCTTGCCTATCTGAGTTTTTGTCTGTTTTTTTACGAAAGCCATTCATTCAGAGGCTACAAGTGATCACAGCACTGCTACTTTTTTGGCGGCCTTTGCTAGATTCGTATCGCGTAGAGGTTTTCCGGAGAAGATCTTCTACTAAAGACATTGAACCAAAAGTTCTTCTCTATTCGTATCCGGTCAGTATGGTGCTAGGGATAGACGTTTACCCAAAAATTATCCAACTTGGGATATTCTCGAGTGGTTTGGGGGGGGGGGGGGCGTTAACGGGCGCAGTTGTGCAGTATTTTTAACCCTATTTCATCTATTTTAGAGTAGTACTGCATGGGGGTTGGTAGTTTAGGTGGCACTCTAAAGGTAAAGTAGTAGATTATTATCTAAACTACTTACTTACCAACTCGTTCGAGTATCGAGCTATGTCCCAGACCTAGAGGACAATCCAGCGGGGGGTGATTCCTCATGATGAGACGAGCAAAAAATTATATGGGTGGGGGTGGTCGCAAATTCACCCCTAGGGAGGTAAAAGGGAAAAACAAAAAAAAAATAGGTGTCATTACGTTTTAATCAATTACTTACATGTCTCTGCAACGATTACCTAAGTTATTAGCATTTTGAAAAGAAAATGAAGTGTCCTTTAAGTTATTAGCACCAAGTTTTGCCATAAAGTCACAACTAAAAAAATTATTTAAAATATAGTTATTAATAATCGTTAGATTAGTAACGGTTGACTTACCAGTCACGAAACCTTGTTGAAAAGGTGATATAGTCTGTTTTACAAGAAAAGTAAGCCTGTTGTAAACCAATTTTTCAAATAGTTTAGGAATTGCTGAAATTTTACAAATTGGTCTATAATTAGAAACTTCGTTCTTGGAGCCAGATTTGTGAATAGGTATTATAAAAGATATTTTCCATTCAGAAAGAAATTCACCATTATTAAGTGATTGATTAAAAATGGTGCATTAGCGCATTTTTTTAAGAGAATAGGTGGTAAACCATCCATTTCCGGCTGTTTATCTACGTTTAATTGACTCAAACCTTCAACAACTTCGAGCGCGCTAAGTTGCAAATTACCTATGTTAATGGAATTATCTATTAACTCTTTAATATCTTTAATTTAGGTGGATTGGAAGCTGGAAAGGCATAAACAAGTTTAAAACATTTAGCAAAAAGATTGCAGATCATGGGAAGATTAGATGTAGTATTATCAAAGTAGCGAATCGTGTTTGGAATACCAGCAGATTTTTTCTTATTATTTATGTAGTGCCAAAAGCTTTTACTATTATTTTTTTTTAATTTAGACTCTTCCTGAAATATGTATATAGTTTTTGTACAGAATTTTATTTAACTGTTCGAAATTTTTTTGAAGGTAACGATATTTATTGTGGACCCACTTTTAAAAAGTTTATACGCTTTATTTTTCTTATTATTTTAATTTATTTGTGGTGGCCGTGGGGAAGTGGGTAGAGTGCGTGACCCATACGCCAGAGAACCCTACTTCAATTCCATATGACACAGAAAGTTTTCTCAATTGAATTAATTTTTCTGTACGGCTGTCACCTCTCTGCAGACAATAGCAAACCTCACAGAGTAAGTAATGCCATGAAAAGCTTCTTGCGAACATGCACATTAGCCGTTCGGAGCCGGTATAAAACTAGCAGGTCTAGTTCTCGATCACTTGTGTTCAAACATTTATGGCTGAATTACAATACTGCGTTAGGTCGGTCGGCCTTTGACAGCTCGACTAGAAACAATGGGTTCTTATGAAGCAACACAAAATATGACCTCATGCATTGCGTCGACCTCATCCCGTATATATGAATTTGAGGGGGTGACGTACGATCAACGCTATGAGTAGCGACAAGCTCAAGCTAGGTCGTGCTTTTGACATTCCATATTAACGCTGGGTTGCATTTTCGTTGAGCAATGCTAAAATGTGGGTATTTTTTAATTTAATTTAATTTAATTTATTTAATTTATTTTTTAATTTATTTAATTTTAAACATTATTTGTATACTAAGAAGCAAGTTCTTTTATAATACATCATAGTTGGTAAGGTTACAGGCGTATTAACTTAATCTAAAAACTTAAATACTAATGGACACAATTAAAGATCTGAATTGACAAAATTAATTCATTCTTATTGTTTTAAAATGGCTTAATACTTAGTTATAGTGAAGATGGATAGTAAGACCAGAGGTAATGAGCAATAAGAAATAGGATAGAATACGAAGATAGGAAAGCAAAAGATATAAAAAGACAAGTAGAGATAGACGAGAAAAATAGGTTACAATGTATATTAATGCGAAAAATAGGAAAAAATGGCCTGTCTAAACATTCTGGTTCCTTTAATAGATTTAATATGAATGGGCAGACTATTCCATAATCTAATTGCGTTAACGAAAAATAATCTTGAGGAATTCAGAAAATTTAATTTAGGTATAGTGAGCATACGACTTCTTTGTAGTTGACTAAATTGTAATTTTTCATATAGATAAGATGGTTTTTTGAAATGGATCAGCTTGTGCAAGAAAATACAGTTTCTGTAACTCAAGTAGTTTATTATATCACAACAAAGGATGCTTTTATTGTATTGTGATATATGGTCAAACTTGCGAAGGCCGTATACATATCGGATGGCATGATTAAATGCCAGCTGAAGCTTTAGTTGAGAACTGGAGTCCAGTTTACTGTAGACTAGCTCCGAGTAAGTAATGATGGGAATAACTAGTTGTACAACAAGTTTGTTCCTAGTGCTGGTGGGTGTAAATTCAGCTGTCACTCTCAGGTTGCGTAAAATGTAATGAACTTTTTTTACCACATTGTTAATGTGGTCCGTACATGTAAGCGTAGAATTTATATAAAAGCCAAGACTTTTTGTACAACTTGTTAGCTTTAATTTATCAGGGCCTATAAATAAATCAGGAATATTCTCATAAAAAATGGTATCTTTCGCTATAGGTAGCACCACAGATTTCAGAGAATTAAGCTTGAGACAATTTAAGATTGCCCATTTATTTATAGAGTCTAGATCCTCATTTACTCTGTAAGCTAAGTCATCTAGAAGACCAACTCGATTTGAGAGATACAGTTGTACATCATCTGCATAGGCATGCATTGTTGAATGTTTACAGACCCTAAAAATGTCATCGATAAAAATTACGAACAGCAGAGGACCTAGAACTGACCCCTGGGGTACACCACTAGACTGAATCTTATACTCAGAAAATTTATTACCAACCTTCACTCGTTGAACCCGATTTGTCAAGTAACTATTTAAGAGCCGAATAGCACTTTCACTGAAACCGTACATATATTTTAGTTTTCGACACAATAGAGAATGATTGACTGTGTCAAATGCTTTTGAAAAGTCCAGCATGCAGAGAAGTGTTACATGCCCTTCATCATAAGAAGACCTAATATCATCAAATATTTTAACAGTGGCAGTGGCACAGCTATGAAAAGCCCTAAAACCAGATTGCATTGGAGATAAAAGATTATTTTCATTTAAATAGTTTTCAATTTGACCTGCCATGAGAGACTCACACATTTTGGCCAGGCAAGATAGGATGCTGATAGGCCTATAGTCATTAGGTTCATTTGCAGTTGGTTTTTTTGCAACTGGCATAACAGATGCAACTTTCCAAGAGGAAGGAAACGAGGACGTGGTAACACAGTGGTTTACGATGTGTGTAATAGGGCTAAGGACATGCAGAAGAATAAGCTTTATGAATTTTATTGAAATATGGTCCTCACCTATTGCATTAGACTTAATTTTTACAATTGACTTCCTCACATCACTAGCACTTATTGTGGAAAATTGAAAATTTGCACGTTCAACAGTATCAGAGAAAACAAAGTTGTTGTTTGAAGTACGCACTGTGCTCGAGAGAAAAAAATCGTTTAAAGTATCTGGGTCAACATTGCATTCATTAGGAGGTTTTTCACCAATACCCATTGTTTTCAGGTTCCTCCACAGCACTTTTGCAGGGAGTGAAGCATTTAATTTCGATGTGCAGAATTTTTCTTTAGACTGCCTAATAAGCCGAACTGACATATTCCTAGCAATTCTAAATTGTTCCCAATTAGAAGTAGAAGGACACCTTTTCCACAAGTTGTGAAGCTTGTTACGTTTTTTAATAGCTTTTTGAACATTAGCTGTAAACCATGGGCATGCCCTATTTTTTACCATAACTGAACGCAAAGGAACATGTTTTTCAAACAGACAATTTACAATATTCGTAAAGACATTTAATTTATCATCAACAGATGCTCCAAACCATACATCATCCCAAGATGTTAGACATAAGTCATTATGGAGAGCCCAAAAATTAATCGATTTAAAGTCACGATAGGTGAAGATATCAGAAATTGCACTACGAGACAAATTAACATTCATACAGCAAAACAGAAGATCATGATCAGACAAAAAAGAGAGGTGATCATATAGCAGGACAGATGCAAGATCTGACACGATTATGTAGTCTAAGAGACTTGGGCTAGCATTGCTGGCAAAGCGTGTTGGGACAGTTTCATTGACAAAAGACAATCCATTGGAGGAGACATGATTACCAAACGATTTAGAGGTGTTATCACTACATAACAGATTTACATTAAAATCACCACATATAACAAATAAGTCAAAATTAATTATATAACTATTCAGTTCAGAGAAAAATACATCAAGGTTATTGCACTTATTAGGATTATACACGCAGGACAGGAACACTTTGACTTGATTATCAAAAATACACACATTCAAATATTCAACATTACTATTGCATGGCGACTTAGATACAAGCTTAACATTAAGATTACTGCGACAGTAAATCGCAACTCCACCACCTTTCTTTCCAATCCCATCATTTCTCAAAAGCTTGAAATTGTCAATATTATAGGCAGAGTCATTAATCTCATTGCAAAACCAAGTTTCAGTAACACAGATTACATCCACTGCAGCGTCTTGAACAACGCATTTAAGATAGTCCAGCTTAGAACAATTTAAACTCCTTGCATTGAAGTGTACGATTTTGAGACCACAATGCTGTGCACAAAGTACATTTATCATGATTTTGTGATTTTCGCTAACGCAACCAGAATAGTATTCATTTAAATCATCAAGAATCATCAAACAGGAAAAAAACAATGGAAAGAACGCATAGACTGGTCATATAAGACGAATGCATATACAATATGTAGTCACATAATAATGTACAAGAAGTAACCAAAATAAAATAAAGATACAAGAAGTCTTCAGTACCACAAGAAAGAAAATATGAAGAAGCATGGACATAAGAGAAAGAAAGAGAGAAGAAAGGAATGAAAGAAAACATAAAATTAAATCGAATATAAATAATAGTAAAAACATTCTAATTAAAACTAAATCATTATTAAATCTGCAATAAGCAGAAGAAAGAAAGGTACAATTCATCAGATAGATAACACAAGTTAACTTATCATACCAGCGACGCAATCAACGCTCTCTCTGCTGTCAACCCATTTTGCCTCACTATTTCTGTCTGCTCTCACATAAATTTTTCCTCGAAGAGAAAATACAGCAGACAACTTATTTTCTTTCCTTTTTTGTTGCGCATAAGTCATGATCAAGCGATTCGCCTGAGAGAGACTTTCGTGAATGAAGAAATGTTCATCTCGTCCGCAGTCAATGTCACCCAGCATAAGCGGCCTCTTATTTGTTTTGCGGAAGGCTGCCACAGCTTTAAAGAGTTGGTTACGATCATACCCAGACGCTAACTTCACAACAACAGCAGGCTTGTGTTTGTTTTTTCCATTTGCCCTTAGCCTAAAAACATCACGGACCTTTGGAGCATTGCTTTTAACAGCAGTACAAATTTTAGCAAAAACATCAGGTAGGTTTTCGTTATTTGCGAGAGGGATGCCATGTATGATGATGTCTGAAGCAACAGCATCACTCTCATATTTTTCTACTTGCTTCTTTAGCGCACCAATTTCATTGTTTACCTGATTGTTATTGTACTGTTGCTTCAGTTGTTCAATTTCAGTTTTCATGCTCTTAATTTCAGCACAATAGACTTCAACAGCTGACACACGCTCAGCAACACGTCGCACAGACTCTCTTAGGTTTGCGAACTCAGCTGATAACTCACCAAATCTCTCCATTACTCTTCCCTCACTTGATCGAAGTTCTTCAGTTATCTGCTTGACAATGTTCGCTTCAACAAAAGCTAACTTCACGTTAAGCGTTGCATCCGAATAAGTTGCAGTTGAAGGTGATGACTCATCTGTATGCGGTTTAGGAAGGCAAAGCGGAGTTGTTGGTGCAATTTGTTTGTTTATGTTCTTAATTGTTGCACTTCGTAGATTTTTTTGTTGCAGGCTCGACATTGTGAAAAGGCGACAGTTCAATTTATTAAACTCGAACAAATAAATTATAATTTGTAAGCAAAATATTTTACGGCGATTCCGAAATATAACATTAGATGGAAGCAACGATATAATTCAGCACGTCTTTAAGGTATCAGCGGGATTTACGATGTTTTAATCAAAGATATTACGTTTAATTGCAGACGCCAGTGAAAACACGTCTACTCGGTATGCATTTAACACGGAGAATGGTAAATGGTATTCTTGGATTCCGATGGAAAACTCAGATTTTCATAGGATTATCGTGGGAATTTATATTTTGATGCGAGTTTTTTTTAAATTGATCAAATTTTTTAAATTAACATGCTGCTTAAGTAGTATAAAAATGATTTTGATGAATTTAGCATGATATTAATATTATTCAATTGTATTTCATATTAAAATTTATGCATTTTTTAGTATATTATAAATAATATTATAATGGTATTCATGCAAAATGGCAAACTTATATATTGGTCACTTTGTTTTTGTAAAGTTGTACCCAAGTACTCACTAATTACAAGTGATTCAGCTAGTATTGTACAAGGGGGCGTCGCAGCTCGAATCTGCAATATCGAATAATTTTGGAATTATAGGTCGCACAACATTGGAATTAGGTGTTCGGCCTCGATTTACATGTGCCGTTCTACTGGTTAAATTTTATGGGCGTTGGGAAAAGGGTGTGGCACTTTTTCGGCTTACCAAATTGTGGGTATAACTTTCGAACTATTAGTCACACATCAATGAAACTCGGTAAGAATGTACTATTTAGTCTTGTCCTTTGACTGGAAAAATTAAGTGAGCATTGGACAAGGGGGAATGGCACCGCCCATATAAGACAAACTTATGGTATCAAATAGCTTTAGAGTTAAATGCCGCATAATAATGAAATTCGGTATGGAGCTGCCACTTGGTAATACCCATCTACTAGAAAACCGAGACAGGCATTGTACAAGGGGGTGTGGCTCCGCCCATACAATTACAATTTTTGATATCGAATAGGCTATGAAAGTAAGTCACAAAACGTTGAATTTTAGAATAGAATTACTATTTGGTGATGCATTTGATGAAAAAATTTGGACAGGAATTGGTCAAGGGGGTGTGGCTCCACCCATACATGGAAATTAAAGTCGCATAACATTGAAACTCATAATGGAGTACCACTTGGTGATATCCTTCTACGCCTATGGTAGGCATATTGTAGTTTTAGGCGATTTTGTAAAAAGTTTGTACTACAGCACCAACTGGTGTCCAAGTTGGATCAAAGAAGATAGCGCCAAAATACTCACCGTACCTCAAAACCACAATATACCAATTTTCATTCTAATCGCATAAAGAATTGTACTACAGCGCTCTCTGGTGTTCAATACGGTTCAAAAAAGATAGGAGCCCAACACTCAGCGTACATGAAAACCACTATATACCGATTTTCTTAAAATTTGTATTTAAGCGTCCTCTGGTGTTCAAGGTGGATAAAAATTGATTGAAATTGCCCCAAAGCACGTACGTACCAAAAAACTTCCATACACAAATTTACATGAATATTTCCATACGTATTTCCAACTTGCTTTCGTTGACGAAATTTCCTACATTTTGCTCTCAAAATTTGCAGAAATCTCGGCAAAAATTAACAGTAATAATAATAATAAATAGCAGTAATTTTGACAAAAACAAGAAAAATAATGACATCAAGTAATCACATTTTATAAAAAAAAACAATATACATATATATATATATATATATATATATAAAAATATCGATCAATCAAAGAACAATTTTTTGCCATAAAAACTGAAATGTGTTTCCAGAAATTCCATTTTAAATTTTAATTTAATTTCACATTTTATCATTAAATTGGAAAGCGTTCATTTATTTTGAAGCTTCTAGTCCGAATTTTCACGTTAATATGTGACATTTTTCATTATTTCGCAGATTATATTACACTTAATAAAAAGATCTTAGCTTTCTAGAGTAGGTTTTATGGTTCTTAATGATTTTATGACAATATCTTTTAATTTTTTATTGATTAAAATTATAATTGCATGATTTCGGAAAAAGGGACGTTTTGTGGGATTTTTAGTATAGCTGCTTTTATTGGCATCACCAAAATGATAGACGCACGTTCTGTCAACGCAACATTTAGTTTTGCAAAGTTTGAGGTCGTCCGTTTTGACAGCTTATATCGTAAAGTTTTTACAACGGAGACCAAAGTACGGTCAAAGGCCGACCGACCTAACGCAGTATTGTAATTCAGCTATTAATAACACGCAAAACACAATTTGATCGTAAGAAGTTCGGTCAAAGTCCTTTCAAGGGCTGAAATGGCCAGTTTATTATATATTTATATCAAGCACCGAAAAGACCTGTTATTTTCGAAATTTCAATTCAAAAAGTCAGGCGGAAAAATTTGTCTTTTCGATATTTGGATAAAGCAGTGCGATGCTGGTTAGCTAAGGAATAATAATCTTAAAAGCTTAGTATTTATTTGACTTTTTTAAAAAGAGTCAAAAAATAATAGTTATTTTTTGGCCGATTTTTTTTTTGTCAAAAATAATAGTTTGACCGAAAAAATAAAAGTCATATTTTAACTTTTTTTTTGAACGAAAAAACAAAAGTCAAATTTCGACCCTTTTTTTTGACCAAATAAATAATCGGTCAAAAAATAACTATTAATTATTGACTTTTTGAAAAAAATCATAACAGTTACGGTCCCTGATTTATATTATAATTTTAATTTATAAGTTCACTATTGAACCACTTGGGCTTTGATGACGTTTTAAAGTATACTTTTGGAATGAATAAATTCATCGCTTCATTAAACTTACTAGAAAAAATTGAAAATTCTGAAATTAAATAATGACAAATAAACGTTCCTCAAAACTGACAGCCAATCAATATCGCTTAAAAATTGAGAAATACTATTTAAATCGCTTTTAGAAAAATCGAAACTTAAACTATTATTTTGATTAGGTTTTAAATAGCTATAAAATTTAAAACTTAGGGTCAGTACTTTATGATGGTTAATAAATTAAAGCTATCGACGAAAGCATTTATTTCGGTATCAACGAAAATCAAATCTATAAGTCTATTGTTGTTATTAAAAATACCATTAATTTGGTGCAAATCAAATTCCGCGACACTGTCCACATCTATACTCTCGCAATTACCTTAGATATTAAATGGTAGCCAATAATGCTCATCCCTATCATAGCTCCAATCAATATTGGAAAGGTTAACATCATCCATTATTTATTCCAACACCTGAACAGGGGGACTTTAAGGAAGGGCCAGAGAGGGTTAATATGTATGACTGACCCTCATTACTTTTGCAAACGAACATTTTTCTCTTGATGACCTATTCCCTCCGACCACTCCTTAGGAGAGTTCCCATACAAATTTTATGATTTTTAGGTATTTATTCCTCTCACCTGAACAGGGGGGCTTTAATGTGTATGATCGACTCCCATTACTTTTGTAAAAGGAACATTTTCCCTTGGGAACCTATTACCTCCGATCACTTCTTATGGAGGCTCCCATACCAATTTTATGATTTTTATATATTTATTCCCTACCTACAAAAAATAAAACTAGACAAATGATTTTGATTTTTGAGCGTTAAAAATATCTGAGTGAAAAAATAAAAATTGAGAAACAATTTTATTCTTGAGCAAAAAAATAAAAATTGAGAAATAACTAAGCTTCGTAGCTGGCACAAGAAATTTGCGATATCTGACCTTTTTCCGATCTTACTTGTTAGGCATGATTTTTGTTGAATTCAGCTTTGCCTTGTTTTGTTTGTTTTTGAGCATTGCTTTGTGTTGTTGGTATCATTTGCACTTCCTTGCGAGGAATAATAACGTGGAGCAAAACTACACGCGACAGAAAAACGAAAAGAACGCAACAAAACAGGGTAATAAAACCAAGAAAAAAAACCCGGGGCAGTTAAAAAATCACTGTGTGTGGTGAGCGCACTAACACACACAAACCAAATTCCACTTTTTTCTTTCGACGATATTCGAAAAATCACTTGGCACTTTTGTTTTGGCACACTTCCACTTTTGATCACTGTTCAGAATGAACTGAACTGCCAACCAGCGGTGCAAACTGGCGAGATTTAGGTTCCACAAGAGGGGAAAATAAATACCACCATTTTTGTTTTCTAACATAGATGCGGTTTTCACTGAAACGGGTAATCAAACCTGAAAGCTTTGATCACACATATTTTTAAAATCTTTTTAACCCATGGGCCACACCCTCACTCCAGTAACATAGAGCCATATGGGGGTATGTCATCACCCCACGTCAAAAAATCGTTGTAAAATCCCGAATTTTGGATATATAAGCTTAAAACTTTACATGGTTACTATTTTTTTTCTTGTTCAACATTTTGTATAGTTATTTTCTAATATTTTAAAAATGGCTGACTTTAGGAGCGCGGCCAAGTTAAAAAAACGTGTGTTTTCAATGTATGTTTGAAGGCATCAAATACGTTGCTACAAAGACCAAATATTAGTCATAGCGTTAGCTACAAAAAACATATTTATTCTGCCAAAAAACTGCACCCACTTTTTCAAAAAACAAAAAAAAAAGATTTTTTACCAATAACATTCATACATACCTAAAAACAATAAAAAATAATTAAATTCAATAAAATTAAATATTTCAGTTATCTTTAAAAATATACACTAAGCCACACGTGGGGTATATGAGAGCATCAGTCGGATTTAAACGAATGCCAACGACACACTAACGCATCCCTGACCTTCTAAATTTCTTGAGAGTAAAGCTAGTTAAGTTGTGAACACCCAGGTGGCGTAAGGAGTATGCATAAAAAGTTTTTGATTTAAAAAAATAGGTTTTTTAAGGCATGGGGCGATGAAAAGCACCAGTGTGGCTCGAAGGGTTAAGACCCATCTTTGAGCAAATTTAAATAAAACTTTCTACCCACTAAGTGTTTTTTACATCTTGGCGGCATCTGTGTAAGTATTAGTGTGGCAACACTACACACCTTCCACGGCCCACAATGGCAGCCCTCAGAAAAAACCTAAGCTGAACGGAGTTAATAAAAAATGTAAATAAAGTGGCTTAATGACCACAGGAGTGTATTTATGTGTGGAGCGCCACTCCAAATGGCGCAACTAAATTTTTAGAACGCTACAATTTCTTCAAGTAGCAATGACTATAAGCTTTGTTGCTGAATTTCTTTAATGAGTGATCTACGTTACGAATCTGTTTGCAAAGGATATCAACAATAGAGCCCTGCATGAGTATGCTTTTAGCCTACTCAAATACAATGGTTTGCTGTCGGATAAAAAGCTTACTCCCACCTTTTTTCCAAAGCTCCCGTATGTAAACATACTCTCACTCTATTTTATGCGAAAGTAAGAAACGACGAGAGTAACAACACACTGCTGAACTTATAACAGAAAGACCAGATTCTTGCAATAAAAAGTAACGCAAACACTAGGTACACTGAATATGAATACACATTCACTGAATATTTTGCGCATTATGTTGTTATGAGCAAGAATCTTTTCTTTTGAGAGTGACTTTCAATGAGATGCAAAAAATATATATGCTTACTTACTTATCTCTCGCTTACAACCGAAGGTCGGTTTTGGCCTCGTATAATAAATTGCGCCAGCCATTTCTATTTTGCGCTTGCTGGCGCCAGTTGGAAACACCAAGTGTAGTCAGGTTATCCAACACCTGATCCTTCCAACGAAGATGTGGGCGTCCTCTTCTGCGTTGACCACCACCGGGCACCGAATCGAATATTTTTTTCGCTGGAGCGTCGTTTTCCATTCGCTCAACATGACCTAGCCAGCGAAGCCGCTCGATTTTAATGCGCTTAACTATGTCTATGTCAGCGTACAGCTCATACAGCTCGTGGTTCCATCGAATTCGGTACTCGCCATTGACGCAGATTGGACCGAAGATCTTACGAAGGATCTTTCTCTCGAAGGCTCCCAAAGTCTTTTCATCAGAACTGCTCAACGTCCAAGTTTGTGCTGCATATAATAGGACGGGCATGATTAGTGACTTATAGAGCGTGAGTTTTGTTCGTCGAGAGAGGGCTCTGCTTCTCAATTGCCTACTCAGCCAAAAGTAACACCTGTTGGCAAGAGTTATCCTTCGCTTTATCTCAATACTGACATCGTTGAAAGAGTTTACGCTGGATCCCAGGTAGACGAAGTCCTTAACAACCTCGAAGGAGATGTTGTCAACAGTGACGTGGTTTCCAAGACGGTGGGACTGTTTATTTGTTGACACTAGGTATTTCGTCTTATCTGCGTTCACTACAAGACCCATTCGACTCGACTCTTTCGCTAACCTGGAGAATGCTGCGCTGACTTCGCGCGTATTATGGCCAATGATATCGATATCATCAGCATACGCCAGCAGCATAATACTTTTGTAGAATATCGTGCCACTGCGTCTCAAATCAGCAGCTCGGATGATCTTCTCCATCATTAGGTTGAAAAAGTCGCACGATAAGGAATCACCTTGTCTGAAACCTCGTTTGGTATCGAATGGAGGAGTGAGGTCCTTCCCGATTTTAACTGTGCTGCTGGTGGTGCTCAGTGTCATTCTGCAAAGGCGGATGAGCTTTGCAGGAATACCAAATTCAGACATGGTGGAATATAGATGATTCCTTATTGGACTGTCGAAGGCGGCTTTGTAATCGACAAAAAGATGGTGTGTGTCGATTTGTTTTTCTAGGGTCTTCTCCAAGATTTGTCGTAGCGTAAATATCTGGTCTATGGTGGATTTGCCAGGTCTGAAGCCACACTGAAAAGGTCCAATCAGCTGGTTTACGATGGGCTTCAGTCTTTCACATAGTATGCTCGACAGAACCTTATATGCGATATTCAGAAGGCTTATCCCACGGTAGTTGGCGCAAATTGTAGGATCGCCTTTCTTGTGGATTGGGCAGAGCACACTGAGGTTCCAATCGTTTGGAATGCATTCTTTCGACCATATTCTGCATAGAAGCTCATGAATGCATTTAAATAGAGCTTCGCCTCCATTCTTGAAGAGCTCAGCAGGTAAGCCATCGGCTCCTGCGGCTTTGTTGTTTTTAAGCCGAGCTATAGCTTTCAAGACTTCACTATGGTCGGGCAGCGGAACTTCAACGCTGTCGTCCAAAATTGGGGATTCCGGAATATCATCTCTATTGGCGGGATTGTTGTCGTCGTCGCCATTCAGAAGCCTAGAGAAGTGTTCCCTCCACATCATCAGTGTACTCTGGATATCTGTCACTAGATTCCCATTTTCATCCTTGCAGGAAGAGTCCCCGGTCTTGAAACCATCGGCCAGGCGTCTTATTTTTTCGAAAAATTTTAGGACCTCATTCCTGTTGCCATGCATCTCAATTTTCTCGCACTCACGCATTTCCGCTTCCCTTTTCTTTCGCCTGAAAATGCGTCTCTCTTCCCTCCTCTTCTCTTTGTATCGCTCCGACTGCAGGGTGGCTTTGTAGGCGGCGTCTTTTTCTGCAGTGGGAAATATGATTCCATTGCGCGCATATATCGTCGATCGGAGGAGTGCTTTCTTGAAGCAGGAGTGAGAGTCGAGTAGCGAAGTCTTGGGTTGTTTGATTTGATTGCAGCTTTTCGACGTCTAGCTTTCTCTGTGCTGGATTGCGCGCATTCTTGGTTGCGCACAGGCGTGTACGGATCTTGGCTGCGACAAGATAATGATCCGAGTCTATATTGGCACCACGGATCGTGCGTACATCTAAAACACTGGAAGAGTGCCTTCCGTCAATCAAAACGTGATCAATTTGGTTGCGCGTCTTTTGATCAGGAGACAGCCAAGTTGCTTTATGAATATTGAGATGCTTGAATCTAGTGCTACTAACGACCATGTTTCGCGCTGCGGCAAAGTCAATCAGCCTCATGCCGTTATCGGAGGTATTGTCGTGGAGGCTGAACTTTCCGACTGTTGGACCAAAGATATTTTCTTTTCCTACCTTGGCGTTGAAGTCACCAAGCACGATTTTTATGTCGTGGCGGGGGCTGCGCTCATAGGCATCTTCAAGGCGCTCGTAGAAGCTGTCTTTGGTCTCATCGTCTTTGTCTTCTGTCGGAGCGTGCGCACAAATCAGGCTTATGTTGAAAAAGCTTGCCTTGACACGGATTATGGCAAGTCGTTCGTTCACAGGTGTGAATCGCAGAGCATGATGTCGTAGTCTCTTGCCAACCACGAATCCGCATCCAAATTCGTGCTTCTCCGCATGGCCGCTGTAGTAGATATCACAGGATGCTTGCCGTGAGCAACCCTGTCCCTTCCATCGCATTTCTTGGATTGCAGTGATATCAGCCTTGTATCTTTCTAAGATATCTATCAGTTGGATAGAGGCACCATCCCAATTAAGGGTTCGGACGTTCCAGGTGCGGTAGTCGTCATCAGATTTGGGGATAATTTTTATCTTATTTCTTTTTCGTTTCATTGAAATTTGTTTTTACGTGGTGGGCATCAAAGCCAACGCACAACCCTTTAAAGGCAGGGGGAGCCCGCCGCTCAGATTAGCCGTCAAACTAACGGTTGCCAGTTTGCCGTTTCTAGAGGACACCACGCAGAGGTTTGAGTCGACTTGAGACGAGTTCGACATGGATAATGCTGGCCTCACCAGGTTGAGGCAGTCAGACACGTTGCCATGTGAAGATCGCCCCCTTGACCCTCACACGTTGCCTTGTGAGGATCGTCCTCCTCACAATATATATATGCAGACATGCTTTTTTTCATTGTTTTCCATTACGATAGTGAAGTATTAAAGAAATAAAACTTTTTCTTTAAAACAGTCTTTCCAACAGTTTTCCAAGAATTAATTGTTTTTATTAGAGTTAGTAATTCGTTTTATAAAAATTATTATTATAAATTCACACACTGCAGGAAACTTAAAAATATAGTTTAATAACAACATAAAATTATTGTTCAAGTCTAAATTTAATGAATAAAGTTATAAATGAAGTTATGATTAATGTAATGAATAAAAAGTATACCTAGTACTGAAAAAAATGAAAATATAAGTTCATGAGTAAAATTAAAAAAAAAAAATAGAAGGTTAAATGGAATCTTAGAACCAGTCAAATTTCTTTTTTTAATTAGGGTCAGAGCACGGTGATTCATTATGGAAAAGTCATCCCTTCTAAATTTGTGTGCAAAAACATAATTTGATTTATAGTATGTACCTTCATTAGAGCAAATTGAAGACATTTTTTTACTTGCTTGCAGTGTATGTGAGAGTATGTGTATGCTTGTATACTCAATAGAAACAAAAATAACGCAAACCTCTCCAAGTTCAGATCAGTGCTTACAGTGTATGTGAGAGGCATAAGCACAGGCATAAGCAGTAAGCTCGTGTGCAGATTTGCTCTTCACTACACGACCTGTTGTTTAACTTTTATTCAATTGCAGTGTACTCTTCAGCAGTGAAGCAGAGTATATTCGCTTTGCGATTATACTCATGCAGGGCGCTAATTAACAACACAAAGCAATGCTCAAAACAACAACACAAAGTGAAGATAAAATCAATAAAAATCATGTCTAACAAATAAGATCGAAAAAAAGGTCAGTTATCGGAAATTTATTTTTACATTATTTATAACCTTCTCAGTTTCGGTTGTTTATTCTATAACTTGTTGAAAATTGTTAGTTCGCTTTGCATTTAAAGGACTATGTGAACATCAATTTAAATAAATAAAATAAAATAAATAGAAGCATCGCAACAAATGCGTACAACTTTATCGCATATGTGGATGGATGCAGAATTAGTGAAAAGGGCTCGGGCATGCATTGATGCACATGGTCAGCATTTTCAGCAACTTTAAAAATAATAAATAAAAACTTTTACTCTTCATGTGATTTTTTATTGGTTACACCATTTGGCTATGAGTTTTTTTGCTTTACATAGGTATTTTGAACACAATTTAAAACTATAAAATCAGATGATCTGTTGATCGGAGGTAAATAATTTGTACGACGTAATTTTAGAGAACATTTAAGAGTATAAAACGATCTTAAAAAAAGATACAGTAGTTTCGACTATGTCGTAACACAAGACGTAGAATTATTCAATTCGCTTTTGATGACATCTTTTTTAAAAAAATATTTAGCAAAATATTTATTCCATACACCTGAGCATATGGCCTTTAAAAGAGTGCCGGAGAGGGTTAATATGCATGACCGACCCCCATTACTTCTGCAAAAGGAACGTTTTTTCGTTAGGCATTTATTCCCTCCGACCACTCCTTAGTGGGCTCCCATACAAATTTTATGGTTTTTGTATATTTATTCCATACACCTGAGCATATGATCTTTAAGAGAGTGCCGGAGAGGGATTAATATGTATTACCGACCCCCATTACTTTTGCAAAAGTAACATTTTTGTCTTGCACACCTATTCTCTCCGACCACTCCTTAGGGGTGCTCCCATACAAATATTATGGTTTTTGTGCCGGAAAGGGTTAATATGTATCACCAACCCCCATTTCTTATGCAAAAGGAACATTTTTGTCTTTGCCACCTATTCTCTCCGACCACTCCTTAGGGGGCTCCCATACAAATATTATGGTTTTTGTGCCGGAAAGGGTTAATATGTATCACCGACCCCCATTACTTTTGCAAAAGGAGCATTTTTGCCTTTCACACCTATTCTCTCCGACCACTCCTTAGGGGGGCTCCCATACAAATTTTATGGTTTTGTCGATAAAACCGGAAACTGTCGATAAATAGGTAGCAAGTTTAAGCAAACAAAAACATCAAACTTTGGCTTTATATTTCATGTAATTGTGTAAAATTTATATAAGTTAGAGACTTCTAAAATGAATTTTTGTCGCATTGAGGATCAAGCAGACCAACAAGTGCTAACATCAACATTGTACGATCAGTACTTTAGGCCCACCAAAGGCTCAAAAAGTGATATAAATACCGACACCTGATCACTATCAACCACCCTACTTACCTCCGAGAATGACGTATTCTACGTCAAAATAAATTGTTTTTAGATAAAATTTCGAGAAAATCACACTCGAACTAATAATTTTTGTGAAAAAAAAAACATTTTTTGAGTTTGATCCGCTCTTATTTCTTTAACGTACAAGAAAACTTTAATTGGTTTTATTTTTTACTCAAATCGTTTAATTAACTTTCCAAAACTTATTTTTGATCTTACATAGCTATTATACTTTTAAAGTTGTTGTGTCAAAAGTGATATTACCTTAAAATTCGACTTGTTTACATACTTTTACTTATAACAAGGAGGGGATGAGAATAGAACCCCCCTTTTTTTCTTGTCTTGACTCAAGGAATCACCAGCTTTTGGATTGACCTCGCTATCCGATTCACCCTGTATATGCTCTTTGCTTGGGTATCACATTAACTTGTCCTTAATATACACATATCATATAAAAAGCATGGTGCGCACCATTTACTTTATTCTACGTAACCTTAAAATGACAGCAGAGTTTACTCCGGTGGATTCTATCTGCTAGATTCTAGATCTAGATTCTATCTGCTAGATTCACGATCTGAATACAAACTGTAAGTTGCGTTTAACCATGCTACTCGGTATGTCTATAACCTTCTCAGATTTGACCACAAGGTTAACACAATTCAAGAAAAGTATTCTTGGTTGTGACATCATTAGTTATTTCAATGCTCGTAATTACATCTTTTTGCATAAACTTATTTATTCCGAAACTCTAGAATATCTTTTTAAGAAACTGGCAAAATTGTCAGTCTACCAGGAATAGTTTACCCAACGTAATTAAATGTATAGAAAGCAAAGGTGGTTAAACGAAGCTTCCAGTCTTCCCAGTCTATAGCTGAGATGAGCTCGCCGGAATCCCAAGGTTCTATATAAAATTTATAAGTAAAAGATGAACTTGCAGTAGTAGTGAGATTTTTTATTGGTTACTGGGGTTGGGATTGGATGATGGAATTACGTGGTCATGTGGCGTTGGTGGTACGGGAACTCGACATTGGGTTCGACTAGCAGCAGGTGTGACTCGTGTCCGTCGGTGTAAAGTGTCGATCTCCGTACTCCTACTTCACTTACGGATCTGACGACCCAGAGCACTGAGATAGCTCCTACCTAAAGTGACGGATCCTGAAGACACAGAGAACTGATACACCACTCCAACGTAGGTGACGGAACTGACGTCCCAGACTACCAATACAGCTCTTAGAAGGAGTGCTAGATACGGCTTAAAATATTTCTCCTACTTAAAGTGATGGATCATGACTACCCAGAGCACTGATACACACCTACGTAGGTGATAGAACTGACGTCTCAGAGCATCTATACAGCTTTTATTGATTTTGGATCGTGTGATTCCTAAGTCTGACGTTAGTCCTACTTAAGTGACGGAACTGACGTCCCAGAGCACTGATACTTATGATCACTACAGCCTTACTATGTTCTGACCGTCTTTCCGTTCTTTGTTGTCCAGACCTTACCTGCTGATAGCCTTCACCAGGTTCTTCGGCTTTCCTATCTCTTGTCTGCAACTCTTTATTTGGTACTTCTGATCTCATCGGTGGTTCCTCAGCAACTAGCTTTTAGCACTTCTTTCTCCGTTGATGGTCCGTCAGCTACTTACTTCTTTTATTATTGTCGACTGGCACTTAAGGCCAAACCGCAAAGACGCGTTAGGTCGATCACGCTTTGATCGTACTTTGATCGAGCTTTGGTCAACTTTACGGGATGAACTGTCAAAACACCCGACCTTATAATTTTGAAATCATAATGTCGTGTTAGTAGGTCGTGCGTTTGTTACTTAGATGATGCCACTGTACGCAGTCAAACCAAAAAATTCCACAAAGTCTGAAATCCCCAAATCACAATGTATTTGGTGAAAGTACATGATGGCTGTATTTCTTTATGTATATACAAATTAACATACATATAAACAACAACACAAACAGGTACTGAAAACTATTCGCTTCAAACAAAGCAGAAATTGTTACATAAATAGCTACTGATATTAACTGCGTTTTTTTCATAAGAGATCCGGATCATATCATCGCTTTTAAAAGCAAAGCAAAAACAACAAATGATCCAGCAAGTGAGCTGGATCATTTCAATTGATCCAATTCGATGTTTTCAAGTGTTGAGGACGAAACTGTAAAAGTAGGCAACACTTAGTTGTAATTGACGGCAAGATGGCGCTGGGTGTCCGGAAAATTGGCAGTACTGCATCATTTGACTTTTAAAAAGTTTGGCAGCAATGGTATTGCTAACAAAAAAGTTAAGGCGGCAAGCATAATCAAAGAAGAGTTAAATTAGTTCAAATTTGTTAATAATTTGACTACATTTGCTTTACAACACAATTTTGGTTTTTCGCAAAACTTGTTTGTCAGCTCGAAAAGTGCATCAGCTATTTATCTTATGCATATCATAGCGCCATCTGTTAGTGCTTAAGAAAACACCGCGCAATTGATCCGAACCGTTTTTTTCATAAATGATCTGATATTCCATGAAAAAAACGCAGCTATTATGAATCTTGTAAAAAAGTCAAAATTAAATTACATTCAATATAAACTAATTTGATGAAACAACAAATCCCATGCAAACACGTCTTTAAAACTGCAACTCAATGCTCATATATTTAGCTAACTCAATGAAAATACAACGCTGCGCTTTCGGCAAATGTCCAATGCACTACCGAGTTGAACACTTCTCTACTTTTTTCAGCGGCTCGCGCTTTGATCGTGCTTTACCCCTTCTTACGAGATTCGACGATATTTACGACACAAAGCACGATCAAAGCTTGAGGTCGAATTATGAAATGCTTCATATCAAGCGCGACCAACCTAACGCGCCTTTGCGAATTGGGTATTAGCTCGACTGGCTCAATGTTCCCCTTCTTCTTCTATTATTGCATTGAGTATTTGAATGTATAAGCATGTGTGTCTCTGTGTCTGTTCGTTTCTCTCAATTCTGTTGCTATTCATTACTTATCGCACTCCAAGCCTTGGTGTTTTCAATGCGTTAGCTTATGTGTCTGCTTGTTTGTGTGTCTGTTCGCTTCTCTCAACTCTGTTGCTACTCATTACTTGTCGTAATCCGAGCATTGCTATTTTCAATGCGTTAGCTTGTGTGTCTGCTTGTTTCTATGAATTAGTGACATAGGGTCAGCAGTGTGCAATTGTGTGAGCACACTACACTCATTCTTAAGAGAAAATTTAGGGGTTACAATGATTTTTCTTAAGTATGTGTGTTTTTTATAGGTACATTGTTTATAATATTTTAAGCAAAAAAAAATAATATATTCCTAATTTAATTGAAGTATAGTTCAAGTTGGTTATTAAGTAACTTTATAACAAAAATGTTCTGATAGCGGTAAACCGCTGTGATCGAATTTCGAAGATGCACATGAATTAAGGCTATGCCAAAAAGTATGATACAAACTAGGTTAACCTTGGTACAGTTCGCATCAAAAGTAGATAAGAACTCACAAAATTCAAGCGGGTAACTTTCTCGGCATATTGGCAGTATAAGTAGAACCTAAGTAGCTTGAGTGGATCACAGTGTAAAGTCATACAAAGGCTACTGATGAGTTGGTGTAGCGGCCAATGAAACAGTCTGTATAGTCAAGCTGTGTGATTTGCTTTATACAGAGCCGTAGTTGTTGTTGTTGGTTGTTGCCTTCTTTGTTTTTCATGTTGTCTTGTTGTCAACATGCTTGGACTAAAGCTCAAAAAAATTTGTTTGCAATATAAAAAACAATTTTTGATTTAAGTCTTCCCGTTCTGAAGTTATGGCCTTTAATGCTTTGTAACCGTTGGTTGAATCGTTAAATAGTTGGGTCGAGGAATTAAACATTGCAACAAACAAATGTGGAGTCCGTGGCGTATTTGGTTAAAATGTGTGGCCTCTATGTCAAAAAATCTGGAGACCCGGGTTCGAACTCCAGCAGCGACAGAAAATTATTTGAATTAAAATTTTCTGTACGGCCAAAACCTCTCTGCAGACAATGGCAAACCTCAGAGAGTAATCAAAATGCCATGTTAAGCTTCTTGAGAACAAGAACATTCCGTTCATCGCCGTTCGGAGTCGGCGTTAAGGTCCGGTTCTCGGTCAATTGTGTACAAAATTAATAACACGCACAACACAATTGATCATAAGAAGCTAGGTCATGGTCATAAAATGGACAATTATTTAATTTTATTTTTTTTTGTTTTCATTGCAACAAATATGTTTCTCAATAAACTTCAACAATAAAAAAAAATTTTTCCAAAAAATGCTATTTTGGCATCATTTCAATCAGTCATATTAAAAAGTAATACGTTGAAATCCTCCCAAGGCTACCACCGAATCCGCAAAAAAAACATTTAAAAAAATTTTAAAAAATAATAAGAAAAATAAAAAGAAATTTTAATTTGTGTTATTCATTTTTATCAGGCATGTTCTGAAATCCACCTCGGAATTGGATCGGAATCGGATTTAATTTCCGATTCCGATTTAAAAAGGTGTTATACAGTCCGAGCGGAAAGCAATCAATGTAATCGGATTCGAACAAGCATTCGAACATGCTGCTTTCTGAACGCATCAACTAAATGACAGAAAATCTGACACTTGCCCATAAGAAAAATAAAAAGTTGAATTGAAGTAAAATTAATATTTTACAAATATAAGTATTATAGTGATTGCTGCATGAAAAGTATTGTTGAAGAATTGTAATACTTACTAACTTATCTGGCGCTTACAACGGAAGGTCGGTTTTGGCCTCGTATAAGAAATTGCGCCAGCCATTTCTGTTTTGCGCTTGCTGGCGCCAGTTGGAAACACCAAGTGTAGTCAGGTTATCCAACACCTGATCCTTCCAACGAAGATGTGGGCGTCCTCTTCTGCGTTGACCACCACCGGGCAACGAATCGAATATTTTTTTCGCTGAAGCGTCGTTTTCCATTCGCTCAACATGACGTAGCCAGCGGAGCCGCTCGATTTTAATGCGCTTAACTATGTCAATCTCAGCGTACAGCTCATACAGCTCGTGGTTCCATCGAATTCGGTACTCGCCATTGACGCAGATTGGACCGAAGATCTTTTTTTTTTTTTTTTTTTTTCTTTCCATTTTATTTGCAATCTATCAGCTAGGACAATAAGCAAATATGTTGTAATTGTTATAATAATACATACAAAAGTTGGTCTCCATTGAGAACAACATTATTTACAAAATTTAATTTGAATTAGACTTAACTTAATAATTTTTTGTGCCAGAAAGGAAACTTAATAACTATGACAATATATATACATATTTACAAAATTTAGAGATATAATAATCATTTTCTAAAAGGCAGGTCTAAAATGTGGTGTCGCTTAAGTCGCCTGACTTCATCGCTCTCATCAAGTAGACAAATGGCTAAAGGGTTTACATGGTTGCTTAACCTCTCTAAGTATCTCGAGCTAGTATTTCTGATCTCGTCCTTAACCATCGGAATGTTAAGGTCCTTATGAATTGCTTCATTTGAAATAAACCATGGTGCGTTGACTATTAGTCTAAGTGTTTTAGACTGGTACCTTTGTAGTATTTCAATGTTGGAGTTGCTTGCTGTTCCCCAGATTTGAACCCCATAAGTCCATATAGGCTTAAGGATTGATTTGTAAATTCTAAGTTTACTTTCTATTGTAAGCTCCGATTTTGGTCTAAGTAGCCAGTAAAGTTTTTTATTTTTGTTATTAAGTAATTGCCTTTTGGCCTGTATATGATTTTTCCATGTGAGCCGCTTGTCCAGATGTAAGCCGAGATATTTGACCGTTTCTTTTTTTGGGATTGTTGATCCGTAGATTTTAATAGGGGGACATTCTTCTCTTCTCATTGAAAAAGTAATATGCGCAGATTTTTCGGAATTTACTTTTATGTTCCATTTTTGCAACCAGCTTTCAATTTTATTAATGTGGCTTTGTACTAAGTCAGAGGCAACAGAAGGTGTTTCATGAGTTGCAATAACAACCGTATCATCTGCATATGTTGCTATTAAAGTACCATTAGATGACGGCATATCAGACGTATAAATAGTATAAAGTACCGGACCAAGCACACTTCCCTGAGGAACTCCAGCATTTATGACTTGTATGTTTGAAATCTCCTCTCCAATTTTAACATAAAAAGTGCGGTTTTTTAAATACGAATTAAGGATCATATAGTAGGGATGAGGAAGAAGTTTCTTTATTTTGTGTAATAGGCCAGTATGCCACACACGATCAAAGGCTTGTTGAATATCTAAGAATATAGATGAGCAGTATTTTTTTGTTTCAAGGCCATCGCGCACAGTTTTAATTATTCGATGACATTGTTCTGGCGTGCCATGATTGTGTCTAAGCCCGAATTGATATTCTGGTACGATGTTAAGTGATTCCATGACTGGTAACATTCTGCGTAAAAATATTTTTTCAAACATTTTGGAGAATATAACCAGTAAACTAATTGGGCGGTATGACGTCAGTTCATTTTCAGGCTTGTTGGGTTTGTTAATCATTATTATTTCTGCACATTTCCAAGGAGTTGGAAAGTGGTTTAAGCGAAGAATGGAATTAAAAATAAATGTAAGCAGTAAGACACTCTTCTTCGTGAGAAGTTTAACAGTTTTACCATCAATTTGGTCATATCCAGGGGATTTTGAATTTTTCAGATTTTTAATTTCATTGAAGACTTCATTAGGCCGTATATGCTTTATAGGAAGAGCCATTTGGCAAGGAGCATCCAAAAATTCAGTAATTTCACTGACTTCAGAAGCACTCGCTAAAGAAAGAGGTTGAAATATATTGCAAAGATGTTCAGAAAATGCTTTGGCTTGGCTTCTGTCACTTCGGTGCCATTCATTGTTTTGGTCTTTGATAGGAACTTTTCGTTTAGGTGGCCGTTTAAGATACTTTGTGGCTTTCCATAACTGGTGCTCATCATATTTTGTTGGATTAAGATGTTTCACATAATCTTTAAAAGCCTGGTTTTTTATTTCAGCGAGATGTTCTTTGAGGTCTTTGGTGGCTTTGTTTAAGTTTCGCTTATCGTTGGGATTTCGACTAGCGTGCCAGATTTTTCGGAGTCTTCTTTTATTTCTAAGCATTTCTGCAACTTCATTTGACAGTTTTACTGAGTGAACATTTCTTTGTATTTTATCCGGCTTAGATAAATATGCAGCTTCGTGAATGATATTAGTAAAGTCCTGAACAACAGTGTCTAATTCATTATTCGATTTTATGGATATGTTTAAGTTTATATTTTTGTCTATACAGTATTGAAAAGATTTTATGTCAGTTTGTGGAGTTATTATTTTATATTTGTTTTGAGCAATATTTGGAGAAGTACTATAGTCAATAATAATTGGGGAATGGTCAGAACTCAAATCATCCGAGTGAAATGCGCTCAGTAGAGACTGTGGTATACCAGAATAAACCGCGAAATCCATTAAATCTGGAATCTTCCTTGGATCGGTTGGCCAGTATGTTGGCTTTCCTGTAGATAATACTGAGTATTTCTTGCTGTTGATACATTCATAGAGCGCTCTGCCTTTTGGATTGATTAATCTGGAGCCCCACCAAGGGTGCTTGGCATTGTAGTCTCCACCAGCAATAAATTTTTTTCCTAGACCTTGGAAGAAATTTTGGAATTCGATACACTTAAGACTATATCTTGGAGGACAGTAAATGGCACTGAGTACTATTGGAGCGTTATGACAGATTATTTTAATGCACGACGCTTGGATTGATTTTGTTTGAAAGCCATTCAATTGTTCATACTTTATTTTAGATTTTATTAGAATCGCAGTGCCACCATGTGCCTTATTATCAGGATGATTAGTAGAAATGAGATCAAAACCTCTAATTTTAAAAAATGTTTTATTTGTAAAATGGGTCTCAGACACCATTATTATGTCGATATTATTAGATATTAAAAACATTTCGAGCTCGTTCGTATGGTTGGAAAGACCATTGGCGTTCCATATTGCAAGCCGTAAATTTATTTGCATAGTTTATTGACGAGAAGTGTAATCATATTCAATAAATTATTTGTTAGCTCGATTTGCTTATTTATAAGATTTTCAATCCTTTGCATTGAGCTGGTTGGAGGTTCACTTCCTTTTAGGATATTAGCATATGTTTGATTGGCGTTGTTGCCATTATTTGGCATATTTAAGAAGGGATTAATAGGAGTAAATGTTTTATTTGACATGTTTTGCCTATTAGAAATGAATCGTGGCTGTTGCCCGCCTAACCGTCTTAACATTTGTTTATAAATTTCACAGCCTTTATAATTTGCTGGATGGCTATGCGAGCAATTAACACAAAAAGCAGGGGTTTCGAAGTTCTTCTGGCACTCCGCTGATGGATGATCCGAACCGCATTTGACACAATTAAAAGTTTTATTACAATAAGCCTTTGTGTGCCCAAACTGCTGACAACGATAACATTGTATTATTTCTTTCACTTTTTTTGGAGGCTCTATTTTTACTATTGCATTGTTTATGCTAGTGATGTTATAAACGTCTTTGTTATTATTGTTTGGTTCTAAGTCGACAAAGAACATTGACAGAGGAGCTTTACTTATTCTGCTTCGAATATTGCTAACTTGTCTAACTTTGTGACCATGACTTTCGATTTCTTCTTTTATCTCTTCTGGCGACGTTGTATGATGAAGATTATTCGCAACAATTCTGTACGCTCTTTCATGCTTTAGTTGATATGTGTGAAATGAAATATTTTTCTTCTTTAAGTGTTTAATTAAAGTACGGTATGAATCAATATTTTTAATTGATAATCTAAGTTGACCGTCGTGAAGAGCCTTATAGTAAAAATCAGTTTTGGGAATGACTTCATTAAAATCATCAGACATTTTTTTAGCATTAGAGACATTTGGCAAAATTATTGGTGGTGGTTTGTTGCCAGATAACTCTGGATTTGTTGTTTATTCATCGGTGAAATTACTCAATATTGCATACCTGTTGTTGCTTTCAGTATTTTGACGTTTATTGATCCCATGTGATGGCGAAAGGTTTGAAGAGATGTCTCTTTTTCTCTTATGAGAGCCAACTGTTTGCCAGTTTCTTTCGCCACTGTTATCAGCAGCATCGTCAGATAGTACGATAGCGTTGTCGCTATCCATAACACTTGTCGCTGCAATAAGTATAATAGAGCTAACAGCTCATTACACTTGTTATTGCAGACAAAACCTGTTTAGCTGTTTTTTTTTTTTTTTTTTTTTTTGTTTTTTTGTTTTTTGTTTTGGTTTTTGCTTTTGTTTTTCAATAGTTGTAATAAAATAAGCAAAGGCTTAATATTATTGCAAGAATTTTAGAAGTAGTCTCGAGCACACGCTTGGTTAACAGTCGAGAGAAGACTCGGACCGAAGATCTAACAAAGGATCTTTCTCTCGAAGGCTCCCAAAGTCTTTTCATCAGAACTGCTTAACGTCCAGGTTTGTGCTGCATATAAAAGGACGGGCATGATAAGTGACTTATAGAGCGTGAGTTTTTCAGTAAATATCTGGTCTATGGTGGATTTGCCAGGTCTGAAGCCACACTGATAAGGTCCAATCAGCTGGTTTATGATGGGCTTCAGTCTTTCACATAGCACGCTCAACAGGACCTTATATGCGATATTCAGAAGGCTTATCCCACGTTAGTTGGCGCAAATTGTTGAATCGTTTGGAATGCATTCTTTCGACCATATTCTGCATAGAAGCTCATTAATGCATTTAAATAGAACTTCGCCTCCATTCTTGAAGAGCTCAGCAGGTAAGCCATTGGCTCCTGCGGCTTTGTTGTTTTTAAGTCGAGCTATAGCTTTCAAGACTTCACTATGGTCGGGCAGCGGAACTTCAACGTTGTCGTCCAAAATTGGGGATTCCGGAATATCATCTTTATTGGCGGGATTGTTGTCGTCGTCGCCATTCAGAAGCCTAGAGAAGTGTTCCCTCCACATCATCAGTGTACTCTGGATATCTGTCACTAGATTCCCATTTTCATCCTTGCAGGAAGAGTCCCCGGTCTTGAAACCATCGGCCAGGCGTCTTTTTTTTCGAAAAATTATCGGATCTCGTTCCTGTCACCATACATCTCAATTTTCTCGCACTCACGCATTTCCGCTTCTCTTTTCTTTCGCCTGAAAATGCGTCTCTCTTCCCTCCTCTTCTCTTTGTATCGCTCTTTAGCAGCACGCCTTACAACCGACTGCAGGGTGGCTTTGTACGCGGCGTCTTTTTCTGCAGTGGCGTCGCGACACTCTTGGTCGTGCCACTGGTTTCGGCGAGGGCGGTGATAGCCAATCACCTCTTCGGCAGCCGTACGTATTGAGTGGGAAATGTGATTCCACTGCGCGCATATATCGTCGATCGGAGGAGTGCTTTCTTGAAGCAGGAGTGAGAGTCGAGTAGCGAAGTCTTCGGCTGTTCGTTTTGATTGCAGCTTTTCAACGTTTAGCTTTCTCTGTGGCGGATTGCGTGCATTCTTGGTTGCGCATAGGCGTGTACGGATCTTGGCTGCGACAAGATAATGATCCGAGTCTATATTGGCACCACGGATCGTGCGTACATCTAAAACACTGGAAGAGTGCCTTCCGTCAATCAAAACGTGATCAATTTGGTTGCGCGTCTTTTGATCAGGAGACAGCCAAGTTGCTTTATGAATATTGAGATGCTTGAATCTAGTGCTACTAACGACCATGTTTCGCGCTGCGGCAAAGTCAATCAGCCTCATTCCGTTATCGGAGGTATTGTCGTGGAGGCTGAACTTTCCAACTGTTGGACCAAAGATATTTTCTTTTCCCACCTTGGTGTTGAAGTCTCCAAACACGATTTTTATGTCATGTCGGGGGCTGCGCTCATAGGCCTCTTCAAGGCGCTCGTAGAAGCTGTCTTTGGTCTCATCGCCCTTCTCTTCTATCAGAGCGTGCGCACAAATCAGGCTTATGTTAAAGAATCTTGCCTTAACACGGATTATGGCAATTCGTTCGTTCACAGGTGTGAATCGCAGGACATGATGCCGTAGTCTCTTGCAAACCACAAATCCGCATCCAAATTCGTGCTTCTCCGCATGGCCGCTGTAGTGGATATCACATGATGCTTGCCTTAAGCAACCCTGTCCCTTCCATCGCATTTCTTGGATTGCAGTGATATCAGCTTTGTATCTTTCTAAGATATCTATCAGTTGGATAGAGGCACCATCCCAATTAAGGGTTCGGACATTCCAAGTGCATATCCGTAAATCATTGTCAGTTTTTCGTTTGCAGTAGTCGTCATCAGATTTGGGGATCATTTTTATCTTTTTTCTTATCGTTTTCATTGAAATGTTTTTCTACGTGGTGGGCTTCAAACCCAACGCACAACCCTTTAAAGGCAGGTAGCCCGCCGCTCAGATTAGCCGTCAAACCAACGGTTGCCAGTTTGCCGTTTCTAGAGGACACCACGCAGAGGTTTGAGTCAACTTGAGACGAGTTCGACATGGATAATGCTGGCCTCACCAGGTTGAGGCAGTCAGACACGTTGCCATGTGAAGATCGCCCCCCTTGACCCTCACGCGTTACCTTGTGAGGATCGAAGAATTGTAATATCCTTTATAAATTTTGTAATCGCAACATATTTGAATAAAATGTATCATTTATAAAAATACTCACATTTTTAAAGATCGTTAAAAAGCCGCCAAATAAAAAAAATAACATTAAAAAAGTAATGCCAAAACTAAAACATAGCAGTAATTCAGGAAATTAACACTTTCACTGCTTTTTTAATCAAAAATCATTGAAACACTTACAATCCGTCAACAAAATTTTGATCGGATTGGATTTCAGTTTAATTCCGATAAATCGGATTACAAAACACCTACAATCCGCCAAAAAAACAAATATCGGATTCGAAGATCGGAATCGGATTGCAGAAGACCTATCATTCAAATGTCATCGGAAGTAAATCCGATTCCGACGTGAATCGGATTTCAGAACATGCCCGTATATTAAATTCCTTGCGATACAGCAAGGTAGTAGTAGTTCTTGTTATGTATATATATGTATGTATATATATGTACAAGGGCGTAGCCAGGGAGAGGAATGGGGGGAGCTGCTCCTCCCTAAATTTGAGATTTTTTATTTAATTGATGGTTTTGAAAGTAGTTTCTATATGTTATTCCTTTTTAATATGTGGTTTTTCCTTTTTCTTTGAAACTAGAGCTGGAAAAAGCAAAAGCAAATCAGTATTTTTCAAGAGATATTGTATCATTTTGATGATAATTACTTATTTATATATTTGCATGGATTAGAAAATAGCATTTTTGAAGCGAAGCTTTTTTAATGCCGTTTGCATTAAGGTTTGAGTATCGGTAGTAACTGAATAAATCTGTGAATTGCTAAAATCGAACAGATTCAAAATAGTTTCCACTTCCGTTTTTTCAGCACTTGATCGGATCACACAAAAAAAAACTTGCGAATTTAAAATACCAAAAACAAAACAGGTAAAATATTAACCCTCTCGGCTATTGTCCGTATAAGTGAATCGTGGCAAACTTTCCATTAGAAACTACGGCCAGAGTGACATTTCAAGCTAAGGAGAGATACCATATGTTTAGCAGTCAGCGCCATCTATCTGTGAATTTAAGCAAACAATAAAAAAAACTTAACACCTCCACCGGATGAATACGCTCAAGAAATGATTTTTTTCTGATAAAAAAAAATATAACTATTCTTCGATGTTTGGAAGTGTTTGATTTTTTTCATTAAAGCCTTGTATGCTTTAGGACAATGTCGGGCATTCTGTCGCTCGCGGGCAAAGAGCTTTCTCTGCTGCCACACGTACGCTGCTAGAGCATCACACGTACGCTGTTAGAGCTTTTTACGCACTTTTTTAACATTGGAAAGCTTTTGAATGCACAAATACACATAAACGCCAAGATTGCGGCTGTGTAAGAATGCCCACCAATGCTTTAGAAACGAAAATTTTTAGGCATATAATTCTACAAGAGAAATTTTGACGTGGAGTCAAAATTTCTGTGTGGAAAAAAGCACCGGCTATTCTAGTTGACAGATTCATATTTTTATTGCTGCAATTTTATATTTTATAAATTATAAAAGACAAAAAATACACATTAAAAAACTAAATAAGTCTAATAATTAATTTGTTCCAATTATCTTTAACAAATTTAACAGCAACACATACTTACTGCTTATTTTTTTAGTGTTGAATGTTAAATTTCCACGTCAATTAACAGACCTATTCTTGCAACTTGAGAATAGTAAACCAGTATTTTTCATATTTCTATTCGAAGCTCAAAAATAATAAATTTTGATAAAAATGGTCTGCTGCTTTTCATATATTTACAATTTCAATGGCAAATTTTGTTTTTAGAGCTTCCAATTTTGTTTTGAAATGAAAAACTTACAACAAACACATTGTAAATGTACGGGCAGAGACTATATATTCTATAGACATTGCATGAGATTCGCCTCATCAATATTGTGAATACCGAATGATGTAAAGTTTGGCCCAGGCGAAAAACATTGGCACGGGCAGCGAAAAAGCAGCGCTGACGGCGGACCTTTGTTGATAACTCTTTGAAATGCATCCAAGGAAAAAATTGTAGATAATTTGATCACCTATTAAATGGCATCAAAAATTATTTTTTAACTATATTTTTCCATTTTTTTCTCTAAAATTTTTTTGCATGGTTTTCTTCTTGCTCAACTTTTTCAGTTTTGCAGAATTTTCTTTACTGTTTTGGCTGCATTTCATTGATCGTCAGAAATGTTATATTTATGCGATTTTATCTATCTCAATGAAGATATAGAAAAAACGCTGTAACATTTTTAATTCTGATTGGATTGAAATGTACCCAAGGACAAAAATCTAGAAAATTTTAACATATTCATAATGCAATCAAAAAATATTTTCTTACTACATTTTTTTTGCATATGTTTTGTTCTTGCTAAACTTTTTCATATTTGCAGGACTTTCTTTGATCGTCATGCGTTATAAAAGTTATATTTATGCGATTTTGTCTACTTATCTCAAATTATGAAGCTATACAAAAATAGCTGTAACTTTTTTAATTCTGATCGGATTGAAATGACACCAAAGACAAAATTATAAAAAATTTTATCACCTTTAAAATGGAATCAAAAATTAAAATTTTTTACTAATTTCCTTAATTTTTTTTTCAATATTACAACTATTATTGTTATATTGTATCATTGCCACGCACGAAAATCGCCATCTAGACCAACTAGATTTTATTGTTGTTGCTGTACTTACTTTTTTCCACTGAAATATCCAATAAAAAGATTAATTTTTCATTTGAAATAAATAAATATTTTATTTTCAATAAAAAAATACAAACATATTTTTGTTGAATGCATATAATAAAGTATTAACAGAAAATAAACATTTAGCAAACATTTTCATATAAAATAAATAAATATTTTATTTTCAGTAACAAATACAAAAACAAATTTAAGTGAATGCATATAATAAAGTGTTTGTACATAAAACAAACATTTAGGAAATCATTAAAAAAAAAATGGAGCAGAGAAGAATTTCTTAAAGTTTTTAAAATATAAAAAAAAATATTTATATAAATATTTTATTCAAAATATGTATATAAAAACATTTTCAAAAAAAAAAGAAAAAAATATAATAAAATTTATCACAACATAACATTAAAAAAATATAATAAAATGACAAATTGTGCAGTACATACAACAGTTTAAAAAAACTTAAGAAGTTTAATATTCATATTGAACCAAAAAGCAGTTACAACATGTTTATGTATGTTTTGCATATTTTACAAAATTTTTAAAGCTTTATATTAAAAAGCTTTGGAATTGTAAGAATTTGCATCCATAAAAAAATAAAAATACTTATAAAAGCATGAAGAATCATTTCTAATCTGTCTGCATTTTTAAATTAAATTATCCTTAAGAAAAATGTTTGAAATTTGTTTTTCCTTATTTTTTATATCATAATATGTAAATTAATTGTTGTTTTAAATTCCTAATGTAATTATACAATTAATGCTTTATTACGTTGTCATTATTCTTATATTGAATGTATTAATGTTGTACTATAAAAGAACTTAGTTCTTATTGTACTAATATAATCTGCTAATAATAAATAAAATAAATAAAAAAAAAATAAAATATAAAGAAAAAATTGCTTCTAAGTAAAAGCAACAAAAAATGAATAAAAGCATAAGGAACACATTGCTTCTGAAAAAGGCGGTCCATTCAATAGCTTGTTGCACAGTGCTGAGAGGTCGACCAATGGACTTAATTATTGCGATAGCAAAAACTTGTATAAAAATACCAAAAATTCAATCAGACGGACTATGGACTTCGGACAGACGGACTTAGACAACAACATCGATTTCCTACAGCAAATTAATTCGGATTAACATTTGGACAGACTAACAGACTGACGGACAAAAAAAAAAAAGGACAAACGGACGAAGTGACAGACGGATTCTTTTAAAAAATCAGAACGACGATTTGACAGACGGACTTTCAGACGGACAAACGGACTTTTTAACAATTGACAAGCCTTTGCATCTTTGCATTGTTTTGGGCTTGCCGTTCGTTGGATCGGATTCTTTTGCTATTCTTTTGTTCGGACTCTAGTTTTTCTTTTAACCATTTTGAGTTCTTTCGAATCAAAACAGTTATCAGAAATTCTAGAATAATTCGCCTGTGCTCAAAACAACTACCATTTTCATCGAACCACCCTGGAGTTGTACGATTTGAGTGTGCAATACAGGACTTGATAATATTCTTCTTCAAACCTGATTCGTGACAACTTTTATCGAATATACAATTGTATATCGAAAAATGTTGTGCACAAATCTCGAAGAAGTCATCGGACGGATTCTTTAAAAGAAGATGAATGTCACTGAAATTTTTAACACCAAGAAAAGATTCAGAGTCGAAAGAAAACTTTTCGCGTTTTAAAAGATTTTCTTGGCATCTTTCGCATTTAGTTTTTTTTTCAAATTTGGCCCTCAAAACGTACCCGACAAAATAACTACCCACTGCTGTTTCCAACGGGCTTAAGGAAGTGGGCTCAGAAGTTTCCTCTAGTTCTTCTGTTATTGTTTCAATTAGCTCGGACGGACTCATTGGTGAAATAAAAGGTGAACCTTCATCGGATGGAATGAAGTTCCATTCCAACATAAGATCATTATCGTTTTCACAATTGGAATTTTGAGAATGAAACTTATGTGTCAGGAGCTTCATCGATAAAATTCTTGCTGAGAGGTATTGTACTTCTCTCACGGATGGCTCGGTGTTGTTGCCTAGCTGTGATCTAAGCACAGCAAAAACATTTTCTACGCTATCTTGATTTAACCTTCCAAGCATCACAAATTTCACATTTGGATCTTGGAATAGGTCATTTATTAGAGAAACCATAGACCGCAATGTAAATATTAAGCCCACAATGCACTTATTTTTGCTATGGTTTCTCGCCTCAAGCTTCAACGATTGCAAAAAACAAATGAACTCATCTATTTTTTTTAATTTATTGCAGTCTCTTGTGACCGGACGCTTATTTATATTTTTATCATATAAGTTTTTGCTATCGCAATAATCAAATCCATTATTGCAGTTCTGAATAAAATGCAAAGTTGCTTCAGCATTCGTCCTATTTGCTTGATTAAAAAAAAGGTTTCCATCAATGCACTGACGAATAGCTAAAGCAACTGCATTGCTTAATACCTGAACTGCAAGTCCAACCCTCACCTTGTTAAAAATTTTTGGAAAAAATGTGCTTTTCCGTAATTTTTGGCAACATTCGGAGGGTACTGGACTGGTCGATCCTGTAAAGCTCTCTCAGCACCTCCCAACTAGCCACCCCTTTTTCAGTACTTACATCATTTGTAAGCAATGTATTCCTTATGCTCTTAAACAAATGACAATAGTCGTACAATACATAAATTTTTGGTCCTAAAATATCGAAATATTGATTTTGGAACGCATTCGTTAGCTTTCTAACGCACTGAATATTTGCTGAGCCTTGATCAGCTATTATCGCTTTTAGGTTAAAGCCACACTTTGATATTGATTGTATCACACCTAACAAAATTAGATATAAGGTGTCATCTGAAATAAGAAAAACAAACAAAACAAACAAAATGGAGTAAATTCTTTACAACATTAATTTCGCGAAAATAAAGGCCTTTTTAACAGATAAAACGGATGAAACCATATTAGGATTTGGACAAGGACTTGGATTTACAACTTACCATTCATTGCGTGAGCTGTGCAATAAAAGCTATGCACAAATTTCCAATTCTGTAATAACCCTCTCACCATAAAGGCCTGTAATGTGGTGGCAAGAACTTTGCTGCGTTGACCACCTCCTATGTCGACGAAGCCATCAATGTGATCCGCTGTCACATTGTATTCCAGTTCTCTTCTAATGATGACTTCGTCGAACATTAGCACACAGTTCCGGGATTGGTCATCCATACTGGCAGCTAATCTAGAGAAGTGCTCCTCCATCTCATCGCTAATGCCTATGTGGTGATAAGTTCAATATAAATAAGAATTTATTATCTTATATATATTACGCAAACCCAAATTTTGTCCGGCGTAAGGCTTTTTAAGTACAAGTCCAATCTTAATAAATTTGGTATTTTTTGGTAGGTTCAGACCTGTAGATGTGCAAACTGGACTTTTAATTTCTTAAAAATTTATATATTTTAAGTTATAGCTTATTAAAGTTTGCATATAATTGTTGTTGCTATGTTGTTTTTTCTTCTCTTAACAGCAGCTGAGAACAATGTTATCAAACTCAGAGCAAAACTATTCTCTGCTCACATTTAGCTCTCTTCTGTCTCTTCTCGCCAATTATTATTATTTTTATAGTTGATGGGTGCAGCAACGCGCACCAGTGGTCGCTAGTTATATTATATTATCATAAGTATAATATTATTTATATTTTTGTAAAACAATCAATATTTGCTTTAACTGTACCTGGCATGATGACTTATAGGGCGCCATCTCCAAAGAGTGCTTATATTGGGCAAATTAAACTGCAGTTCATTTTTAAGGAACCTATAGGCCCTTGAAGAGTAATAAATAGTTCATGCTTGGAACATTTCGCGTTCCTCATTGCTATATTCTCTTATTTTCCGCTCGCTCAATATTATTTTTGAAAATAAATTCGCATGTGCGAAGTTCGAAGCAACTGCTGTTTCTTCCAGTTGCTTCGTAGACTCTTTCAAACTTTTCAATTCTTGCTCCAAAAATGCAATCTTTTGACCAAGATCCTCTTGAGATTTTTTATGTGAGCCGCCTTCCTTCTCTGCAATCTCCATACTTAGCGCCACGCACTTTTTTTTATAAAAATCGGCGAGCTTGCAAAATTTATAGCAGTTATCGCATACATTTTGCTGCCGATCTTCTGTAGTTTCCTCAAAAATACTGCTCTCAATATTAAGAGGTTCTTCCGCTTCTGAAATTCCATAAGAAGGAAATGCGGTGTCATTTAAATACCGGAGCCCTATATCTTCCGGTTTGAAGTGACTTTCACATATGTATAAACAATTGCTTGTTTGTTTTTTCTTGCAAATTACATGCCTCCAGCCAAGCTTGACTCCAAATTGGAAATGCATGAATTCTTCCAACTCGTGCATCTTTGCCACATCCTGAAATATCGCATGCTCTTATGCATTCCCGGAGCATGCATTTAAGCTCAGGCAAATGAATATTTTCATCATTATGACCTAAAAATGATGAAATTTTAAATAAGATGTGTTCAAAACATACGTGTATACAGATAAATTAGTATTGAATTGTGACATAAAAAATAGCGATACTAACAATAAAAAATAAAAATGATTTTTGTTAATGCAGTAGACGCTCGTAAATTAGAACCACTTTGTTCCCGGGGTAGTTCCTATTTCCGAGAAGTTCTAATTTCCAAAGGTTTTTTTTAAATTAAAATTAATATAAAAGAGCATCTTCGCTTAGAAAATACACAAAAAAAAAACACTTTGGCTTAAAGTTATTTTATTTTTATTCACATAAAAAGAACACTAAACATACCGATACATTAAAATTCATCACAGTTTAAAGAAAAACAAAAAAATATTTCAAAAACAAAATTGTGCTCGCTCAATTCAAACATATTGTTCTCTCTTATTCAGTCGTTGAGTAGAGATCAAGAGCGTCGTTGAAGAGAGATATGACAGAACATTCCTACGAAAAATTTTATATGATATGACGACTATGCAATTTTTCAGTATTAAAAGCAAACAAAAAGAGTTGTTCTAATTTTCGAGCGTATACTGTATACATTTAAGGGAGGTTTTTGGCAAACATTTCTAAAACCCGGTGCGCTAGAGTACTTGTAAAGAGTAAATTTTACCTTAAACGCGTTTTTCTTGACACATACTTTATCTAAAAGGGCCACACTACGCCAAACAAACTAATCGACTGATTTATTTTTTTTTTTTAAATCAGTTTGCAATGTAATTCTACACATCTATTACCAATCAGAGCAGCTTTAGAAAATTTTCTAGTTTTTACACAAATTTATTTTCTTTGATTTTTCTTCATAATTTTTTTGATTTTTCATTTTATTTTGGTAAAAAATGAGCATTTACGTATTTTTATTTTTTTTTTTTTCTTAAGTATTCTCATTTTACTTTTTCAGAAGATCCGGAACCGAGCTATGATGTGGGCCGATTTTCAACTTTTTTTAATATACATATTTGAACGCCATCTTTGAATTTTAAAAATAATTTTTAAAAACAAAAAATAAATATTTTAAATTTATATTTATATTTAAAAAACAAAACACAACTATTTTAAAATTACTGCAAAACAAATTTTTCCCCCTAAATAAAATAATTTAACGTTCAAATGGCATGTGGCTAAATATATATGTCAGGAAAATAATACAATACTATCAAGTCGTTTTAAAGAAAGCTTAAGAATAAGGAAATAGTAGAAAAATTGCTTATAATAAAAATAGTTTATAATACTTACCAAGATTAATGGTGGGAATTGAACCTTGTTTCAACTACTTGCTGCCCATGCAAGATGAGTCGAAATGTCTGCTGCATACTCGACTTCTTGAGCTGATGTCAGCTTCATACACTATTTTTAAATTAGCGCACCATTTCTGCAGTAGCAATGAATCGGTTGGGAACCGACACATTCTAATGGTGGCTAAAAATATATCAGGCACGCTTTCGCAATTTTTTGCGGAACATACGTACTCAGACACATTGTTTGTTTTTTTAAAATAGTGTTTGCGTTTGTTTTGAAAAAAACAGATGGGTATAGTTTAAATTTTAAAAACACTTGGTCACTTTTCAAAAATACACGTTTACAACGATGATATAGTTTTCGAAAGTCTAGTTTTTAATTAAAAAAAAAGAGTTTGGATTTGTTTTGAAAAAAACAGATGGTTCAATTTAAAAATGTAAGCACTCGGTCACTTTTCAAAAAAATACGCGATCAAACGACACTAAAATTTTTGAAAATTTGGGGACACGGTAAAAACACTAAAAACACAAGTCACAAAAAGACGCTTTCTCAATAGCACTAGGACGTAAAGAGAAAGAAATATCACTTCGCAAGTGCATTTATAAAAACTTCAAGATAAAAATCTACTTTGCAGCTTGTCTACTACAAATTTAGAAATACAAAATCATAACTGCATCGAAAACGTAAACACACGATCTCAGCTTATGCTATGTAAAATAACAACAACAATAAAATCTAGTTGGTCTAGCTGGCGATTGTCCGCGTGGCAACTAGACCAATATGATTTTATGTAAAATAAAAGTTTTTAATATAGATAGCTAACGGGTGGATATATAGAATAGGTACATAGATAGATTCAATAAAATAAGAATAGTGAAATATTGAAAAAAATGAAGGAATTTAGTAAAAAAATTTTCATTTTTGATTCCATTTTAAAGGTGATAAAATTTTTTATATGCCTCTATCACCGTCCGCGAGTCGAATACAAAAAATGTAAAATTCGCAAAGTTGGTATCACTGTTCGCGAATTTCACAAATGTGATTCGACTTAAAGGTCAAAACTAAGCGAATGAAAATAGTTGGTGACAAGCCGGCGAATAAGTTATTTGCTGAACAAAAAATTAAACAAACAATAATTGCAAAAGGTAAGTAATTTGCATTCTTTTTTATTTTTTTACAGTTTATTTTTGATTTTAAACAAATTGTTATTTATTTTTAGAATGAAAAAAACCAACAGCCGGCAGTTCCACAAAATGGTGCAGTTAATGGAGCAGAATCCTAATGTGGCAACAGGATAAGGGGAATTCGGCTCCACAAAACTTAGCCACAAGGAGGCATGGCAAAGCTTTGCCGTAGAGCTAAATTCCCTTGGACCTCCTTTACGTGAAGGAAAGGAATGGCATAAGGTGAGATTTTATTTAACACTATATACAACACTATACAAACTTAAATTTTAGGTTTGGCTAGACTTCAGGCTGAAAACAAAAAAAAAAAATTGTCAGCAATTCGCACGGAAGCAACCGAGACCGGTGGAGGGCCCAACAGACAGCTCAGCCTTTCACCCTTGGAGCAGGCCGTCGATGCTCTCCTCAACTTGAGGCATGCTGCAGCCCCCAGTGGGCTAAATTTTGGCGACAACACAGTCGATGCGACTGTCTCCCTGTCACCCACAACTGCGACAATCCCTGCGTCCGCAAATTTTCACAGCTTTTCAGAAGCTATAGCTGCTGACGAAGAGGAGGATGAGGAGGAGGTGGTTGTAGACGAAAATGTTCCACCAAAGAGGAGATCAAAGAGGCAAATAGAAAACAAAAATAACAGCAAAATTTTTTGACGTTCCTTTATTTATTTTTCTGTTTTTTGTATTGGCAGCACTGAAGTTACGGCGAATAAGTAGATTCGCAAACAATTATACCTCACGAATAAAAGTTCGCCAGCTGAGTCGACTCGACTGCAGCATTCGACTTGCGGACGGTGATAGCGGCAATAATTTTGTCTTTGGTGTCATTTCAATCCGATCAGAATTAAAAAAGTTACAGCGATTTTTGTATAGCTTCATAATTTGAGATAAGTAGACAAAATCGCATAAATATAACTTTTATAACGCATGACGATCAAAGAAAGTCCTGCAAATATGAAAAAGTTTAGCAAGAACAAAACATATGCAAAAAAAATGTAGTAAGAAAATATTTTTTGATTGCATTATGAATATGTTAAAATTTTCTAGATTTTTGTCCTTGGGTACATTTCAATCCAATCAGAATTAAAAATGTTACAGCGTTTTTTCTATATCTTCATTGAGATAGATAAAATCGCATAAATAAAGAGTGATTTTTTAAGTGCCTGATAACTTTTTTTTAAAAAAAAACGCATAAAATTTGCAAAATCTCATCGGTTCTTTATTTGAAACGTTAGATTGGTCCATGACATTTACTTTTTGAAGATAATTTCATTTAAATGTTGACCGCGGCTGCGTCTTAGGTGGTCCATTCGGAAAGTCCAATTTTGGGCAACTTTTTCGAGCATTTCGGCCGGAATAGCCCGAATTTCTTCGGAAATGTTGTCTTCCAAAGCTGGAATAGTTGCTTGCTTATTTCTGTAGACTTTAGACTTGACGTAGCCCACAAAAAATAGTCTAAAGGCGTCAAATCGCATGATCTTGGTGGCCAACTTACCGGTCCATTTCTTGAGATTAATTGTTCTCCGAAGTTTTCCCTCAAAATGGCCATAGAATCGCGAGATGTGTGGCATGTAGCGCCATCTTGTTGAAACCACATGTCAACCAAGTTCAGTTCTTCCATTTTTGGCAACAAAAAGTTTGTTAGCATCGAACGATAGCGATCACCATTCACCGTAACGTTGCGTCCAACAGCATCTTTGAAAAAATACGGTCCAATGATTCCACCAGCGTACAAACCACACCAAACAGTGCATTTTTCGGGATGCATGGCCAGTTCTTGAACGGCTTCTGGTTGCTCTTCACTCCAAATGCGGCAATTTTGCTTATTTACGTAGCCATTCAACCAGAAATGAGCCTCATCGCTGAACAAAATTTGTCGATAAAAAAGCGGATTTTCTGCCAACTTTTCTAGGGCCCATTCACTGAAAATTCGACGTTGTGGCAGATCGTTCGGCTTCAGTTCTTGCACGAGCTGTATTTTATACGGTTTTACACCAAGATCTTTGCGTAAAACCTTCCATGTGGTCGAATAACACAAACCCAATTGCTGCGAACGGCGACGAATCGACATTTCACGGTCTTCAGCAACACTCTCAGAAACAGACGCAATATTCTCTTCTGTACGCACTGTACGCATTCGTGTGGTTGGTTTAATGTCCAATAAAGTAAACTGAGTGCGAAACTTGGTCACAATCGCATTAATTGTTTGCTCACTTGGTCGATTATGTAGACCATAAATCGGACGTAAAGCGCGAAACACATTTCGAACCGAACACTGATTTTGGTAATAAAATTCAATGATTTGCAAGCGTTGCTCGTTAGTAAGTCTATTCATGATGAAATGTCAAAGCATACTGAGCATCTTTCTCTTTGACACCATGTCTGAAATCCCACGTGATCTGTCAAATACTAATGCATGAAAATCATAACCTCAAAAAAATCACCCTTTATAACATTTCTGACGATCAATGAAATGCAGCCAAAACAGTAAAGAAAATTCTGCAAAACTGAAAAAGTTGAGCAAGAAGAAAACCATGCAAAAAAATTTTAGGGAAAAAAATGGAAAAATATAGTTAAAAAATAATTTTTGATGCCATTTAATAGGTGATCAAATTATCTACAATTTTTTCCTTGGATGCTTTTCAATCCAATCAGTACGTAAAAAGTTACAGAATTACGATTTTTCTATAGCTTCATTGAAATAGACAAAATCGCAAAATATAACTTTTCTGACGATCAATGAATGAAATGCAGCCAAAACAGTAAATAAAATCCTGCAAAAGTGAGAAAGTTGAGCAACAACAAAAAGCATGCAAAAAAAATGTAAACAATCCAACCGTCCGTCCGCATAGAATTGCAATGGAAAAAATAAAATAAACATGGCTTCTCGACAACTTTGTTGATAAGATTTTGACATTTTAGAGTCTATCAACAAATTCTAGCAACAAAGGTCCGCCGCCAGCGCTGCTTTTTCGCTGCCCGTGCCAATGTTTTTCGCCTGGGCCAATCTTTACATCATTCGGTATTCACAATATTGATGAGGCGAATCTCATGCAATGTCTATAGAATATATAGTCTCTGGTACGGGCATATAATCGACAGCGAAATTTTGTCATTTCAACTCTCCACTCATAAATGTAAACTTGGCAACTTTGCACACAATTGTTGCTTCAACAGCGTACTAGCTACCGAAAAAAATGAAACTGTCTGTTCGTTGTCAAAAACTGAAAAAATACTGATTCCCTATTTTTAATTCCTGATAAATTGTAGTAAATGTTTCTCAACACTGGGGTCGATGACAATCATTTTAAATCGATGTCTTCCGATTGATCGATTACTGCTATCAGCTGATTCAAGTCATCGGTGCCATTGTTCGCGCAGATTTCAAAAAGTGCAAAAGTGAAATAATAACTAAAAGTGAAAATGGCAAAACGCATTACAGATTTCTTCGGTTCAGTTGAGTTTGAATTTTTGTAAAGTTTTGTTAATTTTTTTTTTAAAGTGAATTTTTAATCGATACTATATTTTAAAATGAATTTAAACTGAATTCAATAAATGTAACTTTTTTTGATCTTATGACTTGCTTTTGTTTCATAAACATAAGTTGAACATCTTTTTCCCATTTAGATCGATTATATATAAAAACGTCAGGTAAATAAGACACGATACATTAATTTTGAACTATTTTCATTGACTCGTAAAAGGCAAATGAAACTTATTGAAGAAACTGAGAAGCATATTATAGATCAAACAGAAAGCAAAAAAGACTTAGTTTTGTGGAAAATATTTTCAAAAAGCATAAAAAAAAAGAATTTTTCCAACATTTTGCTTCATAAGCACCACAAAAATTTTCTAAATAAATTTTTTAAAAAAATTTTAATTGTTGCACAGGTCTCTAGCAATAATTTGGCTTTTACAGATTGAAAAAATATCAATTAGTCGACGAGTTATAGCCAAAAAACCATATAAACAATATGCTGAAAATCGGCATTTGACTGCAAAGTTCGAAGGTCGATTAAAAAAAAATGCGAACTAACATAAACAAACGCCGCGATACAGGTCTTCTAATTTAGCCTCTATTTTGACCCCTCACTCTCAGAATCGACCTAACTTTTGCTAACCTGAATTTGTTCCACAGTGTAATGCTAGCTAAGCGAAGACGAAGAGTGTGCGTTGCCAAGAATTGGCTCAATTACTCTAATTAAAATTTTTTTTTAAATTTTCGGAAATATGTATAATAGAAATGCGTTATTTTTTGAGAATTTAAAATAAAAATGTTCTTTCAAAACAAAACAAGCTACTTATGTGATTTCGAATTGACTGGATTTAAAAAAAAAAAAGAAATTACATTTTTCAGTCCCACTCAATCCAATTAAACAGTTCATTGTTTGATTTATTTCAAACACCAATGGTGAGGAGTAGTACTTAGCAATAATAAAATTTCATTGTATATATTACTATAAGTTAGCTTTATATATAACAAAAAAGCTTTATCAAAATAAAATCCATGTTTTTTTGTATTCTTCAAAATGCCACTCACGGAATGCCACGGAAGAAAATGAATGATTGAAATGAACATTTTAATCGTTCCATTACTTTTCCTCCTACACTTTCTTTCGTTCATAGCAAATAAGGCATAATTGAAGATAAAGGGAAACTCAAAATGCAAATTTTTTTTAAGGAATATATGTATTAAAACCTTCTAAGTCCAATTCCGCAATAATTTCAAGCCGCTCTCAAGTGGTTTAGAAGTTATAGGACTCTAAAGTTGCAAATATTTGTGTGTCACACAAACATTTTTAATTTATATATTTTTTTAATGTATATCGAAAAGAAAGACGGTCAACCATCAACCAAATTGGTGACCAGTATATTTCTGTGGCGGCCATGGCTGAGTTGGTAGAGTGCGTGGCCCATACGCCAGAGAGCCCTGGATCAATTTCAACACAGAAAGTTTTTTCAATTGATTTAATTTTTCTGTTCGGCCGTCACCTCCCTGCAGGCAATGGCAAACCTTAGGAGTAAATAATGCCATATAAAGCTTCTTGAGAACATGCACATTATCCGTTCGGAGTCGGCATAAAACTAGAAGGTCCAGTTCTCGATCATTTGTGTATAAATATTTAATAAGTTCGGTCAAAGTCCTTTCAAGGGCTAAAATGGCTAATATATAATTATATATTACTAGCTGACCCGGCAAACGTTGTTTGGCCCAAACTAAATATTCGATGTTTCCACTTTTTCAATAGATGACGGTGTAGTTTTGAAAGACAAACACAATTTCCAAATTTTAGTCAATTATGACCAAACCGTTTGAAATATAGCATTTTCATATATTTGTGGGTGGCAAAACATATTTTTAATACAGTTTCCGACAGCAAGCAAGCAAAATAAATTAGTATAATTTAAAAATTTATTTATAATACCAAATTTTAGTATAATACCAGCAAAATCTTCTGATATAGAGTTTTTATTTGTAGGCGGCAAAAGGGGGGTGTGGTAACCCAGTTTTAGTACAGTTGCCGACAGTGAGCATAAAAACTAAACCCCCAAATTGTAGCCTAATACGCCGAAACCATCGTAAATATAGCATTTTTATTGATTTGTGGGCGATAAAAGGGGGTGTGGCAACCCATTTTTAGTACAGTTTAGCCGACAGTGAGCATACAAACTAAATTACCAAATTGTAGTCTAATACGATCAAAACCGTCGGAAATATAGCATTTTTATTGATTTGTGGGCGGTAAAATAGTCTTTTTTTCACGTCACCACGCATAGCGTACGACAAAAAAAAACAAAAACAAAATACATTGCCATTCTCTGTTGCTATCCATAGCACACACACGCTCGGGCATATGTAGGCAAAACAAAAACAAATCACATTGCTATTCTCAGCAAAGCAATACTCACTGTAGGATGGGAGAGTAAAATATTGGAACACTCGCATCGTGTCGATGTGCCGCACACAGCTTTATTTTTCACTACACAACAACAATTTTTATACGCTATGAGTCGTTCATGTCCGTTTGTGCTTGCAGGTGAATTTTACTTAGGATTTTGAAAGCCATGAATCTCCTTTTCTAATAAACTTTTTAATAATTTTTTTGGCCTAAAACCTTCACCAGGTCGAGAGCTTTTTATTATAAAAAATTTCATGAAAAACGGCCGGGCCTTTCTCAAGATTGTTCCGAACATAAAAAAGGCACTTCAAAATAAGTATAGATTATATTTCTGTACCACAAAGATAAGACAATTTTACATTTGATACAGACAGGGTGGGCCAAATAATTTTTTTATGAGTTTTTTTATAAAATGAACAAAATTACATTTTTTCCATGCTATAATAATGGAATAATGGAAAAAATTTAATTTTTTTAGTGCTTGAATCGTTTCCAGATTGTTGGCATAACATCGGTCCTTCACGGTTCTCCACAAAAAAGTCCAAAGGCGTAAAATCGCAGCTCCGAGAAGGCCAATTGACATTGCCAAAACGGTTGCAAACACGATTTGATCCTACGATTCGGCTCTGGCGTGGTGGACCACCCTTTTCCCACCTTCTCGTGGGTCCAAAATAGACAACCAACACAAAACAACTTTAACACCTGACGGAGATCCTTCATCGATCTCTGTCTGTCAGCCTATGGCTGAAAAACCTGAGCTAATCGAGCGGTCTGACTACACGATTGTGCTCTCTGACAGTGACAGAGAATCCATCACTTCAGCAGGCTCAGAACTCTCGGATGTAACCTGCATAGACAGAGCAATTGCCTATGAAGGAGAGTCAGTAAGCGAACTGAACCTTGGCAGCTTGAACATCTCTAGAAAGAGACTTTTTCGCAGAAAAAAATGATCAAGCGCTTTGTGGCTGACAAGATGCCATACAAAGAAGCACTAGAGAAGGTCCTGGCGGTGCCTTCGCCTGGTGCATCTGTCCCCTCTGGAAAGAGAAGAAGGCCAAGTGACGACTCACCAGTTGTCACAGTGAAAAAGAAATCGAGGCCAGAAATACCGTCTTTCGCTGAGGAGGCAGGTGTAATCCAGGTGGCTGTAGTTCCGCTGGACTTTCCCAACAGTCGTCTAACCCAGGATGAACAAAAAGTAGTGGAGAAAAGCATCATAAAGGAGCTGCATAAGCTCCCCACCGGTGGTCCACAGATTAGGTTTCTGGGCTGCTCTTTCAAACCGGGCTGGATGACTGTCAAGTGTGCGGAAGTTGCACACGAGACTGCTTAAGGAAGGCAGTTGCAGTCATGGCCCCTTGGAAGGGTGCTAAGCTGCGCATGCTGGAAGGGGATGACCTTCCTAAGCCGTGCGTCGCTATTGCATACTTTCCTGGAGCAGACTGCGGTGCTGAGGAAATACTACTTGGGGAGGAAGGAGGCTGATCATCGACCTTCTGCTACAACGATTCAAGAGACTAAAACGATAGTCTCGACTCCGGGGCCTAAGGTGGATGACCAGCGCCCATCCTGCTCCGGGTCCACATCAACACCTGTAGCCTCTGTGTGCCAGGAGGGAAGATTGACTGGACAGCTCCCCTCTGACAAAACAACACCACCTCCACTGTCATCCACCAGTGCAGAGGCAAAATCATCTGCCCCTGCTCTGCCAGCTGGCAAAAAAACGGAACCCAAAAGGACGGACAAGTGCTGCAAAAGACCGCCCACAAGACCAACGGACGAAAACCGAGGACCACAACGAAGGGGACGTGGCGGAAAAAAGGGGAATTCCTTTAGCAAGAATCCCCAAAAAAGGCACTAATGGTGAAGGCTGTACAAATCAACGTTCACCACGCTAAAGCAACTTCCGCAGTTCTGGTCCACACAATGCTTCAAGACGGAGCAGACATTGCATTTGTGCAAGAGCCCTGCACCAGCACAAACGGCGATATCCTGGGCCTAAATAATGCAGGTAGGATTATATATTCCAACTCATCTTCTAGACCCAGAACCTGTATTGTTCATAATAATAATATCTCTCTTTTTCCTTTAACAGAGTTCATCAACCAAGACCTCACTGCGGGCCTGGTGAAGCTCAATGATCAAAAGGAAATCATTGTAGCTTCAGCTTACTTTGCGGGAGACGAGCCCATTTGTCCCCCGGACTGCATAGCTGATCTGCTTCGATTTGCTGCCAAACACAAGACAGTAGTTGTCTTGAGCTGTGATGCCAACGCTCATCATACACTGTGGGGTAGCACAGACACAAATCAAAGAGGTGAGTACCTTTTAGACTTCCTTATTTGTAATAACTTGTGTAATAACTAGAGAGGTTCTAGACCTAACTCTTACCACATCAGCTCATGACGATATAATAGCTGACTGGACTGTTTGAAAACAACCTCTGTGTTCAGATCACAGACACATTAGGTTTGAAATAAAGTCAGCCATTATACAAAACATTTATTATCGCAGAAAACAAGATACTGACTGGAACTCCTATAAAGAGCAGCTTGGTCAGGTCATCCTCGATAAACTTCCCCTCAGAATCGACACGATAAGCAAATTGGAATACTCAGCAGACTATGTCCAATCATGCATTACTCAATCTTTTGAGGACAACTGCCGTCTTAAACTAAAGAAGTTCAAGAGACAAGCACCCTGGTGGAACAACCACCTCAACGACCTCAGAAAAGGAGTAAGAAAGCTGTTCAATAGAGCTTAGCGCAATAATGATTGGCTATCTTACTCCCGATCCCTTACTTATTACAATAAGGAGATCAAGAAGGCTAAAAAGGACTCGTTCAGGAACTTCTGTGGCTCAATCAAAGATGTTCCAACGAGTTGTCGCCTTCAGAAGATCTTATCAACTGTCAGACCACAATCCCTAGGTAGTCTATTACATGGGAACGGTGTTCAGGCAAAAACAAAGGAAGAGACCCTAGAACTCCTTCTCAACACTCACTTCCCGGGCTCCGTCATTCAAAACGCTCCCCACTTAAACCAATCTTACAACTACGAACAGACAAATAAATCTGCCAAGTAGAGAAGATTGGAGAATCAGCAAACAGATTTACAATATTTCAGCAGTTAATTGTGCCATAAACTCCTTCAAACCCTTCAAATCTGCTGGTGGAGATGGCATTTTTCCAGATCTTCTACAACAAGGTTCAGAACATCTGATACCACTACTATCAAAACAATTCAGCTGCAGCTTAGCCTATGGCCATATACCTGCAGTATTGAGAAAAGGGATAGTAAAATACCTTCCTAAGGCTGGCAAAGGCTCAGAGAGTAATCCAAAATCTTTCAGACCCATCAGCCTTATGACCTTCATACTGAACAGCATGGAGAAAATAATCGACAAATACATCAGGGAGAATGCCTTGTCAATATATCCTCTAAGTAAGGCACAACATGCCTATCAAACGGGTAAATCAACAGAGTCAGCCCTTAATGACCTTATAACCACAATTGAAAAATCTCCAGGGGATGCCCGCAAGGAGGCGTCCTATCACCTCTGCTTTGGTCACTAGTTGTAGATAGCCTCCTAGTCGAACTCAAAGAAACTGGGATAGAGGCGGTTGGGCATGCTGATGACGTAGCAGTCATCATACGGGGAGCTTTGAAAATACAGTGTCTGATGTTCTACAAGCAGCACTGAACACAGTTCAGAGATAGTGCAATAACGAAGGCCTCTCCGTAAACCCAAAAAAGACAGTTATTGTTCCTTTTACAAAACGACGCAAGCTCAATCTTACTTGCCCGGTACTTTTTGGGGAAAAAGTCGATTTTTCCAACTCAGCAAAGTACCTGGGAGTGGTCCTGGACAGCAAACTGTCCTGGAACCTCCACATAGACCGCATCATCAGTAGATCAACAGCCTCATTGTGGACCTGCAGAAGAATTTGCGGCAAAAACTGGGGGTTAAGCCCTAAGATGATGTACAATCTCTACACTTTGATCGTCAGACCCGCACTTACATACGCGTCGGTAGTATGGTGGTCGAAAACCCTAGAAGGATCAACCATCAAGCGGTTAGGACGAGTTCAAAGATGTGCAGAGATATGTATGACAGGCTGCATAAGATCTACGCCAACAGCAGCCCTCAATGTCATCTCAGGGCTCACCCCAATCCACATACACATCCAGATGGAGGCGAAGCTTAGCATTCACAGACTTTTCCATCTGGGTTATACTGTCCCAAACCATCCCTTAAAGGGACACCTATCCTTAATCACAACCTTAAAGCGAGAAAAGGAATTCTGCATGCCATTAGATGACATGCTTCCCAAAAGCCGCTTTAACAAAAACTTCATCGTAGTTATCCCCCCCAGATCCAATTGGGAACACGAGAAACTAAGCCCGTCCGAAAACGACCTTGTGTGAAAGGCACGGGAGCAGGGGTCTTTGGAGAACACTCCAATGAGAGCCACTTCTTCAGTGCAGGTCTATTTACCACAATTTTTCAAACGGAAATCCTTGCCATTAACAGATGTGTCAGACTGAACTGTCTGAACAATGTTAGGGGCAAATCAATTTTCGTCTTCTCTGATAGTCAAACTGCCCTTAAAGCTCTGACATCACCCATTATAAAATCCAAGCTAGTGCTGGAGAGTGTCGACGTCCTCAACGACCTGGCTGCACAAAACAACAAAGTTACTCTACAGTGGATTTCTGCCCACTGTGGTTTTGACGGGAATGAAAGAGCAGACTTCCTAGCCAAACAGGGAGCATCATCACCACTCATAGGACCGGAACCGTTCTGTGGGGTTGGTAAGAATCTGTTCAAGCAACACGTCAAAAAAACCTCATTCCGCGAATCTCAAGACATCTGGAAGAACTGCTTAGGACAGATATGCACTAAGCAAATATTTCCAGAACTTTCTCCCAAGAAATCGAAATTTCTTATCAACTTAGGGAAGAAAGACTTAAAGATGATGACCGGAATTATAATTGGACACTGCAAACTAAAGAAACACCTACAAAAAATGAATCTCGCTACTGATTCATTATGTAGATTATGTCTTGAGGATGAAGAAACCTCCAGACATATTCTCACTGAATGTCCAGCTCTTCTCCATATAAGAAAGAGAATCCTAAATAGCGAAATAGTCTCTCAAGGACACCTTGCGATCCTCAACCTCGAAAATATATTATGTTTTCTGAAAAAAACTAATGCAAACGAACTGCTTTAAGCAAAGAAAAGGTATGGCACAATAGGCATCACAAGATGCCGCAGTGCCAGAGCTGAATTAGCTCGCCCCAAGCATATCTATCTATCTATCTATCTATCGTTGTTTGGAGTCGGCGTTAAACCTGTAGGTTCTGTTCAATTGTGTACAAACTTAATAACACGCACAACACAATCGATCATAAGAAGCTAGGTTATAGTTATTTTTTTTTTTATTAATATTTTAGGGGGCGGCCGTGGCCGAGATTTTAATCATAAGTGATTAATTGGATTTCCCTATTTAATTGACTGAAAATCTACTTTAGAAGAATAGTCAAGCGTGTTTATTGAAATGTTGTGCAATATTTATGTTACCTTAGTCATCGACAAAAAAAAAAAAAAACGAATTGTCCTTGATAAATTAATACTAATTATTCAGCTCGAGGCCAAGTATGTTAATGAAGAAAAGACTAACTAACAACAACAACAGCAATGTATAGATCAAATCATACATGCAGACTATTTCGTTGGTCACTACACCATTTCATCAGTAGTCTTGCATGAATTTCAGCGATCCACTCAGCTACTAAAGTTAGCTGGATTCTGACAGTTGTCGAAAAAATTACTAGTCCATTTCAGCTCTTGAAAGGACTTTGACCAATCTTCAATGTTAGAATTGTTTTATTCGTGTTATTGGGCCGTGTGTTATTCGGAAACTTTTCACTCGTGGTAGGAAAGAATTTACTGAGTTGAGTACAATTTCTCTGTTTCTGTCTGTTGAAATAAAATTGGAATTTTTGCTGTGGCAAAAGGACGCTGTCTTAGATTTCGGTAGTGTATTAACGCAACAATATACTACAATTAATTAATTAATATATACAATTAGTACAATTAATATATACTAAAAATTAACAGTGTTTTACGCAAATATTTTCCACTTCTGTTTGCTATGTTGTCGGAAACACAACATTTTTAACTTCCTTTCGAGTCACAAGCTCACAAGTGTTTTTTTTTCTATTTTTGCTTGTGTTTAAAATTCTCTTGCCGATTGTCAAAAATTATACTAGCCCCTGGGCGCTACATGGATTTTTGACAATCATATTTACCTCATAATTACCAAATATTTTTATTCAGACAGGCAAAATATCATCATCCGAGTGAAAAGTTTCCGAATAGCACACGGCCTTAAATGTTTTCGTATACAAATAACTAAGAACTGAACCTTCTCGTTTTATGCCGACTTTGGACGACTAAAGGCATTATTTACTCTATGAGGTTTGCGTTATCTGCAGTGAGGTGGCAACCGATCAGAAAAATGTATTTCAATTAAAACCTTTTCTGTCAGCTGGGTTTCAAACCTGGTCTCGAATTAGCCGTCTGCGAATGATCCATGTACTTTTTAACGGCTTAGTTTCAATAGGTTAAAATTGTAGTCAACAGTGGGTAACATTCTAAAGACGTTCTTCAAAAGCAGGTCTCAAACGAGTTTGGTGAGCGCTCACCTATAGGAGTGGTTCGCTGTGCGATCGAGTAGGTAACGGATATAATGAATTCCATTATTTTCACTCGAGTATTTTGCGAATGAGATAAAAATCAGTAACTGTACCAAAATACATTAATATAATTAAGTTTATTATATCATTTCACAATTTATATCCAAAATAACTGATGCACAAGCCACATTCAAGCTTTAATCTATCCAATCCCATTGAGTTAAATCTCCCCCGCCAGATTTCTCAATCGCTTTATATATATTAAGACTTTTTCCATGTAAGATTCCATACCCTATTCGGAGACCATGAGGATTAGAAGGTGTTATGCAATCCATAGTGCACTCTTTTCTTAACACTGTATCAACTTCAACGGATGAAAAAAATGCAACAGACATAGGTAAATCATGTATTCCCAGGCGCGATGAGCAAAATGAACGTGCTAACAAATTTGTTACATGCATAGCCAATGCAGCTTTGTATGCCAGTTCGTCTTTTGCCAGATACCTTAGTTCATCATGAAAGCTTAAGCAGAAACGTACTTTTGAACCCATTAACCATCGCATTGAAACTATCATAAGATGTAAAAAGTCTACAGCCCCACTTTGTACAACCCAATTTACACGTGTTGGAAGAAATCTTGGCTTTATTCCTTCTTCTCCTTCCAGTGGTCGACTTAAGCGGGCACTCAAAAATGGCGTTATCGGTCGTTTCTTAGAAGCAATGTCTTCAAGACAATTAAACATTGCGCTTTCTGTTCCACCAAGCCAAGAAGATTTGTAAAACATGTCATCAATATTACAATTGCAAGTTGAAGCAATTTTTGCAGCTTCATATCCAGAGTAACTGAAAAAATTAAAATAAATTAGTTTTTTTTTAATTATATACAACTTTTGTAATTATGTATTCTTTATTGAAAAAATATCAAGTTAAATAAATCGACTTATAATAAATGTTTTAAACTGCAATAGCCACGAAGCATTAAAATCTTCTCAAATACATCCAAATAAGAAAAAAAAAACAGTTTCAACATGATTTTATTTTATATTATTTTAGTTTCAAATAAAAAAGAAGATTTAAGTAGAAAATATTTAAGCAAAACTAGTAAGAACTGATCTTCGACTGGACCGAAGTTAAAACACCCCCACGGCCGAACCGAAGTATATGCAAAGTCTTAAGCAGTCAATAAAATGTTTAGTTGTAAAAACATTTTCGTCATAGTTTTAAAAGAAAATATTCGCTTTTGTTTATTGATAAAGTTACTTTGTATGTGAGGTAGGCGTGTTTTCATCCGATTTGGTTGAATTTCATACTCAGAGTGTATATTAAATAGCAAAGTTCATATGACGCGTTCAAAGCAAAAGAAAGCAAATATTTTTTATGAACGCAAACATCGAAAAGAAAAAGGTTCAGCGCAAAAGTGAGCACAACTTGGTTGCACGGCGCATCAAACAGAATTTGCATGTTGGACGGTTGGAAGCGAACTGTTCTGCTCACCAAAAAATGCCAACCAGATGAATAAAAACAAAAGAAATAAACCAAACTTCGTTTATTTCACTAAAAGAAAGCAATACATTAGTGCTAAATTAATTCCAATCAAAAAATCTTACATTTTGTTCTCTTCAGTTGAATTCAAATTAGAAAGTGCAAAAGAAAATGAAAATGCTTAATATAAACAGCGTTGCCAAATGTTATCGATAAATTGTAGTAGCTTTCGTGACTAGGGTTGCTGTGTCGTCGCAACATTCCCCCTCCGTGAAGGTCCTGCGGGGCTTCACCCTCCAAATCCAGTATCGCAAGCTTCGAGACAGGACGTCTCAAAGTCCCACTGCTAGTTCTTACATCAGCCAATCGGATCAGCCCATCCTTAGCTTTTATTGTATGTACCACCCTTCCCCGCCTCCAGCTGCTTCTCGGCATGTTTTCATCACAGATTAGTACCAGATCCCCATCTTGAATCGGCTTTTGAGGAACGAACCACTTTGTGCGCCTGGTTATTGTCGGTAGATACTCTCTGACCCAACGATGCCAAAATTTATTTTTTAATTGCTGGCTGATTCTATATTGCTTCCGTGTACAAATCGGTTCATCGTCTCCGGGTGTTTGAGTAGAATTAGTGGTGCCCAGCAGAAAGTGGTTCGGTGTCAGAGGGTCTGAGTCTTCGCAAGCCACAGGTAAGTGTGTCAGAGGACGGCTATTAACTATGTTCTCGGCCTCTATCAATAAGCTGCGGAGCGTCTCGACTTGTGGCGCGGATTCTTTCAATGTAACCGCTAATATCTTTTTAGTCGATTGGATCAAACGCTCCCAGCACCCTCCACTACTAGGGTTCGCCGAGCAATTGAACTCCCAGGTTATACCTTTGGTCGACAGCTCTGTTTGTAGGTAGTTTAGGTCCAAAAAATCGTTTATCTTTCTCAGCTCGCCATCCGTGCCAACAAAGTTTGTGCCCATATCAGAGCGTATTTTCACCGGGATGCCACGCCTGTTTATAAAATTCCTTATGCATAAAATGCACGCATCGGTCGATAAATCAGCTGCAAGCTCGATATGTATGGCTCGGATAGTCATACAAGTAAATAAGGCTGCCCATCTTTTTTCTCGTCTTCGTCCTATTGTGACATACAGAGGCCCGAAGTAGTCTAAACCCATATAGGTAAAAGGCCTAACGAACGGTGTAACACGGTCAATCGGTAGCTGGCCCATTAGTGTTGGCTTAGGCTGCACACGTTTGTTTTTACAAAACTGACATGTCGACTGAATACGTTTAACTGCGGCACGCAAATGAGGAACCCAAAACTTCCTTCGGATTTCATTTACCACGACTTCATTATTTTGATGAAAATAATTTTTGTGATAGTCTTTCACCACGAGGTCAGTCAGAACATGACGGCTTGGAAGTATGGCTGGGTGTCGTGTCGACTCAGGCAGTGCCAAAGCATAGTTTAATCGTCCGAAAACGCATAGAACACCATATTCATTTAGCCCTGGGCTCTCCACAGAAAGCGCTGCGAGTCTTGATCAGTTTTCATTATTCGAACTTGCAAATACATCTCCTTTATATCGGCACATAATCCGATGCTTTTCTCGCGAAATCTGAATAGAATGGTATTTAATGTTTGGTTTTCATCAGGCCCTTTTAGCAATTGCGAATTTAGAGATATTCCATCTACCACTGCAGCTGCATCAAAAACCAGCCTTAACTTGTTGGGTTTGTTTACATTATACACAGCAAAGTGTGGCAAATACCACGTGCGTTTACTGGTAAGTGCAGCTTCGGTTGATGACAACTTTCTTGCGTAGCCTCTTGTTACATAATTATCCATCGCATTTATGTAAGTTTTAGCAAATTCTGGATCTTTAGCCATTTTATTTTCTATGGATAATAAACGACGCTGAGCCATTTTATAGCTGTCTGGCAGATTTATATTGTCACTTTTCCATAAAAGACCCGTCTCATATCGTTCGCCGATCTTTTTTGTTGTATTCATCAAAATATTTCGCGCTCGAATATCGTCATTAGACTCTAATTGTTTATTTGGGACAGCAACTCCAAAATTTTCAGTCGTGAAGTAGTCCGATATTAAATCTTCCATCATTTTCTCTCTTACAGTTGTATGCAGCAAAACGGATACTTGATTTCTTGAAGAGTGTTCAACTCCTGATGGCCTTCCATATATCAACCATCCTAGCGGTGTTTCAGCCGCTATAATAGCCGGTTCACATCTTAGACCTTTCAAATTGGCAGTCAAATGACAGTTGTCTAGTCCTATTAGCAACTGTGGCTCTGCGTCAATATAGTCTGCTATTGGAAAATTCTGTAGTTGATCATGTTTGTCTTGTAAATCCCTAAAATTTACAGTTTGCTTTGGTAGTTCTAAATCTGGTACTGTGCTCGCGTGAATATTATACCATTTATTTTTTCCTATACCTTTGATGTCGATATTAACTGTCATTGATGACACCTCAGTTGACTTACCGCCAAACCATTGGAGACAGAGTGGTCGCCTTTTTTCTTTATAACCTAACTCACCGGGCCACTGATTCATTTAATAAAGTCGCAGATGAGCCCTCATCCAAGAACGCGAAGGTTTTCACAACTTGGTTATTTATACCTCGTAACTCCACAGGTAGCACTTTAAATAGTAACTTGGTCGGTCTAGAAATCGATTTTATTTCTTGTACAGTGTTGAGGTGGTGTTGTTCAGTCTTTTCCCGGTCGTCGGTTTTAGCATGAAGCGCTAAATGGTGAATCTTTTTGCATCCATTAACTTGACAAACCCTTTTTCGCTTGCACTGATGTATAGTGTGTCCCTTAGACAAACAGCTAAAACACAGTTTGTTTTGTTTTACAGTTTCCCATTTTTTATCGATATTTTTCTTCGAAAATTGTTGGCATTGCGTAATAGGGTGATTTCCTTGACATTCATAACACACAACTACTTTTGGTTTCTCATTCGGAACTTCATCTATCAAAGTTATAATAGGTTTGGTGCTCCCACGTTGCGTAAAGGCCTGTGTTCTTGCAGCGATCGGTGCCGTGAGCTGCATACTAACCGTTGCTTTAGATATGACCCTGGCTACCTGATTTATCCAATCAGTAAAATGTTCGAGAGTCGGATATGGTTTTATCTGTGTGGCATATGATGTCCACTCTATTCTTTTCGTCAAAGGCATTTTGGACGTAAGCTCCTCTAATAATGTTGGATTCCCTAAATGCTGAACTGCATTGGCATTTTTTAAGTAAACCGTCAAATTCTGAACCTAAGTAGCAAACGGCACTAAACGCTCTAAATGGCTCTCAGGTATGCTAGGAATCTCTTTAGTTTTCAACAATTGACTTCTAATGAGAAGTTCAGGCTGACCATATTTAAATTCAAGTAAATCTATGATGCTCAAAACATTTTGTGGATTTATAAGAAGGCTTTCAACATCCTCACGAGCTGCTCCTCTCAAACACTTTTGAAGCCTAAACGTATTTTCTAAGTTAGTGTACCCGTAAGCTAACGAGGATTCACGAAAAGTGGCAATGAAAACCGGCCATTCTTCAGGACGCCCACTAAACTCGGGTAAATCGTACAATTTTCGTGTAATCCCATGACTTGGAACTAGTTGCGAGTACAATCTGCTATTATTTACTTGATAAATAGATGAATCATGTGGTGAAGCAGCGATTGTACCGTTTAGTGTTGAATAGGTCAGAGATGGCCCATTAGGATAGCTTTGCGCACTTTGAGGTATGGCGTACAAACGTGGTGCAGTAGATGAAAAACTATACGTGGCAGCGGGAGGTGCGGGCAGAGACGACTGCATGGTTTGAGATGCCACAGGTGAAAAAAATGAGATGCAGTAGCTGGCACAGGCGGCAAACTATGTGTGGCAGCAGATGTCTCATAGGACAAAATTGGTGTGGCGGCGGTTGGCGTTGGCGCCGAGTAATAAGGCGCGGCAGTTGCCACAGGCGGTAAATTATGTGGGGCAGCAGCTGTCGACACGGGTGGCAATAAATTTTGATGAATATCTGACACAGGCGGCAAACAAAATGCGGCAGCGGCTGTCAACCCGGGTGGCGTATTATAGTGACCAGCAGCTGACACAGGCGACAAACTATGTGTGGCAGCAGCTGTTGACACGGGTGGCGTAAAATCTTGAACAGAAGCTGACACAGGCGACAAAGTATGTGTGACAGCTGCCGTTGACCCGAGTGGCGAATAATAATGACCAGCGGCTGATGCAGGCGCGGAATTATGTATAACAAGACTTACCGATGATGTCTGTGGTTCTTGGGTGGTACTTGCGATCACTGGGTGGGAAGGGTGTCCATCGACGACTCTGTTTTTCAGCTGTTCTTGAAGCTGAGCGCGTTTGGATTCACTGTCGATTAGTTGTTGAGTAGTGTGCAGTTGAATTTCCTCCATTTTCCTAAGGCGCTCCATCAATTCACCAATCAGCTTGTTCGTTGTGTCCTTCTGATCCAATTGTATTAATGTGTTGTTAGGGCTAGCATCACTTATTGAATTGGTTTCTTCTTCTGAGTCGTGTTCTGGCGTTGATGTGCCGGACATGTTGAATTTTAAGTCTGCCAAACGATCTCGAACTTTCTTCTGCTGTATGCGTTCGTTTTTGCGCATGGCCTTGAACACTTCTTAAGAAATGCGTACGTGACTTCAGACTCGCCGACAATGACGCTCCAAAACAACAAAATTGAAATAAAATTGTTCTGCTCACCAAAAAATGCCAACCAGATGAATAAAAACAAAAGAAATAAACCAAACTTCGTTTATTTCACTAAAAGAAAGCAATACATTAGTGCTAAATTAATTCCAATCAAAAAATCTTACATTTTGTTCTCTTCAGTTGAATTCAAATTAGAAAGTGCAAAAGAAAATGAAAATGCTTAATATAAACAGCGTTGCCAAATGTTATCGATAAATTGTAGTAGCTTTCGTGACTAGGGTTGCTGTGTCGTCGCAACACGAACATTGAAAGTTTGCATGATGATTGGAAAAGAGGTTGCGGGGTACATGCTGAAGAGCGTAAATGCTTGGTGTTTGTTTGATCGTGTTTATGCTTTGTTATGAAAGTAGTGTGTGTCATCAATGCAAAATCTCAATTTTCAGTATTTTCTGCGTTTTAATATTTTAATTAATAAATTCGCCCAATTTTGAATGGCGATTATAAATTTATAGGTTCTTAAAGGGATTTATCTTATTTTTACCTTTTTATGAGCAATGGTTCTAGATTATTGATTGCCAGCAAATAATATGAATAAATAATTATTTTTATAAATCAATTTTAATTACATTTTTATTTTTGAAAACAATGCAACTTAAAAAAACTATTCGTGCTCATAAGAATTCATTACATAAGAAAACAAAACGGGATTTATTTAAGTCTTACCATGATTATGATTTAACTTTATAAAGGAGGTAGGCGCAATTCTTTTGTACGACTCATTTTCGTTCATGGCCTTTATTTTAAAAAAGAGAAACGTATATGCTAAGATCCAAGACGATTTCTCGAAAACTAGGGAACTTATGAAGATTTTATTACGTTCATGACATTACTTTGTATTGGAGGTAGGCGTGGTTTTTATCCGATTCTACTCATTATTGAATCATTATCATTCATTCTAAAGAGAAAAGCTTATACACCGAATTTCAAGTCGATAGCTTGAAAAATACGCCCGTGTCGACAGTCGGACAGACAGATGGACATGGCTCTGGCATTTATGTATACTTATTGCTATACCTGACACGCCTACATTGGGCCGTTACAAACCACTGTCCGCCTACAGGCGGGGTGCCTTTTTTTTATCTGGAAGCCAAAGTACTTATCGATTATAAGAAGTAAAGTCATTTTCGACTTAGATTAATACCGTCTATAAATTATTTTATCTCTTCTTCTCCTTTAACCCTTCGTGGGGCATAGGGCGACAATATGTATACATAAAATGCAGAGAGGAATAAAGTGGAAGTGAATAGGCTAAACTAAAATTGCTCTGTTAATTAGTAAAAAATAAAATATTTATCGTTTAAAAAAAAATTGGAAAAATTATATTTACGTATAGATAAATCAAGTTTCAGTGTATTGAAACATAAGATTTAATAAAAAAACATAATTTTGGTGCACAAAAACGAAAATTAAAATTTAACTAACTGCTATGGCTGAGTGCCATAAATGCAGGAGAACTATCAGAGGCGAAACAGGCATAATATGTGCAGGAATATGTGGCAAAGTTTATCATTGCGTGGATAAGTGTTCAGGTCTTGACCAATATTCATCGAAAGTTTTGGAAGCAAATCCCTTTGTGAGGTTCATGTGTGATGATTGCATTCAATATACCCACAATGTAGACTTTGCGTTAAAAGAGATTCAAGATGGTGTCAACAAAAACAAAAACAACTTAGCTGAATATAAGGACGAATTTAATGTGTCATTAAAACAAAATGAAAATGAAATTAAACAACTATTAGAAGCAATTGAAAAAAGATATGAAGAAAGATTAAAAAAAATAGACACGGCACAAACAATATGTGAAAAAAATGTAAATGAAATTAAGAACTTATGCGACATCGTTAATGATTTTAAAAATAAAAACAAAGACATTTACAACACAATTGAAGAAAGCAACGTAAAGATATGTAATGAAATAAAGAAAGCGATAAAAGAAACAAGTGATAAGCAAATCCAAGGTATATTCAACAATCAAAACAAATTGTCATTTGCTGATACTGTTAAAAAAAACACAGTGTTGCCAGATTTTAAAAAAGAAGTGCCATTAATAATAAAACCTAAAGAGAAACAAGAAATAAGAAAAACAAAAGAGGACTTAAACAACGAGGAAGATCCTGTTAACCTTAATATAACAAACATTGAAAACAGAAGCAATGGAACAATTGTAATACAAAGTGAAAATGATGAGGAAAGGGAAAAAATTAAAAATGCTATTGAAAATAAAATGAGTGATACATACCAGATAAAAGCGCCAAATGAAAATGATATGTCAGTAATAATAACAGATATGTCATTTAAATATACAGAAAAAGAATGAATAGACAAAATTAAGAGACAAAACCAACAATTGCAAGAGCATGCAATGAAAATAGTAAAATATTATGAATTTAAAAGAAATAATAAAGTGATTTATAATATGAAAATTAAAGTAGATAAAGAAACATACAAAAAGATTAAAGCAGCACAAAAATTAAATATTGGGTGGGAAAAATGTAGAATATTTGATGGGACAGATAGAATTCAATGCTTTAAATGCCAAGGATATAATCACAAGGCGGGCGAATGTAAAAATGAAGAAACATGTTATAGGTGCCACGGAAACCACAAATCAAAGGAATGCAAAAAAGAGATAATTAATAAATGTGTGAACTGTATAAGAACAAATAACAAGCTAAATATGGGACTTGACGAAAACCATGTCTCGTCGAATAAAGAATGTCCCGTGTTTTTAAATAGTCTAAATATGAAAAAGAAGAGGTTGGGGTTAATAGTTTAACAATTACAGGAGATACATGGTATTTACACAAATGTGTGTGCGTTAGTGAATAATTTCAACCAATTGGAAATAATTGCTGATGAACAAAACTCAGACTTTATAATTCTAACAGAGACCCATTTAACAAAAGACATAGATGAACGAGAAATACAACTACAAGACTATGATCAATATAATCCACACTCTAATTCAAACCGGACAGGAGGAGTTATCATTTATTTTAAAAAACTATGGACCGTCACAAAAATGGGTGAGAAGATTTCTGACTCAAATTATTGGATAAGTGCATATATGGCTAAAATTGCAAAAATCCAAACGGTAATTATGGCGGTGTATAGATCACCAAGTAGTAGTGAAACAGAATTCTGCGCAGTTTTTGAACAAATAATCGAAGATATATTAGAAATGAACAGTGATATAATAAAAGCTGGTGATTTCAACATAGACTGGAGCAAAGAACATACATACAAAACTAGATTAGAAGGTATTTTACATGATAATGGATTAAAACAAATTGTAAACGAATATACTCGAATCGCGCAAAACTCGAGAACTATGTGGTGACTCAATACCACCACATATAAACACCGACATCACAACAAACAAAACAACATACAACTTTAATAATATTCACTTACACATTTATTTAAAAAAATATTATTTAAGATTTTGAAATTGTCAATTTTTATTTATCAAAAATTTTGTATATTAAGTTAGTTATAAAATTGTGTTCGTTGAATATAGATCAAAAAAAATATATTGTAAAAAATAAAATATAAATAAAAAACTCCTAAAAATAAATAATTTGTTTGTGAACCACCGCAACTATTGTGCACACCACAACTGGCGATCCTGCCAGGAGCGATTCTGGCACACAACCAAAAATCGTCATCTACATCATTTGGAACGCCCAGTACAACGACCAAATCAACGCAGTCAACGAAGTCGCGTTCACCAGGTCTGCTGCTCTCACACTCACCTATATTATTGTATTCATCTCACAAATCCACGGAAACACCTCCCGCTCATTTTCGACATCTTTCGTCTTCGACGCTGTCGCATTCACATTCGCGGAAATGCTTTTAATTGAAATGCATCTTTGACCAAATATAAACGCAGCAACAGCAGCCGCCCTTCATCCGCAAGATAGCACAAGCGTTCACGCACGCGCTCACGCCGACAACAACAATGTCAGTCGCAACAACAACAACGAGCAAAACCCTACACCTGCCGGTAAGGTGACACAGGCAACAGCAACATTAACACCAACAACAACAGAAAAGTAACAACAACAGCAGCAACATTAACAACGACAACAGCAGAATCATCAACAACAATTAAAACAACAACGAATATAACATCAACAGCAGCAAACAACACTCACACTGGCAGTAATATAAACAGCAACAACAACAGCAACAAGCTCGCAATCAGAACAACCGTAACACCAAAAGCAACAGCAACCACAACAACAATAATAACATCAGCATTGACAACAACAACTAAAACAAAAACAACAACAACAAGAAGCAGCAGTAGCAATAACAACAACAAAAACATTTTTCTGATAACTGAATATTAATTTTTTTGATAAAAAAAAAAACAAAAAAAACAAAAATTTTGTTAAATTTTGTATTTTTTTATTTGTTTGACAGTTAATAAAAAGTTTTTTGACTGGTTGTTTTTATTTTAGGTTTTTATGGGGCACTCACACTACACTACACAACACACACAAACATTTACTCAGATCTTAATTTGTTCAGAGTCAGATCACCGTCAGATGTCAAAGATCCATATACGAAGTACTACATGGACAGTAAACACTACACATCCATTCACAACGTTAATAGGGAGTTTTACTACGAAAATGCTACTTAATAGGTTTAATAGCAAAGTAAAATTTTCTATCGCTGTGAATGCATAACAAAAAACACTACAGAAACATATACAACGTTAATAGAAAGTTTTACTACGAAAATGCTACTTAATAGGTTTAATAGCAAAGCAAAACTTTCTATCGCTGTGGATACATCTAACACTATCAGTGCATTTTTTTTTTACACCACTCAATAAACAGAACCACTAACTTCAAGATCTAAACAAAAAGTACGCTTTAATTTACACCGAAACACAATACACTTTTTTTGAGGAGGGGGAATAATGTGGTGCCCACAGAGTTACACATAAAACATATATTAAACACTACATACAACAAACACTTTACAGAAAAACACTTCACTTTAAAATTAATAGTGGTATTCAATGAACGCCGTATTGGTGATGTAAACGGCGTATGTTCGGTAAGTTTACTGCAGCGTATTTTACAATAACAAAATTGTAAGGGATTAAACATACGCGGCTTACGGCACAAAAACGTTGTGTATCTAGTACGTATAATGCGTATTAACATATTATGCAACCGTGGTTTTATGTTGATTTTGACAAGCAGTGCTTTAATTTACTTTAGCAATGAATTCTGTAAGTAAACTTGGAAATATTTGTTTATTAACAAAATTAAAGATATAATTTGTGCTCAGAACGATAAACTAATTGTCTGAAATTCAATTTACTTGTTTCAGATAATCCTCAACGAAACAAAAAGACGTCGGCTAAATCCCACTCATAGATGGACAGAGAGGGAAGCAACATGTCTTCTTGAAGAAGTTATAATTTCCACAAAGGATGATCCGGAACTATTTGAGGTAATAATTTGTCCAACAATAAAATATAATTCAATATTTTTGTTTTGTAGAAGCCAACATGTTCAAAATTTTATTCAAAAATAAAGGAAAAAGGTGGAATCTTAGCAAATTTAGATTGGTGTGTGCTTAAGTCCAAAATGCGCAACCTAAAAACTACATACATTTCAGCAGTAACCTGGAAGAAGCAGACTGGTGCAGGTTTACTGGCTGAGGGGAAGGAAACAAGCGTAAATGGTAAGTTATAATTGTTTAAAAGGCCAGCACGTTCTTAAAAAAATCAGATATTTGTACCAACTTTTCTTTTCCAGAGTACGTCCAAAAGATTTGTCCATTTTGGAATCAGCTGGACGAAATTTTTAGCCAAAGGCGAAGCGTCAATCCGAACGTTGTCTATCAGACATCTTCATCAAGTCTGGATTGCATTGTGGTTGATGAGGAAACATTCCAGTTTCATGAATCTCCTGCCAATGAGTGTAACCAATCCCAAGATTTGAATGACTGCATTGATGATTACTGTGAAAACAGCGCCGAAAATCAGCCACCGGAGACGTCAACTCCAAAGAAATTTTTTGAAAATTTTAGAACACAGTTGAAAAAATCAAAAGCAAGCAAGCCATCGAGTAACTCTAACGCAATTTCAGTTTTGCAGACTTTGCAGGAGCAGAGGATAATGAGTGAAGAAAAAAGGTGGCAGGAAGAGCATAAGTTAGAGAAAGAAAAGATTGATCTTAAAAAAAAAGAGTTGGAAATTAATGAAAGAGTTTCATTTGCAAAAATACAAATGGAAATGGAGGAAAAGAAAATGCGATTAGAGATGGAAGAAAGAGTAAAAAGATATGAAATTGAGCTGAAGCATAAATAATTAAAAAACATGTTTTTTAAAAATTGTGTAACAATAAAGTGTAAATGCATAAATTTAATTTTTTTGTAAAATCTCAAATCGAAAAACTAAACATCATAATTTAAAATGAACTCAAATTACTTTATTAAAAATTGCATTAAATTAACTGTAAAAAATAAATGAAATTAACCTCAATGATCTCAATTAGAATAGATTTATAATTTTAAGTTTTTTGTTATATTATTATTAATACTTTTCTATGGAATTGAAGACTTACATAAATAAAAACTTTATAAATGATTCAAAAGTAATGTTTTAAGTTATTGAATGTGTCTTAGTACTTCTAGAAGCGCGCGTCTTTTTAGCTCGCCTGCTCCCGTAAAGCTTACATCATTTCCATTAAAATTTTCAGCCTCATCTTCAATGCTTTCTTCTAAAATAGCTTCAAAATTATCTTCGCTATCACTCTCTAAAACAATGTTGTGCAAAATTGAGCACACGAGTATCCATTGGCAAGCCAATTTAATACTATCGTCATTTTTTATTTGAATTTTTAATTCTTTCAAACTACCGAACCTTTCTTTCAATGTGCCAAAGCAATGTTCGATTCTTATTCGGTATTTGCTAAAAATTTTGTTGAAAGTTTTTCTGTCTTCTATAGTTCCTGAAGTTGAATTTTCTCTATAAGGTGTTATAAGAGAAGGTGTCAATTTATAAGCACTGTCTCCAGCTAACCATTCTGCTTGGGAAAAGTAATCAGTAATATTTTGAGATAAGTCGCAACTGTTAAATATTCTGCTGTCATGCACACTTCCAGGGTATCCAAGTACCATGTGACGAATTCGTTTTTTGTAGTCGCAAACTGCTTGAACTTTCAAGGAGTATACATGCTTCCGAGAAAAAAAGGACTCTGGATCTTGTGTAGGTTTTTCTGCAAGCCTTATTTCAGTTCCATCCACATAACCAATGCAATGCGGTAGTTCATTTAATGTTGTTGCAACTATTTTTTTTCGCTCTGCAGTATTTGGCCAAAAGATAAACTTGTTTTTCAAGTTTAAAATTGATTTAAATACTCTGCAAGTATATTGTTGTAAAGTGCCCCCATCTCCCACTCCAAACAAACTAGCGATTTTTGAAATAGAAGCTCCCTCGCCGTAAGATCCAAGCCGATAAAGAACTATCATAAGTTGCATAGGCACTGGCATTTGCGCAGCAGAATGTGTTCCATTAAAAACTTCATCATTCTTTATTAGTTCTAAAACTACATTAAAGTTTTTCCAGCTTAAACGTGCTAGTTCCCTGAATCGATTTTCATCCAGCTGTGGTAGGACTTCTGTAAAGAAGTGTTGTGATTTAGGAACAGAGTTCCGAACAAAGGGAACGGCATATCTCAAATTTTGAACAATAGCTGTTTGTATAACAAAATCGTCAATAATAGCAATCTGCTTTTCACTTACACGCTTTCCTGCAAAATTTGAAAAATAAAGAATTGTTATTTTAATTAACAGTGCAAAATTAAAAATAATGCACTAACCGTTAATTGATCCAAAAGTATACAAAACCATTAACTCCTCCAATGTATTTTTCTGAAGTGTTTGAATCAGTTTGAGCTTCTCACTTCTTTTTGGCATTTTAAAAGAATATTTTTAACTTTGAGCTGGCAAAAAAATCTTAACATCAGCACAGTATTACCACATGTGACACAATTCTGTATTGTTATAAAAATTTGTGTGATGGCAACTTCTTTGTGATACAATTACGTAATTTAATCTTCATATTTTCGGGGTGGCTTCGTGGAAACGCACAGCGTAAACTTATAGTTATACGCTTCAGTATATATACGTCGTTCATTGAATACCATTAATATTCAAATTTAAGTTCCTTAGTTTTAAGTAATCAAAATTTATAAAAATGTATTTCAGTTGTGAAAAAAATTTGTTCAAATAAGTTGTTGAAATAAAAATTCAAATAAAATAAAAATTAATTATTTTTTGGTTGTACACCCAAAATCGGGTGTACACCAAAAATAAAAATTCAAATAAAATAAAAATTAATTATTTTTTGGTTGTACACCCAAAATCGGGTGTACACCACAACTGGCGATCCTGCGAATCTGGAAGAACCACGACACAGAAACTAGTCCAGCCATAACAATAAAAAGGATTTACGAAATTTTACAATCCGTCCAAGTGATAAAAAAAACTATCTGAGTAAATCTAAACTCAATAAAATTAGAGAAACAACAACGGGTAACATCACCAGATCCTGGACTTATTTCAACAGTAGTTCATCGAATTTCAAAACTAAGGAACGCATTACTTCAAGCCCAAACAAGTGCTACCGTCGCGAAAGAAGCCAAGAAGATCACATCTAAAACACCGACATTGAGAACTAAAAAGGTTGATATTAAAAGCAGAGTGGTGCTTAAATCTATAAAAAAAGAAAATGCTTCGATAAGTTCGACAACGTCTTCAGAAACACCCACAATAATACCACTACCACGGTCAACATCAACAACATCATCGACCAACAACAAGCAAAACCCTACACCTGCCGGTAAGGTGGAACAGGCAACAACAGCAACATTAACAATAACAGCAGAATAAACAACAACAGAAAGCAATCATATATAGCAGCAGCAGCAACAAAAATAACAACAACAGCAGCAAAATAATTCAAAACAACAACAACAAAAACAACAATAACAACAGCAGCAGAAAAATTAAGAACAACAACAACAACAACAGCAACAACAACAACAACAACAACAATAATAACAACAACAACAGCAACAATAACAAAAGACTGGCATATTCATTATTTTATTATTTCAAAAAATTGTATCAAATTTTGTAATTTTTATTTTTTTTTTTTTGACATGTTATAAAAATTTTTTACAGGTTGCTTTTTAATTTAGATTCTCACGAGGCACACACCGTAGATTCTATAACGTATTTAAGAATATAGGGTCGGAAGAAACCTATATTTGATGCACCAATGCATCCAGAAGTACAAGCAACGTCAGTTAAATTGCCACAATTTTGGACCACTTGTCCCGACGCATGGTTCGCTCATGCAGAAATACAATTTCAGGCAAAAGGAATTACTACTGACAAGACAAAATATGAGTACCTCGTAACCGCTCTACCTCAAGAGGTAATTATAACAGTGCTAGATTTCATACAAAAACCGCCTTCCTCAAATTTGTATGAAGGCTTAAAGAGAACTTTGATTGACCGACACTCTTTAAGTGAAGCCAAGAGGTTCGACAAAATTTTGTCTGGCACCGAGATGGGTGACCAAAAACCATCTCAATTTTATAGATCACTAATTATGTTAGCCGGTACTACAGTCGATAGCGACTTAGTTTATAAAATTTGGCTTCGCAAGCTCCCCAAAAGCCTTAATATTGCTTTGACCGGATCTGGTCATAGAGAGCTAGAGGAGCTATTGAAACTAGCTGTCAATTTGTGGGAAGTTATGTCAGAATCCGAAGTCGCTTCATTTGGCAATAATGCCCAGCGCATGACAAAAAACACCCAAAACTCCGAGCTTGCGATGATAACGCAATCGTTTGCTGAAACAACGTCAAAAATTCTAGAAAGTTTCAACAAACTAGCAATTGAGGTCCAAGAATTAAAAAACGAACGATGCCGGAATAATTCACGTTCGAACTCGAGAGAAACCAATTTTCGAAGATTTTCAAGACGTAGATCCCCGTCAAGAAGTGTGTCACGACAACGACCTGCCAACTGGGTATGTAGATACCATTTTAGGTTCGGAAGGGCAGCTAGACAATGCGAACAACCATGCTCATTTGGTCAAAACGACACCCAACACAACACAACACAACATAACTCAACAAACTAAGTGACTCCATCATTGCGACGGCTAATGATGGAAGTCAAACAATACTGACACGCCGCCTTTTTATTTACGATAACGACAATCATATAAACTTTTTGATAGACAGTGGAGCAGAAGTTTCCGTACTTCCAGTAAATAAATTCAAAGCCCACAAGAAAAATTCAGACTTTATTCTAACAGCAGCTAACGGTAGCACAATTTCAACTTTCGGCAAGAAATTACTTAACGTAAATTTAAAACTAAGACGCGATTTCCCTTTTACATTTATACTAGCAGACATTACAAGACCCATCATAGGAGCAGATTTCCTTACGAAATATGGACTCTTGATAGACTTAAAACACAAGAAACTCATTGATCCACTTACACAACTATCAGTTAACGCAATCACAGCATTTACAGAAACATCACTACCCAAACTAATTACACTAGACAACAAATATACAAATATACTAAAAGATTACCCATCACTAACAGCAGAACCCGACTACAACAAACCAGTTAAACACAAAACAGAACACCACATAACTACAGAAGGACAGTTACCTTTTTCAAGACCAAGACGCCTTGACTCCAACAAATACAAAATTGCCAAACAGGAATTTGATTTCTTAATCAAAGCAGGTATCTGCCGTCCTTCAGACTCCATGTCAGCTTCTCCACTACATCTAGTACCAAAAAAAGATGTGAACGACTGGAGACCCTGTGGTGACTATAGAAGACTAAATGCCATTACAGTCCCAGACCGCTACCCTCTACCACACATACACGACCTATCTATTGACTTACACAACAAACACATATTTTCAAAATTAGATCTACAGCCCTATTCTGACAGCTTAACTAAGCTCACCACATTAACAAAATAGTTAATATTAACAAATTGTTAAGGTTTCATATTCTGGTGAAAATTTAAAAGCTCTTTTCTTAACTATTTTGTTAATGACAGAAAGTATCTTAACAACGAGTGACATTTCAGTGTTAAGCTAAATAATTGTGTCAAAATAATATTTTTTGCTTGTAAAATTTTTAATTGTGTTAATAATTGTTGTCCACAAGTGGAATTGTGACCATGGAAGAATTTTTACTGCTTTTATACGTTGATGCTGAAGAAGATCAACGACAAGAAAAACTTGAAAGACGGCGCTATTTAAAACGCCTTCGGGATGAAAATGACCCATTTTCCTTAAGCGACAAGCAGTTTGTCAAGGATTTTCGACTAGGGAAGATGGTATGCTGGAATCTCATCCAGGAGCTATCTCAATTTGATACGCAATGTACAAGCCTACCATTATCAGTGAGATTTCTGACTGCACTCTACTTCTTCGCACACGGTTCGTACCAAAAATGTGTTGGAAATCTTTGTGTCCAACCAATGAGCCAGTCTTCAGTTTCAAGAAGCTTATATGAAATTACAAAATTACTTATTCGAGTAAAAGGGAATGAAGTAAGATTTCCCAGTACTTATGAAGAACAAGCTGCAATCAAAACTGGGTAATTTATATAATGATTTTATATTAACATTGGCTTCTATTTATTATTTCTTTCTGATGTAACTTGCAGATTCCACCGAAGCTTTGGAATAAAAAGCACAATTGGTTGCATTGATTGCACTCATGTGGCAATCGTTGCAACATCTGCAAATAATGCAGAAACACCTTTGGCGTTATATATGAACCGAAAAGGATATTATAGTATTAATGTTGAAGCGGTAAGTTACTTACTTTAATCTCAATCAATTTCAGAATCAATTTCATTTATACATGTATATTTCTAACCCAGATTTGTGATCACCGGCTAGTATTTACGTCTGTAAATGCAAAATATCCAGGTTCGTGCCATGATTCGGGTATTTGGGCAACATCATTGGTGAAAACTCATCTCATGAGAAATCACAATTCTCAACGCGACACATGGCTCTTGGGCGATCAAGGCTACCCGCTCGAACCTTGGCTTCTAACACCATTGGCTGAGCCGCATGGAGCTAAAGAGGAGAAGTACAACAAGCTTCATGCAAAGAGCCGCAATACCATCGAAAGGGCGTTTGGTGTACTGAAATCCCGCTTCAGATGCTTGTCCAAACATCGTGTGCTCCATTATTCACACGAAAGGGCAGCAAACATTGTAAATGCTTGTGTGATTTTGCATAACATAGCAATGAAGGCAGGAGCGCCTGCTGAAATTGATGAAACGGAAACTGTCCAACCGGAGGCTTCATTCAGTGGAAGAAACTCTACAAGTGTTACTAACCACTTAAGAGAAGGTGACATCGTTCGTCGTAGATATATTTCTACTCTTTAGAAATATAAAAAAACTGTACGTTGCTTATCAAATTGAGATAGCTCCTGGATGAGATTCCAGCATACTATCTTCCCTAGTCGAAAATCCTTGACAAACTGCTTGTCGCTTAAGGAAAATGGGTCATTTTCATCCCGAAAGCATTAAATTATTAAATAATAGTGATAGCCCCCGGGAGTACTTACCTAAAAATCATGCGTACTTTCCCACTATATGTATTTTAAATTCGAAATAAAACTAATAATTTATTTTACCATAAAATTGTTTTTTAACTTTTCAATTTGAAGAATTTGTGCATAAGCGATGTTTAAACAATAATCACTTCTTTTTATTTAAATGTTTCAAATATTTATTTTAGCTATATTGTTTTACATCAATATATTTTTGAACAACTGTTACCAAAGTAAAATATATATAAAAAAAAAATGAAAAAAATCGGCCAAGAAATGGCCAAACTATTCACTGTGGAAATCACACTTTTCCATGCACTTTAAAGCAATACCACTTATCAACAACTTTTGGCTTACCTATATTTGCTTGAATTAGGGGACCCTTGCAGGAATAAAAAGGTCTTATTTAAAACATTAATGTTTAATTTTTTATTTTTCTTTTCAAAAAGTTAATGTAAAACATTATTTAAAAAATATTTATATAAAATTATATAAAAAACAATTGAAAATAAATTTTTTGAGCTCTAGGCCAAGCATGTTGACAACAAGACAACATGAAGAATAAAGAAGGCAACAACTAACAACAACAACAACGGCTCTGTATAGAGCAAATCACACAGCTTGACTATACAGACTGTTTCTACAGACTATAAAGATAGTCAAGCTGTTTGATTTGCTCTATACAGAGCCGTTGTTGTTGTTGTTAGTTGTTGCCTTCTTTATTTTTCATGTTGTCTTGTTGTCAACATGCTTGGCCTAGATTTCGAAAAGGCCGTATACAAATATTACGATTTTAAGTTCAATTTTTGTTTTGGCTATTGCCAATTTTTTCAATGGCAGCGGCAAGCTTTTCAATAGCTTGCAACGTTGCCAGCTGCAATTGAAGCATACGCTCATCCCTCTGCCCGATGCTGCGCAGGACCACAGCATAAACTTCCTGCTGCGATATAGCCCTTGGTGAGCTATGCCCCAGATTCACGTTTGATGATGAGCTGGCACCGAAGCTCACTGCATTTGGGGAAGGACTTGCGCTATAAGTCGCTGGTGAGTCTGCCTGAAGGTTTTCGGCTACTGGCGAACAGGGCCACGAGCTTGGAAGCAGTGGTGAGCTCGACCCCAAACTTGCGGCACCTGGTGAAGCAAGTCCCACGCTTGCAGTCAACGGTGAGCTCGACCCCAAACTTGCGGCACCTGGTGAAGCAAGTCCCACGCTTGCAGTCAACGGTGAGCCGGAAACTAAACTTGCGGCACCTGGTGAAGCAAGTACCACGCTTTGCGAAGGAAGAGCCACGCTGATGGTTTCCGGCGAACAATCCACAACCATCGGTGTTTGCGAAAATGTCTAAAAATTAAAATTTAAATTTTTTTAACTTCGCTAGCAAATTTATTTATTTTCATTTTACCTCTATTCCTAATGTGGCGATTCCTGCCACACCATCAACAGCAGCAGCACCGAATGTGTTTAATGCCCGCTCCTCAAAATCGGAGAGCATTCGGCTGGTGCATGGGCCACCACCAGTAAGTTGCTGCTCGCTCTTTTTTTTTCGAGCACGAGCACGCAGCTGACTCTTCCAAACGCCTAAATTCTGTAAATTTAAAATATTTATTAAAGGCTATATACCTATAAGCATATTCTTTAGTTACCTCTTTCCATTTAGCCGGGGTTCTAGTTGGACCCCTCATTGCGTTCATATTTGCCGCAATTTCTGCCCACAAATCCCTCAACTGCGTCGGCGATCGCGGGTCGTTCTTGCCGGCCAAAAGTTGTGGATGCTTTTGGCAAAATTCCACATAGAACAGCAGCTGCTCCTGCGTCGTTCGCTCAAATTTTGGTTGCCTGTTTAAAAAATAACAAATGAAATGTTAAATAATAAATAAGAAATCTATAAATAACTTACTTTTGAAGATTTTCCATTTCGTTGCAAGATGAAATAAATTAATAGAAAACAGCTGTTCTTTGACATTTCCATTTTCACCATGCGTGGTGAACTTTAATAGCTTTTGAGAGCTTTCAAATTGTAAATGATTTGCCAGACTACGAACATTTACATTACATAACAAGAACATTAACAAGAGCTCCTTAACAATTCCTTGTTAAGTTAAGAAGCAGAATAGGGCTGCTAGTTAGAGCATACCACCAAATCCCCATGGCCACACAAGACATACATAAAACCGCGATTACAACACCGTTCGGAATGTTTGAGTTTCTGAGAATGCCATTCGGTTTAAGAAATGCAGCTCAAACATTCCAACGATTTATCAACGAAGTATTACGAGAACTAGACTTCGTATTTGTATACCTCGACGACATTCTGGTGGCCAGCGAGACAGAAGAAGAACACGTTAAACATCTAAATTTAGTTTTCGAACGACTAAACAATTACGGACTAAACATTAAACCACACAAATATATTTTCGGCGTAGACAGAATAAATTTTTTAAGTTATAATATTTCAAACAAAGGCATACAACCATCTCCCGATAGAATTCAATGCATTGTTAACTATCCAAAACCAGAAACAGTTAAACAAATGCAAAAATTCATCGGGATGATTAATTACTACCACAGATGCATTCCAAAATTAGCACACACACTTACACAAATTTACGATATGATAACTTCAGCATCAAAAACAAAGGACAAACACTTAATATGGTCAGAAAACACAACAGAAGCATTCGCAACGATAAAAGAAAGTTTTACTAAGGAAGTGCTACTTAATCATTTTAATAGCAAAGCAAAACTTTCTATCGTGGATGCATCTAACATTGCTATCGGTGCAGTTTTGCAACAAGAACACAATCAGGAAACAGAACCACTAGGTTTCTTTTCAAAGAAATTATCTCCATCAGAGACAAAAGACAGTACGTTCGATCGCGAACTTTTAGCAATTTATCTTACAATTAAATACTTCAGACACTATTTAGAGGGACGAACATTTATTATATACACAGATCACAAACCACTTACTTCAGCATTACATTCAAAAACAGAGAGAAGCTCAAGACAAACAAGACACCTAGAATTCATTGCACAATTTTCCAACGACATCAGACACATTAAAGGTACCGATAACACCGTAGCGGACGCACTTTCAAGAGATGAGATAGAGGCTTTCACAACCTCTGAGATTAACCTCAGAACTCTACACAAAGAACAGAATACAGATTCAGAACTACAAGAGATACTAAATAAACACACTTACAAATTCGAACAAATGCACATTCCAATACTTAACATTAAAATTTGGTGCGAACAAACAAGTTCAGGAACACGTCCATACATTTCACAAACATTACGCAAACAAATTTTTGAACAATTACATAATATTTCACACCCAAGTATACGAGCTTCTCGACGACTCATAACACAAAGATATTTTTGGCCCAAAATGAACACACAAATCAACAAATGGTCACAAGAGTGCGTTAGATGCCAACGAGCTAAAATACATCGACACACAAAGACAATCCCACACAAGATAGACATACCACCCGGTCGTTTTGAATATGTTCACGTTGATTTAGTTGGCCCTTTACCAATATCTAAAGGTTATAGATATCTACTTACCTTAGTTGACAGAAACACACGTTGGCCCGAAGCGTATCCAATTAAAGATACCAACGCCAGTACTATAGTAGATACACTTCAAAAGGAATACATCTCACGTTTTGGAGTTCCTCTGGAAATTACTTCCGATCGAGGTCCTCAATTTACGTCCACAACATTTAGAAACTTCGTTAAGACACTAGGAAGCAAGCACATTACCACTTCTGCTTATCATCCACAAGCTAATGGGATTGTAGAACGATTTCACCGCCAACTAAAGACTTCTCTAATAGCGAGTAACAAACACACAAATTGGTACACAGAGTTGCCACTAGTTCTTCTAGGACTTAGGTCCACGGTCAAAGAAGATATTAAGGCTTCACCAGCTGAAATGGTTTTTGGTCAAACACTCAGGCTACCACAACAACTAGTAATTCACAGCAGTCAGAACTTTAATTCGTCGGACACCTTGTCCAAACTTAAAGAGGTCGTAGAAGATCAAAAGTCAAACATTGCGCATCACAGCACTAACTTCCAACAATATATACCTCGAGCCCTTAGTACTTGTAACTTTGCCTTTGTCCGCAATGACACAATTCGTAAAACACTACAAGAGCCGTACGATGGTCCCTTCGAAGTTATTGAGAGAACACCGAAATACTTCACAATTCGTAAAAATAACACTAACATAACAGTCAACATTGATAGGATTAAGCCCGCCACCTTAGACACCGAAACAGCACAGACACATTCAACCAAACATAAAAATACTAAAAAAGTACACTTTAACCTATTAGCCAACACGACCAAAATTTTTCAGAAGGGAGGGGGAATAATGTGGTGACTCAATTCCACCACATATAAACACCGACATCACAACATACAAAACAACATACAACTTTAATAATATTCACTTACACATTTATTTAAAAAAATATTATTTAAGATTTTGAAATTGTCAATTTTTAATTATCAAAAATTTTGTATATTAAGTTAGTTATAAAATTGTGTTTGTTGAATATAGATCAAAAAAAATATATTGTAAAAAATAAAATATAAATAAAAAACTCCTAAAAATAAATAATTTGTTTGTGAACCACCGCAACTATTGTGCACACCACAACTATAATAGACTATGTAATAACAAATAATGGTAACATATCTACGAACAACAATAGTGACAGTAAAATAGCAGATCATGAAGCAATAGATATAAGAATCAAATATATAAATGAAAATCAAAACCAAATCACTAAAAAAAGAAATTGAAATATTTAAATACAATGAAGATCTTTTCAATAAAGAACTCGGTGCAATAATAAAATATAATGAAAATGATAACGTAAATAATAGCGTTAATATAATGGAAAATTGCCTTGAAAATACAATTAAGAAATTTACGCGCAAAAAACAATCAATTCAAGAAATGATATAAACAAATGGTTCAACGAAAACTTAAAAATACTTAAAAGTGAAAAACTTAATAAATACCTAATTGCTAAATCTGAAAACACGGAAAATGCATGGAATGATTATAAAGTAGTAAGAAATATATACAAAAATAAAATTGAAATCGAAAAAAATAAATAATGCCGAAGACCAAAAACAAATGTGGAAAGAAATAAAAGACTTAGTATTAAAAAAGAACGCAAATGTGATAAAAAATGTAATATTTAATGATAAGGAATATACAATAACTATCAAATCGCCACCCAATTTAATAAATATTTTGTCGATAGTATTAAAGTAATAGAGATACAATAGAAAACGTTCATTATACAAACAAAATACCTGTGATAACAACAAGATTTAAATTTCGTGCAATGTCTTTATTAGAACTAAAAAAAATATGTAAGTGTTTAAAAGACAAACCGGACTTCAACAAAGTATCAATCAAAATAATATTAGATAACTGGAACACTATCGGTAAGAATATACTTAACATTGTGAATAAATCTTTCGAAACTGGTGTATTCCCTGAAAATTGGAAGTATTCAATGGTAACACCGATAGAGAAAATAGCTAAAACAAATAGATGTGAGGAGTTCCGCCCAATAAACACTTTGAAAACATGCGAAAAAATTATAGAAAAAATTTCTAAAGAACAGTTGGAAAATTATATGGAAGAAAATAATATATTTTCAAAATATCAATCGGGTTTCAGAAAAAAATACTCATGTGAAACAACAGTTAATTATGTAATAAATAGATGGAAATTTCGAGACAGGAAAACTAAGATAATGGCAATTTTCTTGGACCTTAAAAGAGCATTCGAGACAATTGATAGAGAGTTGTTGATTCAAAAACTTATATGTATGGTATTAGAGAAAATGAATTAATGTGGTTTAAATCGTATCTAACAAACAGAAAACAAATAACAAAAGTTAACGGCGTTAAATCGGATAAAATTGATAATGAATATGGGGTCCCACAAGGATCAATATTAGGGGCACTATTGTTTATAATATACATAAATGATATGCCAAATATTTTAAATAAATGTGAAATAGTTTTATATGCTGATGACACATTAATTTATGCGAAAGGAGATACAGAGGAACAATGTAAAGAAAATTTAATACATGATATCAACAACGTAAACAATTGGCTTAAAATGAACAAATTAAAACTAAATGAATGTAAAACTAAAATAATGGAAATAAACATGAATAGTAATGTAATTTTTAAAATTAATAATGAAGCAATTGAAAAAGTTAATCAGATAAAATATCTAGGTTTCATAATCGATAAAGACTTAAAATTTAAACAACACGTTGAATACATATGTAAAAAATTGGCAAAAAATTGGTTTTTTAAAACGGGTGCGTAATAAAATATCGGTAATAACGGCAATTAATATGTACAACACAATAATAAAACCACATTTTGAATTTGGCTTAACGATTCTATATACTTGCTGCACAACAACACAATTAGAAAGACTGCAAAAACTACAAAATAAAGCTATGCGTTCAATACTAAAGTGTAACAGATATACTCCGATACAAATAATGCTTGATACATTAAAATGGTTTAATATAAAAAAAAGACTGGAAATAAATACTCTAAATTTTATTCAAAAAATGAAAATGGGAAAGGCTCCGGAATATTTAATCGATCAATTAAACTACGTGGGAGAAATACAGCCATATAACCTAAGAAATACAGAAAATTTCAGACTTCAAAGGGTGACAACAACAGCAATGCAAATATCGTTTTTTTTTCAAATGACTTAAAGTTTACAATGCGCTACCTAATTATGTCAAGTTAGAAAGAAATACAAATGTTTTTAAGAGAAATATTGCACGAATTGTAAAAAATAATGAAAATAATAACACCATTCTAGAGATTGTATAAATGATTGTTAACGATAATCTTAAGTCAAATTAAAAGTATTAAATAAATACTGCTACTACTCAAAAAAAAAAATTAGCCGGCTAGAGGGTTTAATACAAATTCTAGATGTTTGATAGATTTTCTGAAATCAGCGACCCCTTAAAAAAAAATATTAAAAAAATATATTATTAGGTGGCAACCCTATTGTTAAAAGATAGTCATTTTTAATTTTTAACATCGAATTCAGCGACCAATTTTTACCTAGTTATAAAAAACAAATCAATTTAACTGCAATAAAATATTTTTTTAATAAAAAATGGTTTTTGAATTGATGTTAAAAAAGTAATTTTTGTAATAAAATTCTCTATTTCATACGAGGGCTAACTTTTTCTCTTACTTACTTAATCAAACATAAAATATGTTTATAAAAAACGAAAAAAGTGATTTTTTGACCTGTTTTCGATCATAACAGCCATATCACTGATGCTATTGCCACATATTATACCTTCGTATGTTCATCTAACTCCTCTACTTCATGCAATTAAATTAAAATTCATGTACTGAACATGTAAGTTTTTACAAGCATTTATGTGAAGTATGTGTTCCCAATAGTGAATTTTTTTTAATTTTCCCATTTACATAAAAAATTGGGGCCAATCGAAAAAAATCATTACAATATTCGGATTCTATGGAATATTTTACTATAGAAAATGTTATCGCAATTCGTTGTGGAAAACCTTGTTGAGTAGTGTAGGTAATCTAAAACCATTGCTCATAAAAAAGTAAAAATAAGATAAATCCCTTTAAGAACCTTGAAATTTATAATTTCATTCAAAACTAGGCGATTTTATAAATTAAAATATTAAAACGCAAAAAATCCTGAAAATTGAGATTTTGCATTGATGACACACACTACTTTCATAACAAAGCATTAACACGATCAAACAAACACCAAGCATTTATGCTCTTCAGCATGTACCCCGCAACCTCTTTTCCAATCATCATGCAAACTTTCAATGTTCGCTTGCAACCGTCACCCACATGCAACTTCTGTTTGATGCGCCGCACAGTGGTTTAGCCCCATACAAAAGATGTCAATAAAAAGAAATAATAATTGTAGAGTCATAAAATTTTGCATGGAAGTTAGATTTTAAAATATATAACCATAAAGCAAAAAAAAAAATTTAAGAGCGTCCACAACCACGCATACCTTCCATACTATAAGAAAATTTAAAACGTCATATTTTCTCCCATATTGACCCGATTTCAAAATAACTCGGTACGATATATATTTTTGCGCAGAATTGAAAAAAAAATATTTTCGGTAACGCCCACCTCCAACATAAAATATTTCTCACGCGCACTTTTTATAAATTGCAGCTTTATCGTGACATTGCATCTTAACTATATAAAATATAGGCTGTCGTTGTTCTAGAAAAATATTTATTCGACTCTTATAAAAAAAAATAAAAAAAATTATGTCAAAATACTTAATCGTTTTCTTTTAATTAAATAACAACTAAGCGAACCTAAACTGTTTCCAATCAATTTGCATACTTTTTGCAATTTTTTGGTGCATATTTTCGGGCATAGATTTTACTTTTCAGAGCTCGTATTTTTCATGTTGCATACTTTGTATTGCTTTTATGCCGGTGATTTTAATGATGCGGAATTAATTGTTTCTTGTAGAAAATTTGTTAAATTATTTAATATTTTGTTTGAAATAAATAAATAGGGTGGTAACAAAACAAAAAACTTGCTGTTTGTTGTTGTGACCAAAAAAATAAACAAAAGCAGTTGCATTTGCTCTGCTTAGCTCACCGTTTCAAAGTAAGCCTAAATGCATGCTGCAAAAAATTGCAATTTAAATCAATAAAACTCGATTTTTTTACACAAAACGCATTTAGTTTTTCATTCCTAAAAACTTTTTTGGCAGGTCTTGGCAGCTTATTTTTTTTTTGTAAGTTTTAGTATAAGTCCAATAATGATTAATCTAAACGAGCGCACACCGATCAACGCCGGAAGATAGTTATTCCCTGCCAAAAATGACTATAATGCCGAAATCGCAATGCGGCGTTCGGTCGGTCGGGCTTTGACACACTTTGATCGGCGTTTTAGAAACTTTACAAAAATGTACGATATTGGATGTCAGAACGCCCGATCTTACTTTTTGTAAATCACAATGCTGCGTCACACAGTCGTGCGTCTGTCACTTCGAGATTGCCAATTAAAGTTGCCACCCAAAATGATCAAAAAAATCTGTTTTTCCTTTATATAAAAAATAAACGTATATTAACGCAAGAAATCTTTATTTGTTATTTCATTCAATCAAAAATTAAGTAATGCATTGAAAAAATGCTTAAATTAAAAAAGGTCGCCTAAAACTGAAAATACAATAAAAAAATAAATCCCACGAAATTTTGTATTTTCCATGGAATTAAAATATAATCCAGAAATCTGATTTTTTGTAAGTATGGCAAGATACAATCTGAAAAAAAACATTTTTACTATTTTGTCAAACCAAACATTGTTTTCTTATCAGTAGAATGGATTTTGAAGATTTGGACGATTTGGTGGACCTGGCGGTAATTGGTTTTTGTGGATACGTAGCGTATGAAGCGTACCAAGAAAATAAATTTTGGTCAGAACGACGGCAATGGGTTCGCGAATTAAATTTGTCCAGGGAAGTCGAAGGTTTCTATGCGCTTAATTTTGAAAAAATGAAAAAGAAGGACCCGGAACAATTTTTCAAAATCACAAGGATGAAACCAGAAACATTCGAGCTTTTGCGCGTTCTTATTGAACCATCATTGGAGAAACTTTCTTTTAGAGAGCCGATCTCACCATCTTGCAGACTCTTCCTGGTTTTGTTGTACGTGCACTGAACCATTTTTAATCTAATTCATAAAACTAAAATTCTACATCTTTTATTTTGAAGGTATCTCTCGCAAGGAGTTCCGAAACAAGTCTTAGCGTGGATGTTTCGTATGGGATATTCAACTGTTCAATATTGTATTTATGAAACCTGTGATGCACTTTGGAATATACTGATGCCGCTGTATTTGCAACCCCTCTCTAATGAGAATTGGAAGCAAAATGCAGTGAATTTCGAAAGGGTGTGGAATCTTCCCAATTGTGTTTCCGCTATTGATGGAAAACATATAAATATACGGTGTCCTCCAAGAGCAGGATCAGAATATTATAACTACAAAGGCCACCACTCTATAGTTCTTCTTGCTGCGTGTGATGCCAACTATATTTTTGTTGCAGTTGACGTTGGTGCCTATGGAAGTCAGAGCGATGGTGGAATTTTTGCAGAGTCGTCGTTTGGAAAGCAACTCATAAAAGGCGAATTAAACCTACCTTCAGCATCATTTCTTCCAAACTCAAACATTGAGTTTAATTATTATTTAGTTGGCGATGCAGCTTTTCCGCTCAAACCATATCTTATGAGACCGTACCCGGGAAGACTTTTAAACGAAGCCAAATACAACTTTAACAAGCGTTTATCGCGTGCACGCCGTGTTATTGAGAATGCTTTTGGCATTCTAGTGGCCCGGTGGCGAATTTTGCAAACAACTCTCAATATGCTACCTTCTAACGCTGAAAAAGTTGTTAAAGCAGCAGTCGTTTTGCATAACTTTGTAAAACTTAATGATGAAGCTTATTGCTCTGAAAGCTACGTTGATATCTGCGACGAGAACGACGAAATTGTCCACCGAGGTCTATGGCGAAACGGAACCACGCCTCTTTCTCGAGCTAGGTCAATCGGTTCTAATTTTTCTTCTCGACAAGCATTTCAAATGAGAGATGCATTAAAAGATTATTTGTTCAGAAATAGAATATAAAAATGTATTTTACATTTAAATCATTCAAATTTTTATAAAAAAACAAAAAACAAACATTTTTACAAAAATTAATCTTTTATATTAGTTTAAAATAAATTTAAATTCATTAAATTTTTAATTATTTAAAATATTTTTTAAGATCATTTGCAGGTACTAGTGCTACGCACAAATCAATTTTCATAAAATAATAAGAAAAATTCATATAATAAGAAAAATTCATTCAATACAAAACAAAAAAAAAAAACAAGAATAAATAAAGCTGTGAGATCAGATGGGTTGGTGTATATGGAATCACTTTCCATGCATGATGCAGCTGAAACCAAGTTACCCTGTGCTATAAAAAAAATTAGTTTATGAGAAATGAAAACTGAGTGTTTTGCACAATTATATACCTTAATCTGTAATATGCATTTCATTATTGCTGTTTAACAAAATTTCGTTGTTAGTCTCCCTTAAAAATTTTTCCTGGAGACGGATTTTTGCATCTTGCGGTAAAACCTTCATTTTTGCTGCAATCATCTTCATGAAGATGTCATTTTCATCCTCTTCCTTGGTGCTGAAGCGCTGTGCTAGAGTGTTGGAGAGATCGCCAAAAAATTCCGTAAAAGGAAGATCACCTCTTCTGGACCTTTTCGCTGATTGTCTTTGCGTCGGTTCAGGAGTGCTGCAGTTCATATAAGTGCTTGAGTTTTCGTTGTTTGGCGCAAGAACTTCAAAAAGACTCTCGTTTACGGTGTCGTAGTTCCCAACTTGTCTATAAAATATTCAAAATTATTATGGAAATATTTAAAAAGTTTCATTAGAACATACTTTCTTGGTCTCATGGCTTCGGTTAAAAATTCCAGAGAATTGTAAAATTCCCATTCCTCGGATTCGGTCGCGCCGCTGCCAGAGGGCTGATCCATTTTTTTCTTTTCGCGGACAAAGCGGTCGCGAAGACTTTTCCACCGCTTCTTGCATTCGTCAACTACAAACAAACGAATTACATTTCAACATTCCAAAAGGAAAAGAAAACGCCAAAAAGTTCTCGATAAAAAGATGACTTACTTGGTCTTGCCAGCTCTTCAGCGATTTTAGCCCAAGTGGAGTCTCGCTTGATAATATTTTTGTAGCTGCGAGACTTGGTATTGTAGAGATAATCATGTTCTCTTACTAAATTTATTAATTTTTCCTCAAAAGTTGACATTGTTAAAAAATAATTTTGTTTCCAGCACTAACACAAAAAAAATAACAAAACAAATGGCAGCCAAACAAACAATAACTGTCAAAACGCACGAACTAGTAGAAAGTAGCTCAATTCGAGCTTCGGCTCTGGCGTTGATCGTATTTACGATAAAACAGAACGCAACGCCTGAGGTCGCATTTAAGATTACAGCATAAGCATGCATTGTTTCTACTTCAGCTGTCAAAGCCCGACCGACCGAACGCCGCATTGCGATTTCGGCATAAACTGTTTGTGGAGTTTGAAATATAAAAAGTTATTTGGCTAAAAAAAAATGCAATGAATTCTAAGTCTAACTGGTTTATCTGGTAGGAAAAACCTTATGGAAGACTTAGTATATAAACTTACTGAAGATCTGCACAGCGTTAATCAATGGGCTATGAATAATATGCTTAATCTCAATGCGCTTAAATCATATGTGTTACCAATATCCAAACAAAATGTTGACTTTGGATCAATTCCAGAGATATTTATGGGCGAGAAATCCCTTAAATTTGTTAGTAGTGTAGTTAGCCTAGGATTTAATATCAATTCCTCCCTCACTTGCACAGATCACATCAACAGAGTAGTGAGCAAAATATATTACATCCTGCGAAACCTAAGAATATCGGCCGAGTACACACCTGTTGAAATACGACGAAAACTGGTTATACAACTAGTCCTTCCTATGATCACTTACTCAGAACTTGTGTATAGTAAGCTAGACTCGCGATCTCAACTAAAGCTACAAATTGCGTATAATCATGCTACTCGATATGTCTATGGCTTACGCAAATTTGACCATCTAGCTGAGTTAAAAAATGCTATACTTGGTTGTGATGTAATAAGCTACTGTTATGCCAGAAATTGTATTTGTCTGCATAAACTAATACATCTTAAAACTCCTCTCTATTTATTTGAAAAACTTAAATTTAGTCGGTCGCACAGAAGCTATATGCTTATTATTCCAAATTTTAACTATCTTAATTCTACAAGATTATTTTGTATTAACGCTATTAGATTATGGAACGCCTTACCTAATCAGCTTAAATCAATAGTGTCGATTTCACAATTCAGGGATGCCGTTCTGAAGCATTTTTCACCAACGAATACTTACTAAAAGTCAATTCTCACCTCTGTCTCTTAACCCTTGCTCTTCTTTTCATCTATAGCTATTTCTTCTTTAATTTTAAATTTATATTGAATGTATCAATGTTAATTTTGTATGATTATCTTTATTTTACTGTATAATGTCTCGAATTTAAATTTATTTAACTATGATTTGTAATTAAATTAAGTTTTAACTGTAAGCCATACTTTGAAATTTTACTGTTTTGTATTTCGTTCTATGAAACTAGTCTATAAGCTTTGTACTAAAAAAGAATGTAGTTCTTATTGTACTGATGAACTACTAAATAAACATTAACTATGCTTGTTTTTTATTTCATATTATTTCTTTAAAACTAAAAAACATGTTATTTAATTTAAAATATACCTCTTGTTACAGAGAATTTATTGAACTTTTTATTATATATCAACTTTGATGGTTTCTGTACAATAGACCTGTAAAGATTTCACCAAGACCTTTTGGAAAAACGCTAATTGGACAATTCTTAAAAAATAAAAAATTTAATATCGGCCATAGGAAGCCATAAATTTTCGTATTTAAATCCACTTTTAAACCACTGTGCGCCGTGCAACCAAGTTGTGCTCACTTTTGAGCTGAACCTTTTTCTTTTGGATTTTTGCGTGCATAAAAAATATTGCTTTCTTTTGCTTTGAACGCGTCATATGTGGAATTCTAAGAGATTTTACAGTTTTGATAAAGTCACTTTGTATGGGAGTTAGGCGTGGTTTTCATCCGATTTGGCTCATTTTCGAACTTGACTTTTATTTTTTAGATAAAAGCTTAAATATCGGATTTCGATAGCTTGAAAATTGCGGCTGTAATCGTGATTACAGACAGAAAGACAGACGGATATTTTTTTTTTGACATGGCTAAATCGACTCGGGTGGTGATGCTGATCAAGAATATATGTACTTTTCTATACCTGCCACGCCTCCTTATGGGTGTTACAAACGGAGTGACAAAAATTTAAACACCCCTTTTATGTTTTTTTAACGTGGGGGTATAAAAATATATTCAAACTCAAATAAATACAGGGTTATGCTTTTCGGGATTAATAAATGCAGCCGTGGCATTTTGGCAGTTTTTATGTTTTGGTTTTTGTGTAGTTAAAGGTTTGTCATTTTACAATATGGAACAATCACCGTGAAACAAAACCAAGGGTTTTACCACCGAACAACGCGAAAAATTGTTGATTTTTGCTAATTTTTCGAAGAAAATTTCCTTTTTTCCTTCAACGAGCGCTATGGCCGTATGTTAACCGATTTTTTGGCGTAAAATGGAATATATAAAGGGTTTTCTATAAAGGACTTGACAACTTTTTTTAAACACAACGCAATCCATTTCAGATATTTCAAAAACATTATTATCAGCTTAAAGTACAATCAAAATATTTATGAATGGAACTCAACTTCGTTCATATGGCCATCGCGGGCACGTATGCGCAGCGGTCGATTCGTTAGACCCAATTTTCGATGACTAGACCACACATTTCTGGCCGAAACGGCCGCTATTTCGCGTTCAGTGTGGCTCTGAGCTCTTCCAACGTCGTCGGCTTCTTGGCATAGACCAATGACTTGACGTAGCCCCAAAGAAAATCTAGACTCTAGAGGCGTTAAATCGCACGAACGAGGCGGTCAATCGACTGACCCATTTCTTGAGATAACACGCTCATCAAACTTACTCTTCAATAAATCGATTGTAACGTGTGCTGTGTGACTTGTGGCACCGTCCTGTTGAAACCACATGTCGTCCAAGTCAAAAATAATCGGCAATCATGGCGCGATAGCGATGGCCACAGTAACGTAATGATCGTTATTCTTATATCACGAATTCCAGGAAAAAGTCAACCTCATAGGTCAAAAATCAAATTGTAAAGAGAGAAGAGAAACTATATAGAATATATTCTATCGAATTCGGACAACACGTTTTAAGTTGAATTTTTCAAGATAACGGTAGTTTTTCTGTTTTTTTTACTTTCGCGTGGTGAATAAGTTGAGCCCAAATTTTGCAGTTTTATTTTGATATTTGCCATGAGGGCGTGCGCTGTTTATTACAACAATTAAAAAAAAAAAAATATTTGCTTAAAATTTTTTAATATTTTCCTAATAATCATACATATATATGAATAAATAATTATCAACGATATACCGTGGTAAGAGCAGTTAAATAAATTAAGAAAATATGTAGCATGTGCGTGACAATATTGATATAAGTTTCAATGCAGACTCTAATATAAGAAATTTTTTGCGGAAAATGCTGTTATGTGTGGATATTGAGATGGCAAACCAGATTGAAAAACATTTTTTTTACTATTTCCATTGAAAAAAATTCCACGCGTTTCGCACATGTTACACTTTTTTCTATACAAAAATGTAGTTTTTACACACTACGGGGTCGTTCATAAATTACGTTACCAATTTAGATGGGAGGAGGGGCATTAAAATGTATTACGATTAGTAATGATATGGGGGGTCTCATATATAGCAAAGTGACCAAAAATAAAACAACTCGAAAAAATTGAAATTAATACACCCTTCATTTAAAAAAATGTCCATCCTTACATCTGCATTAGACGGTCAAACGTCTAAACTGACGGTTAACTATTGACAAGTGTCAATATGAATTCTCATAAGTGGGTTTTATTTAATTTAACCCTTAAATCTTCCCTTATCTTTTTGGCTACAAACGAGAAAATAAGCTAATTATTTCAAAATATTGCAAAAATTAAAATGCTGGATATGTAGTTTCACTCAGAAAATTTCATATATAAAACAAAAATTTAATTATTGGCATAACTTTGTTGGTTTGGGAAATATTGACCGTCAAATTAAAAACAGTTTTTTTAATTTTTACGGAAAATTCGCTTTTTGACATGAAATACCTTTTAAACTATTAACAATTTTAGAGTATCATTTAACAAACAAATTAAGAGTTATCATAAAAAGAATCGTTTTCCACGTTTTTGCCTTGAACTCCTACAACCAAGCTGATTGATGGTATACGTCAGAATGCCCACTGTATCTTTTTGGATACAACCATGTTTTCTTTAAACAAAAATTTTTTCCAAAAAAAAAATAAAAACGGGGTCGTGTTCAGGGGATCATTTAACACAACATAATTTTAATGATATCGGTGTTGTTGGGCATTTAAGGGTAAAAATAAATCGGAATATAAATTATTATTCAAATAAATCTATTTTAAGGAATCATATTCACAAAAACACTGAACTTGGTGATGTACGGGAGCAGGCTTTACGGGTACTCTCTCAAAGGCCAGGCGAATTCCTTTGCATAAGAAATGAGAATATACCTGAATAGGTCCACATGGATCTGTTGAAGAATTTGAAGAGTCCCCAAAGTTTCAGCTCCTTCAATTCCAGTGATTGAGAGCATCGACTTTTGGATCGAATAGAATAGTTTTTATCGATTAAAATAATTGATTTTCAAATTTTTTTTCTTAAATGTATCTAGTCATGACATAAAAGAGATTAAAAAAGAAAATAAGAAATTTTTAATCCTTTTTTTTTGTATTTCAGTTTTTAGTAAATATGGTCGAAGGTAACAGTAATATGAACGTACGGTGTAATTGTGCGTGACGAATGTAACATGTGCGTGACGGTGTTTAAAGTTGAAAAAATTGTTTTATAATTTTTTTTTTTCAAATAACTTAACTACTTATATAATCTAGGTTATCCTCTTATTGCTGTAAAAAAATATGAAAATTCTATCTGAAGTCAATTCGCAGAAATTTCAGATAGAAGCTGACATCAAATTTTTAAAGGGAAAATTTTGTAGCACGTGCGTACGCTACATTTTGCTTAATATCACCGAAATTCATAAGTGGATTCATAAAACCTTTACCCATTTTAAATAGACCGTAAAATGAATTAATAAAAATTGCAAATCAGTTTTCGCAAAAATTTCGTTATTTAGTTTCTTTTGTCATATGATATATCTTATGATATATGAACATATGATATATATTCCCTTATCCCGACGTTAGCTTAATTTGTTAGCTTATTTTGTTTATACATATGTATATTTTTTATTTTCTGTATATTTTTTGTATTATTTGTATAAGTGAATATGTTTATAAAAAAGTTTAAATAAAATTATATACTAAAGAAGCAACCAAAATCTTTTCTTTTCGACAGTTGAATGTTTTTTCAGTGTAAAACTGGCAACCGTCAACTTGATCTTCGTTTTTCTCTGCTTCACACACAAGCAAAGTATGTGATAGTATGTGTGTGCCCATCACTGCCATAGAATAACAAAAAACTATCAGAAATTCGTATTTCTTACTTTCGATGAAAATAACTACGTTATTTGAATATATTTCATTCAATTTCTTTTCGTTGATAAATTCAATTTAAGCTCTTAATAAACCCTATTTGAAGAAAGATCCAACATATTCACTTTTTACTTCAAAAAGGACACAAAAACTGTCATTTAAAAAAAAAAAATTATTTGTTTGCCAATTGTGAGGATCAATTCTTAGACCACCTCATGGCTTCAAAACTGACGGTTGAGCTGACTATTTTTATTCAAATTGAAATGTACTACAAAAATTTCCTAATAGAATTTGCAATAAAATGATATGACAGCACAGTCTTCTCAATTCGAATTATAGCAGCCTTTTATATTTTTCTTAGACAAAAACCAATCGTTCATCTTATTCTTATCTTCTATCTTTCTATCTTCTGATAGATAGTCTTGCTAAAACTCGGAAATGGCTCGGCCGATTTTAATAATTTATTTGTTCACCTCAATACTGATGTGGTGTAGGAAAAAAGAAAATAAGGAAGAAAGCAAAGCGATAGAATCGAAAGAATTGAATTTGGCAATTTTTCGTGTCGTACAGTGTTCATTACAATTCCAAGGAGAGAACGAGCTTGACATAGGTCTACGAAGTCAGTCAAATGCGCGGAGAGTGACGGATAATGAAAACAATCTGATTGTCATGTCCGAATTAGTGTAATATAACACTTATTCACCAATTATAAACAAAACAGAGTGGAATACATAAGAACGCTCATAACTCGAGAACGGATCGTCCTATTCGAACTGTCTTTTATTTTTTTTTTTTGTGTTCGTCTCCGCACAAGGTAGCTTTTAACAGCATAAAAGTTTGAGTTTTCTCGGAAAAATCGATGTACGAAAAAATAAAAAATAAAAAAAAATCGATTTGAGTTTCATCATTCAAAATGCAATTTCTGGGCAATTACATCCGCTCAAATCAGTTGATTGTGTCCAGCCGAAGCAACCAATTATCGAACAGTACGCCTGAATTCATTGATTTGTAAGTATTACCACCACATAATTTAACGCTGAAGGTTGTTGGATCTGTTATCATCATGGTTCGGAGCCTCAATCAACCGTGAAGACACTCAAGAATAATGTCATTCAAGCAACGATGAACGCTTTTGAGTAAGCAAATTCAAGGGCGAAGTGCTCATTCCAAGAATTCCATTGATTCTAACCGATTTACCTTTCGAGTTCAAAAACCTTCAATTCAAATTCAGTTCGACTTACATCGCCATGACAATCAATGAATCACAAGGGCAATCTTTGTAATTAATTTTGGGACTGTGTGCTGGATTAAATCAAATCTAAACTTATTTTCTACCTTAACCCATTAATGCTCACCATCAGAACTCGATAGGCTCATCATTCTGAACAAAACTGGTTCGAAAATGTAAACAAAAAAGCTTTTGGCGTCAACTTCAGTGCTTTTTTGAAAAAGCATACTTGTAGCTTTCTCACACTGTCGAAATCAATAGTTTTACATTGTCGGTGGCATTTTGAGGAATTTTTGATAAATGCGTAAAAAAAAGTCATCGCGTATGATATATCATACGTTGTCATTAATGGGTTAAGAATAAAGAGAACTTACGAGTAATAACATAATATATAATGTATATAAAGATAATAGAGAGCAAAGCAGTGCGATCATATAAAGAGAGAGAGCAACTAGAATATGCAAATGCAGCGTATACATTTTACACCTGTAGCATGGAGGTGCATTCAGTTTTTTAGATATAGATATGCGGACGGAAGTTCCGCTCACAAAATTATGTGGAAATAATATAAATGTTGCGCAGATAAATTTTAGTGCAAAATAATGTATGTATTAAATCATTTGTAAAAAATGTATGTGTAACTATATGTCTATAACTATTAATCTTGAATTCCCAAGCTTCTTGCATGGCTAACAGTATATGACATGTTCGCGTGTTGGAAAGCCTTCATCTCTGTTTACTCTTGATAACATTGTCTATCAAAAAGCATTGAATTGAAGTGATTCCTTCAACCTCCTTACATTCCGTGTAATAAGGGATATTAGAGTGTTTCATTCAATCCAGTTTGCCGCAAAATAAAAATAAATAAATAACTGGCCCTTGAAAGGACTTTGACCTAGCTTCTTATGATCAATTGTGTTGTGCGTGTTATTAAGTTTGTACACAATTGACCGAGAACCGGACCTACATGTTTAACGCCGACTCCGAACGGCGATGAACGGAATGTTCTTATTCTCAAGAAGCTTTACATGGCATTTTGATTACTCTCTGAGGTGTGCCATTGTCTGCAGAGAGGTGGCGGCCGTACAGAAAAATAATTTTAATTCAAATAATTTTTTGTCGCTGCTGTGGTTCGAACCTGCGTCTCCAAGTTCGTTGAAATAGCGGCCACGCACTTTAACCAACTACGCCACGGACGCCACTATCGCCAATGATCGTTATAGTTGACGAAAAAATATGACCAATGACGCCGCCGGCATGCAAACCGCACCAAACAGTTATTTTTTGTGTATGAAGTGGTGATTCATGAAGCACATGTGGATTTTCACCCGACCAATAGCACATATTTTGCTTATTGACGAACCCATTGAGCATTGCAGTAAACGCTCTTAAAGTTGCGATCACCGACTCCGAATTTCGGTAGTAAATTTTTATAATTTGCAGACGTTGTTCGTTTGTGCACTTTACCATGATGAAAATGTTAAGTTTACTGAATAAATTGACAGTGACAGTTCAATGATTAGGGAAAGGGTGCGTTCAGAAATTTAATTCTAAGTTGTCAAGTCCCTATTGGAAAACCCTATACATCTGGACGATATATGATTTCAGCAAGATTGGGCCACATGCCCCATTTACCAATTAGGGCTTTGCTGCAACAGAAATTTCCACTACAATTTTTTCGAAATTTTATGATGCCAATTGGATACTGAGATCGTGCGATTTGACTTCTCTTTTGCGATTTGACTTTTTTTTTTTTTTTAAACAAAGCTTTTTACGCCTCGTTCTGTGATTTGCTGGAGTGAAATATCAAAAACCGACACTTTTTTCTGACACCTTTTTCTTAGAAATGATGTTATTTTTGCTTGCGTCTATTGCAACAAGAAAATGTTAAATTAAAAATAATTTCTTGCCCGCTGCAGGAATTGAACCCATACTCCGTCGACTGATAGTTTAATGTTCTAATCATCAAACCAAAAGCCTTCAGTAAGAAACATCGCTGATTCAATATTAAGTCTTAACTACAGCTATGTTGTAGGAGATCAAAATAATCTACATGATTGTGTATTGGCTATATATCCTTCATCTCCTACAATAACCATTAGTCAATACACAATAACCACTAAGGACTGTGTATTGGATATACAAACTAAAAACAAAAATGTTGCTTCTACTTACTACTAGAGGTCGTTATGCTTAAAAATAAGTAACCTGAAAGTCAAACAAGTTTTCGTGCTTATCTATTATGTTACTTTATGTTCTAAGCAACAATGTTGCCTCAAACTTGTTGAATGTTTATCTTAAAACTTCAGAGCAGCTAGCTTGCTGAAAAATTAAGCAACTAAAAATTAAGTTGCTTACGTTTGTAAGGATCGAAAATATGCTGATACTTACAAGCAGAGTCATAAAAACATGCCTACGAGCTGTTCAGTTCTTTTATTGCATATTAGTTATTTTTTGCATATTTATTCCCTACACTTGAACAGAGGGGCTTTAAGGAACGGAGGGAAAGGGTTAATAAGTACGACCGACTTTTGCAAAAGGAACATTTTCCCTTGGGGGCCTATCCCCTTTCCTGGGGGGAGGGGTTCCCATACAAATTTAATGATTTTTTAATATTTATTCCCTACACCCAAAGAGGGGGCTTTAAGGGAGGGCCGGAGAGGGTTAATATGTATGACCGAACCTCATTACTTTAGCAAAAGGAACATTTTCCCCTTGAGGATCTATCCTCTCCGACCACTCCGGGGGCTCCGATACAAATCGTAAAAGGGGTATATTAATTTATATATATAAACTATGTAATATATATTCTAATGTGTATTTATATATATAGTGAGGCCCGGGCCTAGGGCGGTAACATTTTAGGGGCTGCAAAATTTTGGAGGGTTGGAATATTTTGTGGACAATAAAATTTAGGAATGGAATCAATTTTGCTATAGCAGTATTGACAAGCGGCAAAATATTTTCGTAGCTAATTTAAAAACAAACTCAAAATAAATTAACAAGCTAGTTTGACCCGTACTGTACATTTTTGGAAGGCCTTATTTTGAGCGACAAATGTATAAGGAAAACTAAGCAGCAAAAACTAAGGAGAAATGAATAAAATTACGTAGAAAAAAAAGTGCAATCGATTTCTTTTTGGGTTACAAAAAGTATTACTTCAATATGGTAAATCTTTCTTTATCTTTAAGAGGAAAATGCTGAAACACCTGTTTTTAAAATCAATAAAACAGGATTTAAATTTTTTACAGTCGGAATTAGTATTAAAGGATGCAAACAAACTGAAAAAAAAAATTGAAGAACACTCACCACAGAATGCATTGATCTCACTGCTATTGCTAAAAAGTACACATGGAGCATGTTTATAACTGTAGCTCATTCAGTTTATGAATAGTGTAGACTTTTTTCGGCGTTTTACTATTTTTTTCAAGTTCCTTTCATATAAGAGGGGGAGCACGGATAGGGCTGCCAGGTCCCGATCTATACGTGGGTTTTCCCGATTTTCAGCCTAAACATGTGCGTCCCGCGAAGACCTCACGCGGGACAGAATGTCCCAATTTCTTGAAAAACAATTTTATTTTGTAATATTTTTACCATTTTTTAAAAATATTTCTTACACTGAAAAAAAAAGCATTAGCTTAAAATTGAACACAATGTATTCAAAAAATGTGTTCATAATTTGCCTTTTTCTCATAGTTTTTTCAAAAGTTTTAAACACATTTGCTTTTACTTTGACGATATTTGTTGCAAACTATTTTTTAAACACAAAATTCGTCAAATTAATAACAATTGCCGTCAATTTTAAAACATTTTTTTCTGTGTACGTTTTATTTCTACATGACTAAATTTGTAGATTTTTTTGTACGCCACTAATTAATTGAGCCGAATCGCATGCTTTTCAAGCCACCAAACAGTGCGTGAAATAAAGAAAAAGGGAACAAATAAAACATTCTATGTGGTTATTGTTCATTTTACTGTCCTCATTTTCAACATATCGCATCCTTTTCTAGCAACCAAACATAGCTAGATCTCAAATAATATGCAAATTTTGAATTTGTAGATATTAATATGTGTATTAGGGTGATTTAAAAAAAAAAAACATTTTTTCGAAAATTAACCGAGCTCGTTCAAAAATAGGATGGTTATATCAAAATATGAAAACCAAAATTTAAAAAAATTATTTTTCGATGGGTAAATTTTATCGGAAATATATGGTCACAGGGAGTTTTTTACTTAGAATTTCATGTAGAATTAGAAACTGGATAATACTAGCATGGAAAAAATGACTCCTATTTAATATGCATACCCAAGCATATGGGTATGATCGTTTAAAGTTGAAAAGAGGCAAAAAGACTTGAGACACAAACTCACTCTAATGCGAATTATAGGAACCTGTACCCGATTTTCAGGGGTTTATTACCAGTTGCGGATCTAGGATTCACCCGAGGGGGGGTCTGAAACAAGAGTTTTGTAACCCGGTGGGGCTGAAACGGCTTTTAGGCTGTTTTTTCTCATACAAAAAATTCTAAAAAGGGGGGAGGGGGTTCTATAGCCCTTTCAGCCCGTATGTAGATCCGCCACTGGTTAACACCAGTAATTTTGACTAAAAAGGCAGAATAAAATTTATTTTAGTTGTTTTAACGTTTTGTTTTGTTAAAAGTTCCCCACAGCATTAGTTCCCCATAGCTGTACCATCCAAGTTAATTCGACGTCTACAAAATAATATTGAAGAATGGAATGAATGGTTGTCGAGGAATGGGTTTTCATTTAAAAAAAAAATATTGTTTTCCCATGCGAAACATAGTTTCAAGCGATTCTTTTTTTTAAGCTCCAAGGACCTAAAAAAAATGTTGATCTAGAATCCAAAATTTTAACATGTTTTTATTAATGAGGGTCTATTGTACGTATACCATGAAAGTTTTATAATTATATGTGTACAAATGAGAGAGATATAAGTATTTCCACGATTTTCTTCAACTAAAACAGAAAACTGCTGGTAGCACTATATAAAAAGTAAAAAAAATTTTTTTTTAAATTTTGGTTTTCATATTTTGATATAACCATACCATTTTCGAAAAACTGCGTGAAGTTAAATTCGTAAATCCGACGCTAACTTAGCAAAGACACAAACCAATATTTCTTCTCTGTACAAAGTTAAATTCGTACTTTTTTGCAAAGTACGAATTGAACGTTTGGTACGAATTTAACTAACGAAACAACAAAGTTAAATTCGTACTTCTATGCAAAGTACGAATTTAACTTTGAGTACGAATTTAACTTTGAGTACGAATTTAACTAACGGCACTACGAATTTAACTTCATTTGTAAGGAAATAACTTTGACATAGACTTGGAAACAGAGAAAAGTTGAAAAGCTTATGAAACATTTTAAAAAATATTATTAAATTACAAAATACGCACACAAATTATTTAAAGAGAAAATTTAGGAAAATCATCAACACAAATTCTTGAAATGTAGTGAAGTGTTGTAGAAACATTTAAGCCACTTTGAATGAAAAAATTCTAATATCCGAAATACAAACCTAGAATATGATTCATACCACTGGACAGGTAATTGATGCACCTTTCCAACGATATATCTTTCATATGTGCACACTCAAGATTTTAGCAAAAGGAAATTTTTGAAAAAGTATTCAAGTGTAGGCAAAAGGTACTAACTTTGAATGAAAAAATTCTAACATCATAAATATAAACCTAGAATGATATGAATACCACTGGAGAAGTAATTGATGCACCTTTCCAACGATATATCATTCATATGTGCACACTCAAGATTTTGGCCAAAGGAAATTTTTGAAAAAGTATTGAAGTGTAGGCAAAAGGTACTAACTTTGAATGAAAAATTCTAACATCGGAAATATAAACCTAGAATGATATGTATACCACTGGACAGGTAATTGATGCACCTTTCCAACGATATATCATTCATACGTGCACACTTAAGATTTTGGCCAAAGGAAATTTTTGAAAAAGTATTGAAGTGTAGACAGAAGGTACTAACTTTGAATGAAAAAAATCCTTATATCAGTAATATAAACCTAGAATAATATATGTATACCATAAAATGATATGTATATCACTGGACAGGTAATAGATGCACCTTTCCAACGATATATCATTCATACGTACACACTCAAGACTTTGGCCAAAGGAAATTTTTGAAAAAGTATTGAAGTGTAGGCAAAAGGTACTAACCTTGAATGAAAAAATTCTAACATCAGAAATATAAACCTAGAATGATATGTATACCACTGGACAGGTAATTGATGCACCTTTCCAGCGACTTCAATCGGATTGCGATGTCATGCACAGATACTCGGTTCTTATTCGCGAAGAGTTACGAAAATTTAGAAATAATACTTGGAATGAAAAAATCAAAAAGCTGGATAAATGCTCTAAACCTTTTTGGAATATAACGAAAATATTAAAAAAGAAATTTGTGTATATTCCGCCACTTGTAGAGGGTAGCGATAATTTTATTTCCAATGAAGGCAAAGAAAACACTCTTTGCAAACAATTTTTAAGCAACCATCACGTTTCTGAAAATATTAGTTTTCAAGTTCATACAGACTTAGTTGAAGAGACTATTGAGCAATTTAATAACTTGGAATGTATTACTAATATTGATGAATATATGTCAGTTGAAACAGTCAAAAACATCATAAAAGATCTACATCCAAGAAAGGCTTCGGGTCTTGACGAGATAAATAATCGTATGCTAAAACAGTTACCGCACGTCACATTAGTTTTTTTACTTTTATTATAAATGCCTGTCTTAAGTTACAGTATTTTCCGGACACCTGGAAAGTAGCGAAAGTTATTCCAATAAATAAACCCGGAAAACCTCTTAACAGAGCTGAAAGTTATCGCCTTATTAGTCTACTCAGCAGTTTAAGCAAAGTGCTTGAAAAAGTGTTGAAAATGAAACTTTGGCGAGTTATCGACAGAAACAACATCATTCCAAATGAACAATTCGGATTCCGTAGTTTTCACAGCACAGTTCATCAAATAGAAAGGATACAAAACCATGTTAAGCAAAATTTCAGATCACAGAAGTCGACTGCACTTGTTTTGCTCGATGTTAAAAAAGCTTTTGATACCGTTTGGCATAATGGCCTGATTTTCAAATTGATTGAACTCCATTTTCCTCTTCCTATTATTAAAATAATTCAAAGCTTTTTATCAAATAGATATTTTTGCGTGAGCCTAAACGACGTATTTTCTGATTTCGTGAAGGTACCAGCTGGCGTTCCACAGGGTTCAGTCATTGGCCCATTACTGTATATTATTTACTGCTCTGATATTCCGAAACATGCTACATGTGAGTATGCTGTTTATGCTGATGATACAGGCATTTTTTACTCGCATTCCTTTGGTCAAAACATTGTGACTGAAATGCAATGCTGTCTTAACCAGTTAAATAACTATTTTACAAAATGGAAAATTAAATTAAATGCCAATAAGACGCAAGCTATTTTTTCTCGAGAAAAAGAAATTCTTGCTACTACCCCAACTCGCAGCTTCGAGTTGGTAATTTTAATATTCCCTGGTTAGATAATGTGAAGTATCTCGGCGTCATTCTTGACAAAAAACTAATTTTTCGAGATCATGTCAGTAATATTATTAATAAATTCAATGTTGCTAAAAATCTACTTTATCCATTATTAAATAGAAATTCTGAACTAAGTAATGAAAATAAAATAATTCTCGCAAAAGTCATTTTTCAATCCATAATATTATACGCATGTCTTGTATGGGGTACGTGTGCTAAAATGCATATTAAAAAGCTGCAAATTTGCCAAAATAAGCTTCTTAAAATGGCACTTAAACTACCTTGGCATTATTCTACTACAAGACTTCATGAAAGAAATAATGTTGATCTTATCTCTGTTTGCATCGCTAAAGCAATTGATAGGTTTAAACTTTTTTGCAGCATGTCCGATAACGTACTTATCTCAAATCTATACTATTCAGCGTAGTCCAGATTTTCGTTCTTTTTTTTTCATTATTTATTCGTTATTTATTTAATTATTACTTATTTATTTTCTTGTTATTTATATCTATATACTAGCTTTTCCCGGCGCGCGTCGCTGCACCCTGCAACTATATGGGAACATAATAGGTGTATTCAAAACTTTTCTTAGACTCATAGTTTGACACCACTGTTATTTTCCACTGCCCGTTACAGTTTCCCAGTAGCAGGAGATCACCAAATAGTAACTCCATTTTGAGTTTGTATGTAAGTATTGCTACTTTTGCTTTCAAAGCTATTCGATAATACAAATTTTAACTGTATGGGCGGAGCCACAACCTCTTATATAATGCTCATCCCAGTTTTCTAGTAGATGGACATTACCCAGTTTTAGTGCAGTTGCCGACAGTGAGCATACAAACTAAATTACAAAAATGTAGCCAAATCGACGGAAACCATAGGAAATATAGCATTTTTATTGATTTGTGGGTGGTAAAAGGGGGTGTGACAGAAATTTAAGCCATCTTGTACTTGAAAAAAATGTGCTGCCAAAATTTCAGCTCTATCGACTCAGTAATTGTGAAGTTTCCAGCCATCACACATGTTTTTAATGTCAAAATAACGGAAATTTTTAATTTTACTAAATTTAAGAAATATTTTATATTTTGTAAATATTTTCACATGTAACCTAAGAAAACAACTAAAAATATGCGATTTTGTAAAATATTTGTACTACAGCACCATTTGGTGTCCAAGGTGAGTCAAAAGAGATAGTGCTGAAAAGCTCATCGTACCTGAAAACTACTGTATACCAATTTTTATTCTAATCGCATGAGCGGTTTGGGAGTTTTAGGTGGTTTCGTAAAAAATTTGTACTAAAGCGCCCTCTGGTGTTCAATATAGGTCAAAAACGATAGCAGCAGAACACTCAACGTACATGAAACTCACTGCATAACACTTTTCATTCTAATCGCATTAGCAGTTTATGAGTTTTAGGCAGTTTTGTAAAAAATTTGTACTACAGCGCCCTCTGGTGTTCAAGGTGGATCAAAATTGATTGATTATTTGTTAAATTCACTCGTATCTTGTAATTGCTTTATACATGTAGGTATAAATACTCTAATGTATTTATGTTTGCATGTATTTAAACGTTTACTTTTATTTTCAATCTGTGATATTTTTATATACTTCTTCTTTTTATAGAAGGTTTTTCATGTAGTTTTCCTTCTAAGTTAATATTTTCACCAAAATTTGACTCCCTTGTTAATATAAATATATTTTCTAGATGTAAAGTATGTTATTACTAAATCTCTATAAATTGCTTTCTATCTATAAGATTATAATTTGTAATTTTTCTACAAATAAAGACATTCATTCATTCAATTACCTGTCCAGTGGTATACATATCATTCTAATGGCATCATTTAATAAATCACCGTGATGAAACGCAACGCTAACGCGGCGCATCACTTGGATTAAAAATTTGCATTTTATTAATCACTACGTTATTGCGTTAGCTATATTACGTTACCACGGTGAACTGTCAGTCAACAACAGTTTAGGGTTGTCACATGTAAAATAAAACTAGCATCATTATTGCAAATCTTTGAAATATTTAATATTCACCAAATTCTGACTTGTTGGCAACCATATCAGCTGTTCTTTTCGGCCATCATTAAATTGAAATTGCAATATAAACGCCAAACACTGTCGTACCATTTGCTACCTGCGGTAGTTTTTATATTTCTTTTAGCAACATTTCGAACTGTTGGTTCGTTGTTGCTGTCTTTAACCTATATTCAAACGATATATGTAAACATTTAAGAATATATGAGTGAAACAAACAGTTATTACCCTTTCAATGCCAACTTATTCGTTCTAACGGCAGCTCAAGAGCAAGTGATGAAAGTGACAGTTCAAGTGAGCGAAATTTCAAGTGCAGCGTTTTATAAAATGCGAACTTTGTAGTGTTTTCACTACGCTATTGCGTTACTCAACGCTGAAGATCACGGCGTGAAGCGTTGCGTTTTATAAATTGCAAATTTCAACAACGCAGCGTGAAGTGATGTGCAGGGATTTATAAAATGATGCTATAAGTTTATATTTCCGATGTTAGAATTTTTTCATTCAAAGTTAGTACCTTTTGCCTACACTTCAATACTTTTTCAAAAATGTCCTTTAACATAAGTCTTGAGTGTGCACGAATGCTGAATGACATATCGTTGGAAAGGTGCATCAATTACCTGTCCAGTGGTATACATATCATTCTAGGTTTATATTTCTGATATAAGGATTTTTTCATTCAAAGTTAGTACTTTTGCCTACACTTCAATACTTTTTCAAAAATTTCCTTTGCCCAAAATCTTGAGTGTGCACGTATGAGTGATATATCGTTGGAAAGGTGCATCAATGACCTGTCCAGTGGTATACATATCATTCTAGGTTTATATTTCCGATGTTAGAATTTTTTCATTCAAAGTTAGTACCTTTTGCCTACACTTCAATACTTTTTAAAAAATTTCCTTTGGCCAAAATCTTGAGTGTGTACGTATGAATGATATATCGTTGAAAAGGTGCATCAATTACCTGTCCAGTGGTATACATATCATTCTAGGTTTATATTACTTTTTCAAAAATTTCCTTTGGCCAAAATCTTGAGTGTGCACGTATGAATGATATATCGTTGGAAAGGTGCACCAATTACCTGTCCAGTTGTATGCATATCATTCTAGGTTTATATTTATGATGTTAGAATTTTTGCATTCAAAGTTAGTACCTTTTGCCTACACTTCAATACTTTTTCAAAAATTTCCTTTGGCCAAAATCTTGATTGTGCACATATGAATGATATATCGTTGGAAAGGTGCATCAATTACCTGTCCAGTGGTATACATATCATTCTAGGTTTATATTTCCGATGTTAGAATTTTTTCATTCAAAGTTTGTACCTTTTGCCTACAATTCAATACTTTTTCAAAAATTTCCTTTTGCCAAAGTCTTGAGTGTGCACGTATGAATGATATATCGTTGGAAAGGTGCATGAATTACTTCTCCAGTGGTATACATATCATTCTAGGTTTATATTTCTGATATAAGGATTTTTTCATTCAAAGTTAGTACCTTTTGCCTACACTTCAATACTTTTTCAAAAATTTCCTTTGGCCAAAATCTTGAGTGTGCACATCAGGGTTATAACTTTTTTTGGACGTCATTCTCCCAAGGGTCTATCTTACGGCCAATTATGTTTTGATAATAAAACACATTTTTTTACTTCAATTTGGTAAAAAAACGCTTCGCGCCTAAAGCGATTTCTAAAATGCTTTTAATTTTTTTTTTTAATTTTTTTTTTAAATACTCTATACAAAAATTATGACATTATATGGTTATGACTAGGTATTAAATGAAAAAGGCTGAAATGAGATGTGCTACACAATGTTACAGTTTTGGTCATCAGTGTATATAGTATTTTCATTGAAAACTTCATGGCGTTAGGCGCGGGACCATTTTTAACGATAGCGAAAAACTGAAAATGCAGTTTTTAATATTTTCCTATGCCCTAAACGATTTTACCTTGGGAGAACTGATATTTGCAAAAATGTAAAAAAATTATAACCCTAGTGCACATATGAATGATATATCGTTGGAAAGGTGTATCAATTACCTGTCCAGTGGTATACATATCATTCTAGGTTTATATTTCTGATATAAGGATTTTTTTCATTCAAAGTTAGTACCTTTTGTCTACACTTCAATACTTTTTCAAAAATTTCCTTTGGCCAAAATCTTGATTGTGCACGTATGAATGATATATCGTTGGAAAGGTGCATCAATTACCTGTCCAGTGGTATACAAGTTAATTTTTATATTATTATTTTTATTTTTTAAAAAAACAACATCGGAGCAGGCCCCGATGTTTGACTTTATTGTTCACACATTAACTTAGAACTGACTTAACATATTTTATATCTTAAATTATCACCTGCAACTCGACCGGCTGTTCTTGTTGTTTTTCTATGGATTTTATTATGCTGCTGAATGTTGTTGTTTTTCTGTATTCACGAGTCCGTTGCTTTATCGCTGGTAGACGCAGTGTCAGCATATTCTTCCAGAGCGGATGCGCGTGTAACTTTGAAATGCACTTTGGAGTTTTTAATATATGTGGCGTTAACTCCTCCCCTCCTTAATTCAAACGTCCTCGTTTGTTTTTTTATCAAAAATTTGGTTGAGTCCTTCAATGGCTGATTCCGAAAGTTCGTGGTTTCGTCCCTTTAATAACTCTGGATGGGTTTCCTTAATTTGTGTTATTTTACGTTTGTAGATCACTAAAATTGCTGTTCCTAATGCTATTACCGAGAGTGTTACTGTTATGACGGCGGCTAGGGATATTTTGTAGCGTGCGTCCAGTAATTCGATGTATTCTGTATTTCTTGTGTTCAGCTCTTTCATCATTTCTAATGATAAGACCTCTTCCATATTTTCTGATGTAGGTTTCGGTTGTAGCAAAGCAGGTAATGGTGCGTACATTTTTGTTTCGTTTGAGGAATACGTTCTGTTTCCAATTTGTATCGTTTCGTTATGATATCTTATTAAAAAGGTTCCTTCTAGGATGACTGTTTCATTTCTTATATTAACGGGTCCTTTAGATTGATTTAAAAATAGGAGTCCAGGCGAGATTTCTTCTATTTCCGGTACATGTTGGTTGTTGATCCTTTGGCAAGTTGGCATACGGCTTTTGAGTAGGTTTGGAATGCATGAGGAGTTACTTATGTCTATTACATTTTTGTCTGGGCAAATTGATAAATTATTATAACTATTACAATTTTGTTTGATTCCAAAAAGTTTATTTTGACATTGAAGTACAGAGTTATAGTCGAATTTAGTAATTTGATTTTTGGTTTTCACTGGTTTAAGAATTAAAGTTTTACAATATTCATAATTTGTTTTTGGCAAACTTACAATGTAAATTATCGTATCATCATTCGAAGCTATTTTTATTTCCGAAAATTCTAATGCTTCGTCTATGCTTAGATACGGCATATTTTCTTTACTAAAAATTTCTTTTACAATATCGATTTCTGAATTTGACAATATGTAGGAATTTATAACATTAGCTTTAGCCCAATGTGTGGCATATTCGATATTTGTAATTTCTTCTTTTATGAGGTCTAGTTTGTATTTTAATTTCATATAAAATTGATCTTCAACATTATTTTCGGATCTAACAGCTTTTAAAATTGTATTTGTCATATTAGTTATTTCATTGATTCTATCAAGTGTCATCTTATTGATAACCCCTTGTTGATTATTGTTTGCGAGAACATTGTTAATTTTTTCTGTAAGGATTATTTGATCTGAATGATCGGGACTACCGGCTAACCACTTCCATGCGGTACCAATAAAATCCAGTGATCGTTTTGTTTTTCCCTTCAACCTGAGTCTACCTAAATGGTTTTTAATTTTGGTGATTTCAAACAAAAGAAATGGATAGAAGGAGTGTCCTGTGTTAACTTTAGTTCTGATTGTCGTCTCAAGGTCGTTGATTGCGTTTTCATATTGTCGTAAGTCCATAACGTGAATTATTTTGAACGTTCCAATTTGTAATTTTGCCATTCCCGTCTCTATTGTGACTAATTGTGAGTTTGAGTAATCCAGTATCTGCGAGTCGGCTCTGCATGTTGCCAGAAAAAATATTAACTGAAATGATTTAGTTTCTAATTAGACTTTTGTGAATTATTCGTCCGGTTTCTGTTACGAGTGTACTGGTTCTATCTTCCCTAACTATTTCGTTGGTGTATGGTTTTGACAATTTTGTTCCTAACCGTCTATTTCTCTTGACATATATTAATTTGCCAGGTAAATATCGTTTAGGTTCCTGTTTGTACTTGTTATGGTATTCGAGATCCTTTTTTTGTTTCCTTTCTAATGCTTCAAAATTCGCAACTCTAACTTTTTCGAAATCTTCTGGTGTAAAACCTACGTTTCTTCTGAAAAATAAATCAACTGGTTTCTTGCCAGTTACCGAGTGTATTGAATGATTGTACTCGGATACGGCGCGCTCTAAAAGTTCCTCGAAATTTCTATGTGCTCCACTTTCTTTTAGGCAACGCATTATTTCTACTAACGTTGAGTGGAATCGTTCCACTTGGCCGTTAGCCTGACTTTTGTATGGCGGTGCTGTATAAATGTTAATGCCTAATTCGTCCTTCATCATAAATTTCATCGAATTAGAATTGAGAGATGGTTCGTTGTCAATGATTATTGCTTTCGGTACGCCAAATGAAAATATAATGTCCCTAAGGGGCCTTCTTAAATCTTCTATTGATCTACTCTTTACTATTTTGGTCTGTGCATATTTTGTGAATTTGTCAAGTGCCGTCATCACTACTTTATTCTCTGTCAAAAATAGATCTATGTGAATTGTGTGTCCTGGAAAGGTCGGTAATGGTGTTTCGTTTAACTTGATTTGGTTCGGGTGTCTTTCATACTTATTTTCTTTGCAAGTCCTACAAATTTTGGTTATGTTCTTGATCTTATTAAGCATTCCTGGGAAATAGTATTTATCAATAATTTGTGATTTGTTTTCGAGAGCGTTTCGGTGGGCACGATTATGCGTCTCCAGAATTATGTTTTCTTGTTCCTGTTCGTTTGTTACGTCTTCGACAAGTTTTTGGGTATATCGTGTTTTGTAATTTGCAAAATGAAGTGGATAAATGTTTTGAATGCTACCCATAATTCTTTCTTCGGTTTGAATGCCGTTAATGACAGATGGGTTTAGATATGTTTTCAATAGAGTTAAAAGTTTTTCTTCTGTATAGCGTGGTTCCTTTATTATGTGTCTATGATAGCCGGGAAATATTATTTTAAATTGATAAAAGGGAGTGTCATCGATTTTTAAGAAGATCTGATTTTTAAATACATTGATCGGAGTTTCAGTGCAAGGCACTAAATTATGGTTGGAGCTTTCGTCACTATGGATTGTGGGTGTTAATGAATTAATTTCGTTTGGTATCCGAGAAAGGGTGTCAGCTACAACATTTGCTTTGCCAGGTTTGTAGATAAGCTGATAGTTATACTCCTCTAGGATAGCCTTCCATCTTTTCATCTTACTGTTCGCATTTTTTGTACTTAAAGCGTAAGTAAGTGGTTGATGGTCCGTATATATTTTTACTCTCCTAGAACCATAGAGATAACTTCTGAGTGAATTTAATGACCAAATGATTGCCAACATTTCTTTCTCATTTGTGGCATAATTCTCTTCGGTTTTTGATAACGATCTAGAGATAAAGGTTATTGGTTTGTCATTTTGAGATAATACCGCTCCTATCGCGAAATTGGAAGCATCGGTAGTTAACTCAAATTCATTATTAAAATTGGGGTGAGAAAGGATTACTTCTTTTGAAGTTAATGAATTTTTAATTTTGTTAAAAGAGTCAATGGCGTCTTCGTCCAGGGTTATTATTTTATTTTTCGAGGCATGTTTGGACACGCGTCCATCTTCCCCTCGCAGAAGATTTGTTAGGGGCTTTGCAATCTTTGCATAGTCTCTAATAAATCATCTATAGTACCCGGACATACCAAGAAACGACCGAAGTTCTTTTAGTGTTTTTGGTATTGGCATTTTCGCTATTGCTTCTACTTTCTTCCCATTAGTCTTTATTCCATTTATTCCAACTACATAACCTAAAAACTCTACCTCTTTTTTCAAAAATTCACATTTATCTAACTGCACTTTCATGTTTGCAGCTTCCAGTGTCTTTAATACTATTTCTAAATTTTTGAAATGCTCATCTAAATTTTTTCCAAAGATTATGATGTCATCGACGTAAACGTAGCATTTATTTCCAATGTGTTGACGAAGGATGTCGTCCAACGTTCTTTGGAAGATAGCCGGGGCGTTTTTAAGTCCAAATGGAAGTCTTACGAATTCGTATTTTCCATTATTTATGGAAAATGCCGTTTTCTCTATATCAGATATCTTAAGAGGTATCTGGTGAAATCCACTTTTTAAGTCAATGATCGAGAAAAATTGATTTCTGCCGAGGTTGGCGAGAACTTCCTGTATCTCCGGAATCGGATATCTATCCGGAATGGTAACCTCATTAAGCTTACGGTAATCAATTACCATACGATACTTTTTTTCGTCCGATGAATCCATTTTTTTCGGGACGATCCATACGGGAGCGTTATAGGGAGATCTCGATGGTCTTATTATGCCATCGGCTAAAAGTTCTTCGACTTGCCTTTCGACTTCTTCTTTTAAAGCCATTGGATACGGATAACTTTTGGAATAAATTGGAGTGTCATTTGTAGTTCGTATTTCGCCTTTTACAGAAGTTGAATATGTCAGTTTTTTATTAGGATCGCAAAGTAAATTTGGACATTCTTCGATTAATTTCTTAAGTCTTTCTGTTTGTTGCTCGGTCAAATGTGACGTACGTAGATTAAGGTTATTAACGTCCTGTGCTATGTATTGCTTTAATGGAATAATTAGGTCAGATAATATTGTCATAAAATTGCTATCTGTGTGAATTATGGCACCTAGTTGCTTCAAAGTATCATTACCAACAATTCCGTGGAATGATTTTAATCCAGGTAATATAAAGAATTTAAGTTCTGGCGTCTGTGGTCCGAAAATTTTTAAAAATGTATGATGGGATATTTCAATATTTCCTGCTACAGAGTTTACTGAAAATAACTCGTCGTTGGGTATAGGATACTGAACTCTTGTGGATTGGATGTAATTTTGATTAGAACCGGTGTCTATCAAAAATTTTAGTACATCTCCACACCCGGTAATAAATTCAAAGTAGGGGAGTGAAGACGGTTTTATCCTAAAAAATGGATACTGTCGGTTTGCCGAGAGTTATTCTGCGTGTTATCATTGGTCTCGATTGGGTTAACATTTGCCTCTATTCTAGTTGGCGGAGTGAGGTGACACAAGTCACTGCGACTCTAAACCATATTCTAGTAGTCACTGAACAGCGACCTGCGTCACATGCGTGACTAAACACAGCTAAATAATTTTTTTGTCATATTGTAGTTGTCACTGTAAGGCGCCGTGTGTCGCATTTAAGTGATATTTTAGGCGCCGCAATTTTTGAAGTGAGATGGAAGCAGAAAAAAGGTAAATGAACAAAAATTCTAGTTTATTGATAGAAATTGTTTATAACTAATTATTTTTAGCTTGAAAATAACCACCAGGAGGCAGTTCGAGGAGATGGTCACATTTATGATCAAAAACGCATCTGTAGCCAAGGGCTTAAAATATGCAGAAAATTGCTGCATAAATTAAGCCACTTTTGAGGGTAAATGGCACTTGTTGTCCTCAAAGCTGAATAGTTTGGGCCCTCCAATTACGAATGCTGCAGGATGGCAAAAGGTATGATTTGCAGTCGTCGCCTTGAAGTTATGCTTACGCACATCAATAGCAATAGCATAACTGTGGAGTGACGACTTTATTTTAAATGCTATTAAATTCAATGAAATTGTTCTAGGTTCGGACCGATTACAAACGGAAGCTCCGCAAAAAATTGGCGCATAATAAAAAGGAGATAAACTCTACCGGAGGTGGGCCATTTCGTGTAGCTCACCTTTCAGCCCAGGAAGAACAAGTGTTTTCCTTAATTTTTTAATAATTCTTAAGTTTTCACTATAATCTGCACTATCTTAGCTATCAGAATCTGAAAACCATAACACAAAAGAACTCATAATAAATTATTAAAGCTTATTTTATTTGACTTCGTTTTTTGCTTCTTTTGTTTTTTGGCTTTTTTTTTTGCACAGCTGTCATTTATTTACCATTTTAAGATGTGTTTAATAACATAGTTTGTTTCATTTGAAATGTTCCGTCACCTCACGTCACGTGACAACCAAGATACCACTTTTCAAGTGACGTGACACCTACTGTGACAAAACTCACATAAGTGAGGTGACAACAAGAATCAGACTGATTAGTAACTTGGAATGGGTTTGTTCCCTGTAAGTCCATTGGATTTTCTTCATTAGCTTCCCATTGTTCTATTTGGGAAGCGAATATGTCGTTGGGATCATAAGGATTGTTGGGTGATGAAAAAATATCTTGGAAGTTGCTTTCTTGATCCGCAAAATTTGTGTCAGGATTGTAAGGGTAATATGGAGTTAAAGGGGTATTCTGAAAGTTGACCTCTTGGTGAGCAAAATGTGTATAGGGGTCGTAACATGGATATTGGTAATTGACTTCAGGATAAATTTGGTTATATGTATTCGTAAAAAAGGTTCTTTGTATCTTATTTGGAACGTAGTGTTGTTGAGTCAAAGGTCGCTTTTGGGTGAAATTGTTATTTTGAAAATTTGGCCTATTTTGGAAGTTTGGCCTATTCTGATAATTTACTTGACGTGATTGAACTGATGGGTCGACCTCCATTGGTTGCGGTGGTTTTGGAGGGAAGTTTGGCCTGTTGTTAAATCCGTTTTGATTTGGTCTGTAAATATTGTTTGTAAATGGGTTTGTATGTCTATTTTGTGAAAAGGGATTTGTGTTCTGTGGGAAACTATTCGTATTTCGGAAAAAAGGATTATTATTGTTATTTCTAATGAAAGGATTGTGATTTTGTATTGGTGGCCAGTGAACTAATTCTGGGTAAAAGTTCGTTTTCTGTGGGGGAAAATTAAATTTCACTGGTCTTGGTGGTCTGGGTGGTGCATTTCTGAAACTGCTAGAGTTGTTTTGAGCATAATTCATTCTGAATAGCATATTGTCTAATTTTTGACATAAATTTAGTGCTTGTGGCAATGAAGTAGGTTCTCGTATACTTAACAACCGTGGTAAATCTCCATTAAGTCCGCGTATAAAAGTATCTAACGCTCTCTCTGTACGAATTGGTCATTGCTCGCAGTGATTCTTCACCTAATTCTAGGCAAGCAATCTTGTCTAGGATTAAAGATAAATGCTGGTAGACTTTTTGGTAGAATTCATGTATTGTGGAGTTTCTCTGAGTCAGTGTGGTTAGTTGGTACTCTAAAGTTCCAATGTCTCTTCTGTCAGAGTAGTGCATCATAAGGCACTTCTTTATTTTACCCCATTCTAAGGGAGTTTTATATGACTCCAGTGCTGTGTCGGCTTCTCCGACAATTTTGTGTCTAGCCATGTGAAGAATAGCATAGTATTTGGGGGTTCCTTTAATGTGGTCATAGACCGTGAATATGCGGTCAACAGTTTTCCGCCATGAATTAAATTCTCCTGGAACTCCAGAGAACTCCCTGAGGCATTTAACTATGTCTGGAATCTTGTCTAATTCGTTAGCGTTTGTTGAGTTAACTTGAATTGAGTAACCTTGGTCTGACTCGGTATCTGTTTCTAAAAATGGATTATTGATATTTCTAATAGTGGTAGTAACCAACTCAGTTATCTCCCTAGCTAAGTTTTCGTTCATTGTTTGGGCTTGAACTGTACCAGAGGTAGCCGGTCCCATGCCAACGCTAAGCTTTGCTAATTTCTCAACTAAATCGTCTGGCATTTTTCCCTCTTTTTTTATGGACACAAAGGGAAAAACAATTTTCAATTTTTCTTATGCTTTTACTTGTTCTTTTCCTAATCACTTTAAACAAAAACAAAAAAAAAAAATTTATTTACCAAATTTAAACAAATTATTAATGCTATTTTTCTCTTATAGAATTTCTTGGTAATATTTTCCTTTAATTAATTTTTTCACTCTTAATTTTCTTAAAATTCACTTTTAAAATTTTCTTAAATTTTTCACTCTTAATTTTCTTAAAATTCTCTTTTAAATTTTTCTTAATTTTTCTTTAAAATTCTTTCTTTTTAAATATTTTTCTTTAATTAAATTTTTCACTCTTAATTTTCTTAAAATTTTCTTTTTTCGTTTAAATTTTTTCTTAATTTTTCTTTAAAATTCTTAACTTTCACTTTTTCACATAAAAATATATCTTAGATTTAACTTACAATAAACATTCCGACGATCAATTAGATTTTGAATCCTCAGCTGTATCCGTTTCCTTTTGTACTAGGGAGCCTTTAGATCACTTTTTATCCTTGATGACTCCGTTGGAATTTCCTCACCCTGATACTTAATAGATTTTTCCGTCTAAAGTAATCCAGTAGAGGTGTCCCCAAAGCTTTTTATCCTTGATGACTCCGTTGGAATTTCCTCACTCTGATACTTAATAGATTTTTCCGTCTAAAGTAATCCAGTAGAGGTGTCCCCAAAGCTTTCGTTCAAAAGACTTTAGGGTCCCTGCTCGGGCGCCAGTTAATTTTTATATTATTATTTTTATTTTTTAAAAAAACAACATCGGAGCAGGCCCCGATGTTTGACTTTATTGTTCACACATTAACTTAGAACTGACTTAACATATTTTATATCTTAAATTATCACCTGCAACTCGACCGGCTGTTCTTGTTGTTTTTCTATGGATTTTATTATGCTGCTGAATGTTGTTGTTTTTCTGTATTCACGAGTCCGTTGCTTTATCGCTGGTAGACGCAGTGTCAGCATATTCTTCCAGAGCGGATGCGCGTGTAACTTTGAAATGCACTTTGGAGTTTTTAATATATGTGGCGTTAACTTACATATTAGTCTATGTTTATATTTCTGATATAAGGATTTTTTTCATTCAAAGTTAGTACCTTTTGGCTACACTTCAATACTTTTTCAAAAATTTCTTTTGGCCAAAATCTTGAGTGTGTACGTACATATGAATGATATATCGTTGGAAAGGTGCATCAATTACCTGTCCAGTGATATACATATCATTCTATTGTATATATATATTATTCTAGGTTTATATTTCTGATGTAAGGATTTTTTCATTCAAAGTTAGTACCTTTTGTCTACACTTCAATACTTTTTCAAAAATTTCCTTTGGCCAAAATCTTGAGTATGCACGTATGAATGATATATCGTTGGAAAGGTGCATCAATTACCTGTACAGTGGTATACATATCATTCTAGGTTTATATTTCTGATATAAGGATTTTTTCATTCAAAGTTAGTACCTTTTGCCTACACTTCAATACTTTTTAAAAAATTTCCTTTGACCAAAATCTTGAAATATTGAGTGTGCACATATGAATGATATATCGTTAGAAAGGTGCACAAATTACCTGTTCGGTGGTATACATATCATTCTAGGTATATATATCTGATATAAGGATTTTTTCATTCAAAGTTTGTACCTTTTGCCTACACTTCAATACTTTTTCAAAAATTTCCTTTGGCCAAAATCTTGAGTGTACACGTATGAATGATATATCGTTGGAAAGGTGCATCAATTACCTGTCCAGTGGTATACATCTCATTCAATGTTTATATTTCTGATATAAGGATTTTTTCATTAAAAGTTAGTACCTTTTGCCTACACTTCAATACTTTTTCAAAAATTTCCTTTGGCCAAAATCTTGAGTGTGCACATATGAATGACATATCGTTGGAAAGGTGCATCAATTACCTGTTCATTAGTATACTTATCATTCTAGGTTTATATTTCTGATATAAGGATTTTTTCATTCAAAGTTAGTACCTTTTGCCTACACTTCAATACTTTTTCAAAAATTTCCTTTGGCCAAAATCTTGAGTGTGCACGTATGAATGATATATCGTTGGAAAGGTGGATCAATTGCCTGTCCAGTGGTATATATATCATTCTAGGTTTATATTTCTGATATAAGAATTTTTCATTCAAAGTTAGTACCGTTTGCCTACACTTCAATACTTTCTCAAAAATTTCCTTTGGCCAAAATCTTGAGTGTGCACGTATGAATAACATATCGTTGGAAAGGTGCATCAATTACCTGTCTAGTGGTATACATAACATTCGAGGTTTATATTTTCGATGTTAGAATTTTTTCATTCAAAGTTAGTACGTTTTGCCTACACTTCAATACTTTTTCAAAAATTTCCTTCGGCCAAAATCTTGAGTGTGTACGTATGAATGATATATCGTTGGAAAGGTGCATCAATTGCCTGTCCAGTGTTATACATACCATTCTAGGTTTATATTTCCGATGTTAGAATTTTTTCATTCAAAGTTAGTACCTTTTGTCTACACTTCAATACTTTTTCAAAAATTTCCTTTGGCCAATATCTTGAGTGTGCACGTATTAATGATATATCTTTGGAAAGGTGCATCAATTACCTGTCCAGTGGTATACATATCATTCTAGGTTTATATTTCCGATGTTAGAATTTTTCATTCAAAGTTAGTACCTTTTGCCTACACTTCAATACTTTTTTAAAAATTTCCTTTAGCCAAAATCTTGAGTGTGTACGTATGAATGATATATCGTTGGAAAGGTGCATCAATTACCTGTCCAGTGGTATACATACCATTCTAGGTTTATATTTCCGATGTTAGAATTTTTTCATTCAAAGTTAGTACCTTTTGCCTACACTTCAATACTTTTTCAAAAATTTCCTTTGGCCAAAATCTTGAGTGTACAGGTATGAATTATATATCGTTGGAAAGGTGCATCAATTACCTGTCCAGTGGTATACATATCATTCTAGGTTTATATTTCCGATGTTAGAATTTCATTCAAAGTTAGTACCTTTTGCCTACACTTCAATACTTTTTCAAAAATTTCCTTTGGCCAAAGTCTTGAGTGTGCACGAATGATGAATGATATATCGTTGGAAAGGTGCATCAATAACCTGTCCAGTGGTAAACATATCATTCTAGGTTTATATTTCTGATATAAGGATTTTTTTCATTCAAAGTTAGTACCTTTTGCCTACACTTCAATACTTTTTCAAAAATTTCCTTTGGCCAAAATCTTGAGTGTGCACATATGAATGATATATCGTTGGAAAGGTGCAAATATTACCTGTCCAGTGATATACATATCATTCTAGGTTTATATTTCCGATGTTAGAATTTTTTCATTCAAAGTTAGTACCTTTTGCCTACACTTCAATACTTTTTCAAAAATGTCCTTTGGCCAAAATCTTGCGTGTGCACATATGAATGATATATCGTTGGAAAGGTGCATCAATTACCTGTCCAGTGGTATGAATCATATTCTGGGTTTGTATTTCGGATATTAGAATTTTTTCATTCGAAGTTAGTACCTTTTGCCTACACTTCAATACTTTTTCAAAAAGTTCCTTTGGCCAAAATCTTGAGTGTGCACATATGAATGATGATATATCGTTGGAAAGGTGCATCAATTACCTGTCCAGTGGTATGAATCATATTCTGGGCTTGTATTTCGGATATTAGAATTTTTTCATTCAAAGTGGCTAAAATGTTTCTACAACACTTCACTACATTTCAAGAATTTCTGTTGATGAATTTCCGAAATTTTCTCTTTAAATAATTTGTGTGCATATTTTTTAATTTAATAATATTTTTTAAAATGTTTCATAAGCTTTTCAACTTTTCTCTCTTTCCAAGTCGATGTCAAAGTTATTTCGATTTTAAATTCGTAGTGCCGTTAGTTAATTTCGTACCAAAAGTTAAATTCGTACTTATCAAAAAAGTACGAATTTAACTTTGTACAGAGAAGAAATATTGGTTTGTGTCTTTGCTAAGTTAGTGTCGGATTTACGAATTTAACTTCACGCAGTTTGCTGTTCAAGGCATATGTGACGCTTAAATAAGAAGAATAACTTATTCTTAATAACAGTTTCAAAGAGTTTCAAGACATTCGAAAGCTTAGAAATAGGCCTATAGTTGGAGACATCATTTTTACTGCCACATTTAAAAACCGGTGTAATAGAGCCAACTTTCCAACAGTCTATAAAAGTACCAGTACTTAAGGAGTCGTTGAAAAGTTTACACAAAGGCTTAGAACAAGAAAAAGCACATTTATTAAGCAAAATAGACGAAATGTCATCATTGTCGGCTTTAACCCAAATTTTCATTTTTAGCATAGCAACTTTTATAAAAAAAACTACGTATGTCTTAAAGCAAAAGTAAGTATAGGCTTAAACTAAAAATATATTGGTAAATACGATGCCACTCACCATTCTCATCTACAGTGTCCTGTGTGAAGGATATTCGAAGCAAAAGTTGTAATCGATATAGCACAGAACTTTTGATTGTTGCTGAATAGTCTAAATTTTTGGTGGTATTAATTAAAATGTTAACGTATTCCTTAAATTTGGCGAATTAATAATTATCATAATTTTTGCCTATTTTTGAGAAATGTATATTTGAATGCAATTTTTCAACTTTTTCAAAAAAATTAATATTAGATTTTATATCTCGGGTATCAGAAATGGTGCCGATGGTAATTTTCTCAATTTGGATTCTTCAAATATTTCTGAACAACACCCTGTCTAAAAGTTTTAATTTAAAATACCAGCTTAAGGCCACGATTTTATTTTCTATTTTGATACACGTATGAATGATATATCGTTGGAAAGGTGCATCAATTACCTGTCCAATGGTATACATATCATTCTAGGTTTATATTTCCGATGTTAGAATTTTTTCATTCAAAGTTAGTACCAGTGTTTAAAAAACTTAAAAATGTTCAATTGCTTTTGCTTTTACTTTGCTGTGCTTATTAAAAATCAAACAGCAACAGCCAAAGCAAAAAGCACTATCTCAAAAAAACTTGTACTAATTTTGCTTCGCTTTCTGAATCTTCGAAAGGCTAAGCAAAAGCAACAGCACTAAAAAGAATTTGTTTTCACAAATTCACAGAAATTTATTTGGATGCGCATATAAAAATAGTTTTAGGACTTTTAGAGATAGAGCTAAAACGATTTTGTTGAATGTTGAATGTTGTTAACCCTTTGTTTCCGGGAGGTGTCAATTTTTTAAAATATTTTCATAAAACTTTGAAATGTAGATAAAATCGGTTTTATTAATAATGAATTTAAATAATAATAACAAAATTTTAACTTTTTTAAATCTTTTATTAATGTTTTTAGAAATGGTTTCGCCCAGTAGGAAACTAAGAAAAAACAACAAAGAAAAAAATTTATAATATTTTTTTTTTTAATAATTTTTATCAAACGTTATGATATGATGCAAGAACTTGGGCTTGGACTACTTGTGCCTGATTTTGTTTTTGTTATTTTAACTGCCTTGCTCCCCACAAGTCATGAGCAGACAGCTAATCTGAACGCTAATTTATGTCGAATGGATCTGCAACGTTTGCTTCAGGATCTTCTGGTTCTTTGTCACCACTTTCAGATTCGATATCCGATGGAACTGCGTCAAAAAAAATCTGAAATTCTTCCGAACCCATCGCCTCTAGGTCAAATCTTCGACAACGATCATTGCCTAAAATTAAAAAAAAATGTTTATTCCTTACTGGTTTCACCGCGAAACCACATCCAAAAATCTTAATGAATGGGTCGCATTTCATAAATTGCTACCAACTATATTTTTAATGACAAGAAAATAAGAAATTCTTGTATTTACGCACTTTTCCTACTTGCCATTCTCAAAAAGAAACCAACTAATAATAATTTTTCACTGCACAATAACAATCCACTTCAAATGACATGAACCATCAAACTAATGCACACAAAATCACCAACAACGCACTAAAAATTACCCGCAATTACTTTTTACCGTTATAAAGTAAATAACAGTGCTTAGAAATATGCTTGATTTTTCTATGCAACCACTAGAAAAATAGAGAAAAAAAAAGATACAGTATACCGAGTATACAGTAAAGAAGTGAAACTTCTTCTTTGTATAATCTTTTTCTCTTCTAGAATAAGAACCATTTTAGTGTAAAGGCTCGATTATGCAATCGTAAAGCTACGCAACGTAGCATAGAGTTCTATCTGGAATAGAACCCATCGCTGCGCTAGGTAACGTTACGATTTCACTAACCACTTACACTTATTTTTCATAAGATAGAACTCTACATCACGTTACGTTGCGTTGCTTTACGATTGCATAATCGAACCTTAAAAGAAAAGAGAAAACTTTTTAAGCAAAAGAAATTCAATAAAAAGTTTTTATAAAAAAATATTCTGTATATTTAATATTCATTGGTATGGACCTATGGCCGAAAAGCAATTCATTTGATAACCAATTTGCGTCGTATTTACATATAGATGTGAATACAGAATACAACTTGATATATTTTTAGTTCAACATATGTACGTATTAATATTACTTATATCAAACATATTATACTTACTATTATTGATAATATTTCGATATAAAATTATATAACTACAATATGTATAAAATAGTTATCTATTGAAAGAACTTATTCCAACTTTTCTTGCGCACAGTGTCAAGTTAGCGTCATGGGCGACAGCATATGCTTCATGAATTTGGGTTTTTATATAATTTTATATCGCAATATTATGAATAATAATATAATATGTGCAATATGAGCAAAATTCATAGAGGTTATATTAATATATTGAATTAAAGATATACCAACGTTGGTATTCTAAAAAAATATTGGCATGGCAGCCCTAGTATGAGAGTTTATTTTGCGAAAATCATAATGAGCTCAGGGCAACTCTCTTATTCACTTCTGCTTCGCTGAATCTTTCTCTCTTCTACCCGAGTCATGGCAACCCCCCTGTCAACCACACATAGAACGCAATCAGCACACAATCTGCGGCTTTTGCCACCCAGCGGTAATCGAAGCGTTTCAAAAGCCCAAAACAAGCGCTTCTGCCATAGCGCTTCACACATCTGAAGCGCTTTTTAAGTAAACCAAATTCATATTAGGTCTGTTTCCGTACTCTACACTGTGTAAGATTTCTGTAAGATGTGTGCAAGAGAGTAAAAACGAAATCTGAGAATAGTTGCAAAAGTACGGAAACAGCTTCAGTGCACTTTGTGTGCTCGAGAGAGCGATTTTATGCTTGTTCTTCTTCTCCCATTTTAAGCACAGAAAGTACGGAAACAGAAAAAAGTGTCCCACAAGTTACACAGTGTGCGTACGGAAACAGACCGATTAAAATTTATATTGGATATCCTAGGATGAAAGCGCTTCTTAACAAACAAATAGTTAAAAAGATCTTTAAAAAAAACAAAGCGAGAAAATTTTTTAATATGCGAGGATCGAACTCGCACCGTTCGCATTACAATCAAATGTCTTACTGCTGTGCTATTTTCCGCTGTGTTTGTTATGAACGAAATGTGTATAAAAACATGAGCTCCACAACTCTGAACTCTGAAAAGCACATCGCTATTTCTAGGAACGCTTTTTATTTTCCGGCTGGGCATCTACAGCAAAAGTAGTTTGATTAATTGGTATAGAGTAAATTTATATATGAAGAGTTTAGCTCGTTGGATAGAGCGTTGTCTTTGCAATCGTTAGTTCACAGGTTCGATCCTCAGCTGTGACACGCAAATTTTTTAAGTCTTTTATATAATGTATATCTCTCTCATTCTCTCTATTGTAAAACATATCTTTCTTCTCTATCGTGTAACGAAATGAAGTAAATTGACCTTGAAATTTCACTCCTCAATATTCTCATTCAAATTTCGAAGCGCCGCCTAAGAAGTTTCACTTCAAAAATATTAAATGTGTAGTTTCACTGCGAAACCACTAGGAAGCAAAGGGTTAAAGACTTATTGATGTTTAAGTTATTTTTCGGTTCAGCGTGATTTATTATTATCGTTAAGTTCAAGTTATCTATTGGTAAAGTGTACAATTCTTAATGTTTTTTTTTTCTTGTATGTGATTATAAAAACTCTTATGACCGTGAAACAAGTGCCTTATTTTAAGTTACATATTTTTCTATCAAAAATTCTTTCCTCCTGAATATTTTGATTTTTTTTTTTATAAATGAGATCTTAAATCAGCGTTATCAATAACTCCCCTACCAATAACTCATAAAACTTTTATGGAATTCTAACTATGCATACTTCAGCTATTATATTTGAATATTTCTTTAAAATTTACATGTGCGCTACCAGATTTATTTCTGCGATTTCTTTAAAACGCATGCAATAACAAAACCGTTACACACAACAAAAACAACACCAAGCATTCGCGACTGCGTACAAGTGCGCATATTATACAAACAACAACGTACAATAAGACATGCGTCTCTGATATACCGCATAAAAACGATGACAAGTAAATCCCGAAAGCCAAACGAATGAAAATAAAATGCTTCCGAAAGCAAAGAGCAAAGCTCATAATTGTTGCTTTCGTAGTGCTGCGACAAATTAGAAAAGCAAAATGAAAAGCAAAGCACTAAAATAATTTCTTATGCTTTCGTAGCACTACGCAGCAAAACAAATTCTTTTTAGTGCTGTTGCTTTTGCTTAGCCTTTCGAAGATTCAGAAAGCAAAGCAAAATGAGCAGCACACACTTGTCTTGAAAAACTTTAGGTAGCACTATGCAGCAAAATTTTCGTTGCTTTTGCTGTTTTGCTGAAAGCAATTTAAACCCTGGTTAGTACCTTTTGCCTACACTTCAATACTTTTTCAAAAATTTCCTTTAGCCAAAATCTTGAGTGTGTACGTATGAATGATATATCGTTGGAAAGGTATATCAATTACCTGTCCAGTGGTATACATACCATTCTAGGTTTATATTTCGGATGTTAGAATTTTTTTATTCAAAGTTAGTACCTTTTGTCTACACTTCAATACTTTTTAAAAAATTTCCTTTGGCCAATATCTTGAGTGTGCACGTATTAATGGTATATCTTTGGAAAGGTGCATCAATTACCTGTCCAGTGGTATACATATCATTCTAGGTTTATATTTCCGATGTTAGAATTTTTCATTCAAAGTTAGTACCTTTTGCCTACACTTCAATACTTTTTCAAAAATTTCCTTTAGCCAAAATCTTGAGTGTGTACGTATGAATGATATATCGTTGGAAAGGTGCATCAATTACCTGTCCAGTGGTAATCATACCATTCTAGGTTTATATTTCTGATATAAATAAGGATTTTTTCATTCAAAGTTAGTACCTTTTGCCTACACTTCAATACTTTTTCAAAAATTTCCTTTGGCCAAAATCTTGAGTGTACACGTATGAATGATATATCGTTGGAAAGGTGCATCAATTACCTGTCCAGTGGTATACATACCATTCTAGGTTTATATTTCCGATGTTAGAATTTTTTTATTCAAAGTTAGTACCTTTTGCCTACACTTCAATACTTTTTCAAAAATTTCCTTTGGCCAAAATCTTCAGTGTGCACATATGAATGATATATCGTTGGAAAGGTGCAAATATTACCTGTCCAGTGATATACATATCATTCTAGGTTTATATTTCCGATGTTAGAATTTTTCATTCAAGTTAGTACCTTTTGCCTACACTTCAATACTTTTTCAAAAATGTCCTTTGGCCAAATTCTTGCGTGTGCACATATGAATGATATATCGTTGGAAAGGTGCATCAATTACCTGTTCAGTGGTATGAATCATATTCTGGGTTTGTATTTCGGATATTAGAATTTTTTCATTCGAAGTTAGTACCTTTTGCCTACACTTCAATACTTTTTCAAAAAGTTCCTTTGGCCAAAATCTTGAGTGTGCACATATGAATGATGATATATCGTTGGAAATGTGCATCAATTACCTGTCCAGTGGTATGAATCATATTCTGGGCTTGTATTTCGGATATTAGAATTTTTTTATTCAAAGTGGCTAAAATGTTTCTACAACACTTCACTACATTTCAAGAATTTCTGTTGATGAATTTCCGAAATTTTCTCTTTAAATAATTTGTGTGCCTATTTTTTAATTTAATTTTTATCTTATATTATTTCTTATCTTATATTATTTTTTAAAATGTTTCATAAGCTTTTCAACTTCTCTCTCTTTCCAAGTCGATGTCAAAGTTATTTCGATGTTAAATTCGTAGTGCCGTTAGTTAATTTCGTACTCAAAGTTTAATTCGTACTTTGCATAGAAGTACGAATTTAACTTCGTGGTGTGTCGTTAGTTAAATTCGTACCAAAAGTTAAATTCGTACTTATCAAAAAAGTACGAACTTAACTTTGTACAGAGAAGAAATATTGGTTTGTGTCTTTGCTAAGTTAGTGTCGGATTTACGAATTTAACTTCACGCAGTTTGCTGTTCAAGGCATATGTGACGCTTAAATAAGAAGAATAACTTATTCTTAATAACAGTTTCAAAGAGTTTCAAGACATTCGAAAGCTTAGAAATAGGCCTATAGTTGGAGACATCATTTTTACTGCCACATTTAAAAACCGGTGTAATAGAGCCAACTTTCCAACAGTCTATAAAAGTACCAGTACTTAAGGAGTCGTTGAAAAGTTTACACAAAGGCTTAGATAAAGAAAAAGCACATTTATTAAGCAAAATAGACGAAATGTCATCATTGTCGGCTTTAACCCAAACTTTCATTTTTAGCATAGCAACTTTTATAAAAAAAACTACGTATGTCTTAAAGCAAAAGTAAGTATAGGCTTAAACTAAAAATATATTGGTAAATACGATGCCACTCACCATTCTCATCTACAGTGTCCTGTGTGAAGGATATTCGAAGCAAAAGTTGTAATCGATATAGCACAGAACTTTTGATTGTTGCTGAATAGTCTAAATTTTTGGTGGTATTAATTAAAATGTTAACGTATTCCTTAAATTTGGCGAATTAATAATTATCATAATTTTTGCATATGCATATTCCTATTTTTGAGAAATGTATATTTGAATGCAATTTTTCAACTTTTTCAAAAAAATTAATATTAGATTTTATATCTCGGGTATCAGAAATGGTGCCGACGGTAATTTTCTCAATTTGGATTCTTCAAATATTTCTGAACAACACCCTGTCTAAAAGTTGTAATTTAAAATACCAGCTTAAGGCCACGATTTTATTTTCTATTTTGATACTTAAAAAAAAAAAAATATTTCCTAACATGAAATTTAACAATTACATCAAAAAATAACAAAGTAGAAAATAAAATGGTGGGCTTAAGCTGGTATTTTAAATTTAAACTTTTAGACAGGGTGTTGTTCAGAAAAGTTTGAAGAATACACATTCAGAAAAGTTCCTTCGGTACCATTTCTTATACCCGAGATATAAAATCTTATATTGTTTTTTTTGAAAAAGTTAAAAAATTGCATTCAAGTATACATTTCTCAAAAATAGGAAAATGCATATGCAAAAGTTATGATATTTATTAATTCGCCAAATTTAAGGAATACGTTAACATTTTAATTAATACCACCAAAAATTTAGACTATTCAGCAACAATAAAAAGTTTTGTGCTATCTCGATTACAACTTTAGCTTCGAATATCCTTCTCACAGGACACTGTGAATAAAAATCGTGAGTGGCGTCGTGTTTACCAATATATTCTTAGTTTAAGCCTATACTTACTTTTGCTTTAAGACATACGTAGTTGTTTTTATAAAAGTCAAAGCATTTTAAGATCGTTCTTTTTTACAGTTTTCCTCAAAAAACAACTTTGTCCTTGCGGGGCAGGAAGACATCCTTTTTTTTCCTTAAAATTTTTTTTGGGTGATCTTGACAACCCCATGCAACTTTTGAGACCTCTTAGAATACGATCTAAATTTTTCGATACGCCCTACTGGACTGGTAATTGATGCACCTTTCCAACGATATATCGTTCATACGTGCACACGCAAGATTTTGGTCAAAGGAAATTTTTGAAAAAGTATTGAAGTGTAGGCAAAAGGTACTAAACTTTGAATGAAAAAATCCTTATATCAGAAATATAAACCTAGAATGATATGTACACCACTGGACAGGTAATTGATGCACCTTTCCAACGATTTGATTAGTGTGCGGCCTTGCTCTTTTTTATGGAAAGATGTGTAAAATCTGTTGAATATTTAGAAGAGTCTATGCATTCTTCATTAACTGCTGCATATGATTGTGCTTATGTTTATGCTGGCTCACCCCCACTGCCTTCGGTGTCAGCAAACTTGTTGAATTTACCACCTAATAATTCTCATGAAATTAATTTCATTGATAGTTTATTTAGCGTTGATATAAGTCACATTAATTTCTTTGTAAATTCTTTAAATAAGATTTTAGATCTAATTTTTGTCTCAAAAAACTTTAAGACTCAGTTATCTGAATGTTTATGCCCGATTTCTCCATCAAGTATGCACCACATTCCTTTTGTTTTAGAATGTGAGTTTTATGAATTTCTACTATGTATGACTCCAAATAACTACTTTAACTATAAGTGGTGTAATTTTGATCTCTTAAATCACATTTTTATCGATACTAACTGGACTGAGATGTTCTTGAATCTAAATTTGGAAGGTAGTTTTTTATACAATTGAAGATACAGTTAATCTGTTTGCTGACTATTTTAACTCCAACTATGTTGTTGTACATTCTAGTTTTGATGAGTCAATTTTAGAAAATGTGACTTCATTTCTAAACCTTTGTTCTGTAGTCTTATCAGAAGATGAGATTTGCGAAGCTATGCTAAAAATGAAAGTTTCCGTTAAAGCCGATAATGATGACATTTCGTCTATTTTGCTTAATCAATGTGCTTTTTCTTTATCTAAGCCTTTGTGTAAACTTTTCAACGACTCCTTAAGTACTGGTACTTTTATAGACTGTTGGAAAGTTGGCTCTATTACACCGGTTTTTAAATGTGGCAGTAAAAATGATGTCTCCAACTATAGGCCTATTTCTAAGCTTTCGAATGTCTTGAAACTCTTTGAAACTGTTATTAAGAATAAGTTATTCTTCTTATTTAAGCGTCACATATGCCTTGAACAGCAAACTGCGTGAAGTTAAATTCGTAAATCCGACATTAATTTAGCAAAGACACAAACCAATATTTCTTCTCTGTACAAAGTTAAGTTCGTACTTTTTTGATAAGTACGAATTTAACTTTTGGTACGAATTTAACTAACGACACACCACGAAGTTAAATTCGTACTTCTATGCAAAGTACGAATTTAACTTTGAGTACGAAATTAACTAACGGCACTACGAATTTAACATCGAAATAACTTTGACATCGACTTGGAAAGAGAGAAAAGTTGAAAAGCTTATGAAACATTTTAAAAAATATTATTAAATTAAAAAATATGCACACAAATTATTTAAAGAGAAAATTTCGGAAATTCATCAACAGAAATTCTTGAAATGTAGTGAAGTGTTGTAGAAACATTTTAGCCACTTTGAATGAAAAAATTCTAATATCCGAAATACAAGCCCAGAATATGATTCATACCACTGGACAGGTAATTGATGCACCTTTCCAACGATATATCGTCATTCATATGTGCACACTCAAGATTTTGGCCAAAGGAAATTTTTGAAAAAGTATTGAAGTGTAGGCAAAAGGTACTAACTTCGAATGAAAAAATTCTAATATCGGAAATATAAACCTAGAATGATATGTATACCACTGGACAGGTAATTGATGCACCTTTCCAACGATATATCATTCATACGTACACACTCAAGATTTTGGCCAAAGGAAATTTTTGAAAAAGTATTGAAGTGTAGGCAAAAGGTACTAACTTTGAATGAAAAAATTCTAACATCGGAAATATAAACCTAGAATGATATGTATACCACTGGACAGGTAATTGATGCACCTTTCCAACAATATATCATTAATACGTGCACACTCAAGATTTTGGCCAAAGGAAATTTTTGAAAAAGTATTGAAGTGTAGGCAAAAGGTACTAACTTTGAATGAAAAAATCCTTATTTATATCAAAAATATAAACCTAGAATGATATGTATACCACTGGACAGGTAATTGATGCACCTTTCCAACGATATATCATTCATTATTCGTGCACACTCAAGACTTTGGCCAAAGGAAATTTTTGAAAAAGTATCGCATAAACAAGTGATCGTCTTGTGAATCGGATGCATTTCTCGCGCGCTCCCGGAGTTAATAAATAAATCTTAATTAAACCTTAACTAAAACTACTTTAAATCAATTAAATTAAACACGCATTCAAACTCGTTAATTTCTGTATACACAAAACTATATAAACACTGAAATCACTCCAATTTAGTTGAAGTAATTGGAATTAGTAAAGATATTAATTTGTTAACTTAATATTGCCGCGCTTAATTTTCGCACTTAAAACACTCAAAAATACTCGCGAATAACCCGAGCTCACATCGAACTAATTTAAATTTATAAAAACTTAACCAAATAGAGATGCTTAATAAATAAATAAACAAAACTAAATAAATAAACAAAACTAAATAAATAACGCAATACATTTCCCCGCGAAATTAAAATAAATAACTCGCACTAAATTAAACTACATAACTACGCGCCATGTTTGCTACCGGACTACTGCTCTTTACTTTATTTTGTGCGTGATCACTGCCACCCCGCACTCCCTGCCCGCTGCGATCATCATCTGCTGCTGCTTTGCTTGTTCTCACTTCATTCTTTGCCTTCTCTGTGTGCTTGTACCCCCTGTCGGCACTGCCTTCTCGAACCATAAGCTGCTGTTTTTTCTTGCTGTTCTTCTGCGATCGTCGCGTTGGTGCTCTTTGTGATCTTGTTTTCTTACTGCTGTGAGCCACTGCTCTATTTCTCAGTAAGTCAATGACGCCTACCCCCCGAGTAACTCGACAACAACAACAACAGCAGTCTATCCGTATGAACAGCAAGAGCGATGGAACTCCTAGGACGGAGGGAATGGTTCGTGCTCAGGTTCAGGAACTTGAAGAGCGCCTGAGTCATAACATAAAATCAGAGATTCGTCAGCTGGAAGATCGTCTGCTCGCACTTAACGACAACTCTTTCAAGAGCTTATCTGCATTAATTGTAACCTTGGAAGAGAAGCTGGAGACCAAAATAAATTCTGAAGTGAGTGCAATAAAAATTCTTATAAGCGATTTTGACAATAAAATCATCGCGCTTGAAAATAAGCTTAGCTTGGTGTCGTCTCGGTGTGATGAGCTTGAGAAACAGCGATCACAGATTATCAACAACAACATCAACAATAACAACAACAACAACAACAACAACAACCTACCTTTCACTGATAAACTATCTGATGCTGTGTTATTCGGTAAACCGTACTCGAAAGAAGAGAACCTTAAAAGCATTTTTAATAGAATCTGTCTCTTTATTGAGTTTCAGCCGCCACTAATCAGAGACATTTTTAGAGTCAAGCCGAATTTGGGCCACCCTAACTCTTTAATAATTATAAAATTTCTCTCTCCTTTTGATCGGAACCGTGTTCTCAAAGCCTTTGGAGCATATCGGAGACGAACTAAATCAGCCGTCAATTTGAGAGCTGCCGGATTTGAACATGACAACAATGTTTATATCCTCGAAAGCCTTACGTCTGAAAATCGAAAAATTTTGCAAGTTGCTATTGCTCATAAACGCAAAAACAACATATTCAATGCGTTTACTCTTCGTGGCACTGTGCACATTAGACTAGGCAAGGATTCTGAAGGGGTCCGCATCAGTACTCTGGATGAACTGCACAAAACTATTTTTGATTCAATTTCTGAAGCTGATACATCGCACGGTAGTCATTTTAATGCTAGTTAGGCTATCATATACTAGAATTCTGATTTTTGCCTTTGTAAATTGGTCTTTAAGTTGCATTACTGTTATTATTACTTTTATTATGTTTCATTCGTTGATTATTTTCCTGCCTGTTTATTATTGTTCGTCTGTCGATGTTGTGTGTAGTATCTATGAATCATAGTCCTCTAGATGGTGTTGATGATTGCCGTAAGGTGTTAATTGATGTTTTATGTAAACAACGCGATGGTCTTTCTGTTGTCCATTTTAATGCGAGAAGTTTAAATCCAGCTAAACTTGATTCTGTGAAATATGTGTTTGAAAGTTCTAATGTTGATGTTATCTGTGTGTCAGAGACCTGGTTTAACTATGATATACCTAACAGTTATTATAATATTGCCAACTATACCCTTTATAGAAATGACAGGATTGGTAAAAAGGGAGGTGGTGTTGCTATTTACTGCAAATCATTTCTTAAAACTAGGCTTGTAAATTTGTCCAGTGGTTCTGATGTTGAGTTTTTAAATGTTGAAATATGCAATAATAACAATGCTAAGTTACTCGTTTCTTGTGTTTATAATCCTAACAGATGCTGCAGTCTTGAACCTTTTTTTAGTGATTTGTACAGACGTGTTATTGATTTTGATTCCTTAATTGTATGTGGTGACTTTAATGTAAACCTTCTTAACAAGGATAACATATCTGATAGCTTTATTGACAGAGTTAAGGCTGCTGGAATGTCAGTTGTAAATTCATCATATCCAACTCGATTTGCTCCAAATGTGACTCCTAGTCTAATCGATATATTCATTGTTTCAGATGTTAGTTTACTTTCGCTTTTTGATCAAATTTCCTTTATATCGGACCATGATCTGCTTTTCTGTTCTATTAATTTTTATACATGTTGTGATTCGTCCTCTATGTCAGTATCGTATCGCGACTACAAGTCCATTGATTTTGAATTATTGTATGGTTATCTCTCTCAAATTTGTTGGGACGATTGTTGGTCTTGTGTGTCAGTTGATGATAAACTGAATGTTCTTACATCGCATGTACGAAATGCTTTTGAGAATTTTGTGCCTCTTCGTGCCGTGACTGTTGTGAATAAGACTTGCCCATGGTATACCTCGCACGTTAAAGCAGCCATTATGAAGAGAAATAAACTTTATGGTAAATGGAAGAAACATCGCATTGATGAAAATTGGAGATTGTTCAAGCTTGCCCGCAATGAAGCCGTTTCTGTAATTAGACAGTCTAAGAAACAATTCTTTCGTAGAAAACTCGACAGCTCACTTTCTTCCAAAGATCTCTGGAAAAATATTCGTAAGCTCGGTGTATGTAGTAAAGGTAATAATCAGTGCGATGTTGATCCAAATGATCTGAATGACTTTTTTCTTACGAATACCTCATTAGGCAATAACACATTTCAATGTAATGTGCATCGGTTCAATGAACTTGACCAATTTTCATTTTCTAATGTTAACATAAATGACGTTACCAAGTCTATCATGAGCATCAAATCAAATGCTGTTGGATATGATGGCATTCCTTTACGATTTATAAAGATAATCTTACCCTACATAATTAAACCGTTAACTCATGTTATTAACCATTGTTTCACAACTTCGCGTTTCCCTGAATCATGGAAAATTGCGACTGTCATTCCAATCGCTAAAGTTGCAAACGCTTCTGCTATGAAAGAGTATAGACCAATCAGCATTCTGTCTACATTTTCTAAAATATGTGAGTCCCTCATGGCCAAACAAATAAATACTCATCTTGAAACTCATAGCCTTCTATCTCCTTACCAATCTGGTTTCAGAGCTGGGCATAGCTGTGCGACCGCCATGCTTAAAGTCCTTGACGATATCCGCACGTCGTTTGATGCAGGTCATATAACCCTTCTTTGTTTATTGGATTTTTCCAAAGCCTTTGACTGCGTCAATCACTCTATTCTTTTTCAGAAGCTTAAGCTGATTTTTGGCTTCGATAATGCTGCTGTCAAATTAATTGCCAGTTATCTTGAAGGAAGAAGGCAGAGAGTAATGATTAAAAATAAGTTTTCCGACCTTAAGGATATTGCAACTGGTGTGCCACAGGGATCAATTCTTGGGCCCTTGCTATTTAGTATCTTTATTAATGACATTTTTACCGTGTGCAATGATGTGATGTTGCATGCTTATGCTGACGACATTCAGTTGTATCTGTCAAATCGTATCGGACTACTCGATGACTTGTGTTGCAGGTTGAATCTTAGTGCAATCTGCAAGTGGGCGTCTGACAATGATCTTTGCCTTAACGCTAATAAGTCTTATGTTCTACCTATCTCCAAGGATAAACTTAACAACCTTGAAAACCCACCCATACAATTAAATAATAGATGCTTGGAAGTTGTGAATAAAGTTAAAAATCTAGGCTTTTTTATTAATTCAAAATTGTCATGTTCTGATCACATCAATAGTATAATTAAAAGAATTTATCACACGTTACGTTGCCTTCGACTATCTGCTAAGTTTACACCTATTGAAACTAAAAAGAGACTCGTCATTCAATTAATTGTGCCATTTATTACATTTTCCGAACTAGTATATAGTAATTAAGATTCACACTCAGCGCACAAAATACTTGTTGCCTTTAATGATGCGACTAGATATATTTATGGACTGAGTCGGTTTGAACACATATCTACAATCAGTAAGGGTATTCTGGGGTGTGGCATAATTAGCTATCTGAACGCAAGAAATTGTATCTTTCTGCATAAGCTCATTATTAACAGGACCCCATCATACCTTTTTGAAAAATTGCGCTTCTCTGCCTCAAATCGAACCGGTAATCTCATACTTCCGAAATATAATTGCTTACAATCTAAACGTCTTTTCTTCATCAATGCCACCAAACTATGGAATTCACTACCACTAAATATCAAAAGTATCGTCAGTACGCATAATTTCAGGCAATCTATTATGTTATATTTTTCTAGCAACTAAAACAGTTTTATAAAAGTATTGTAACAGTCTTATGTTCTATTTAATTGTTCTAATCTTGTTATATATTAGATCAATAATAATGAAAAATTAAATGAATAACTATTTATCAACTGCGTGAAGTTAAATTCGTAAATCCGACGCTAACTTAGCAAAGACACAAACCAATATTTCTTCTCTGTAAAAAGTTAAATTCGTACTTTTTTGCAAAGTACGAATTTAACTTTGAGTACGAATTTAACTTTCAGTACGAATTTAACTTTGAGTACGAATTTAACTTTGAGTACGAATTTAACTTTGAGTACGAATATAACGAACGACAATACGAATTTAACTTCATTTGTAAGGAAATAACTTTGACATCGACTTGGAAACACAGAAAAGTTGAAAAGTTTATGAAACATTTAAAAATATATTATAAAATTAAAAAATATGCATATATATTATTAAAAGAGAAAATTTTGGAAATTCATCAACAGAAATTGAAATGTAGTGAAATGTTGTAGAAACATTTTACCCACTTTAAATGAAATGATTCTAATTTTCGAAATATAAACCTAGAATATGATTCATATCAATGGACAGGTAATTGATGCACCTTTCCAACGATACATCATTCATAAGTGCACACTCAAGATTTTGGCCAAAGGAAATTTTTGAGAAAGTATTGAAGTGTAGGCAAAAGGTACTAACTTTGAATGAAAAAATTCTAACATCGGAAATATAAACCTAGAATGGTATGTATACCACTGGACAGGTAATTGATGCACCTTTCCAACGATATATCATTCATAAGTGCACACTCAAGATTTTGGCCAAAGGAAATTTTTGAAAAAGTATTGAAGTGTAGGCAAAAGGTACTAACTTTGAATGAAAAAATCGTTATATCAAAAATATAAACCTAGAATGATATGTATACCACTGGACAGGTAATTGATGCACCTTTCCAACGATATATCATTCATAAGTGCACACTCAAGATTTTGGCCAAAGGAAATTTTTAAAAAAGTATTGAAGTGTAGGCAAAAGGTACTAACTTTGAATGAAAAAATTCTAACATCGGAAATATAAACCTAGAATGGTATGTATACCACTGGACAGGTAATTGATGCACCTTTCCAACAATATATCATTCATAAGTGTACACTCAAGATTTTGGCCAAAGGAAATTTTTGAAAAAGTATTGAAGTGTAGGCAAAAGGTCAAAGGATTTTGGCCAAAGGAAATTTTTGAAAAAGTATTGAAGTGTAGGCAAAACGTACTAACTTTGAATGAAAAAATTCTAACATCGGAAATATAAACCTAGAATGGTATGTATACCACTGGACAGGTAATTGATGCACCTTTCCAACGATATATCATTCATAAGTGCACACTCAAGACTTTGACCAAAGGAAATTTTTGAAAAAGTATTGAAGTGTAGGCAAAAGGTACTAACTTTGAATGAAAAAATTCTAACATCGGAAATATAAACCTAAAATGATATGTATACCACTGGACAGGTAATTGATGCACCTTTCCAACGAAATATCATTCATAAGTGCACACTCAAGATTTTGGCCAAAGGAAAGTTTTGAAAAAGTATTGAAGTGTAGGCAAAAGGTACTAACTTTGAATGAAAAAATTCTAACATCAGAAATATAAACCTAGAATGGTATGTATACCACTGGACAGGTAATTGATGCACCTTTCCAACGATATATCATTCATAAGTGCACACTCAAGATTTTTGCCAAAGGAAATTTTTGAAAAAGTATTGAAGTGTAGGCAAAAGGTACTAACTTTGAATGAAAAAATTCTAACATCGGAAATATAAACCTAAAATGATATGTATACCACTGGACAGGTAATTGATGCACCTTTCCAACGAAATATCATTCATAAGTGCACACTCAAGATTTTGGCCAAAGGAAAGTTTTGAAAAAGTATTGAAGTGTAGGCAAAAGGTACTAACTTTGAATGAAAAAATTCTAACATCGGAAATATAAACCTAGAATGATATGTATACCACTGGACAGGTAATTGATGCACCTTTCCAACGATATATCATTCATAAGTGCACACTCAAGATTTTGGCCAAAGGAAATTTTTGAAAAAGTATTGAAGTGTAGGCAAAAGGTACTAAATTTGAATGAAAAAATTCTAACATCGGAAATATAAACCTAGAATGGTATGTATACCACTGGACAGGTAATTGATGCACCTTTCCAACGATATATCATTCATAAGTGCACACTCAAGATTTTGGCCAAAGGAAATTTTTGAAAAAGTATTGAAGTGTAGGCAAAAGGTACTAACTTTGAATGAAAAAATTCTAACATCGGATATATAAACCTAGAATGGTATGTATACCACTGGACAGGTAATTGATGCACCTTTCCAACGATATATCATTCATAAGTGCACACTCAAGATTTTGGCCAAAGGAAATTTTTGAAAAAGTATTGAAGTGTAGGCAAAAGGTTCTAACTTTGAATGAAAAAATTCTAACATCGGAAATATAAACGTAGAATGGTATGTATACCACTGGACAGGTAATTGATGCACCTTTCCATCGATATATCATTCATAAGTGCACACTCAAGATTTTGGCCAAAGGAAATTTTTGGAAAAGTATTGAAGTGTAGGCAAAAGGTACTTACTTTGAATGAAAAAATTCTAACATCGGAAATATAAACCTAGAATGGTATGTATACCACTGGACAGGCAATTGATGCACCTTTCCATCGATATATCATTCATAAGTGCACACTCAAGATTTTGGCCAAAGGAAATTTTTGAAAAAGTATTGAAGTGTAGGCAAAAGGTACTAACTTTGAATGAAAAAATTCTAACATCGGAAATATAAACCTAGAATGGTATGTATACCACTGGACAGGTAATTGATGCACCTTTCTAACGATATATCATTCATAAGTGCACACTCAAGATTTTGGCCAAAGGAAATTTTTGAAAAAGTATTGAAGTGTAGGCAAAAGGTACTAACTTTGAATGAAAAAATTCTAACATCGGAAATATAAACCTAGAATGATATGTATACCACTGGACAGGTAATTGATGCACCTTTCCAACGATATATCATTCATAAGTGCACACTCAAGATTTTGGCCAAAGGAAATTTTTGAAAAAGTATTGAAGTGTAGGCAAAAGGTACTAACTTTGAATGAAAAAATTCTAACATCGGAAATATAAACCTAGAATGGTATGTATACCACTGGACAGGTAATTGATGCACCTTTCCATCGATATATCATTCATAAGTGCACACTCAAGATTTTGGCCAAAGGAAATTTTTGAAAAAGTATTGAAGTGTAGGCAAAAGGTACTAACTTTGAATGAAAAAATTCTAACATCGGAAATATAAACCTAGAATGGTATGTATACCACTGGACAGGTAATTGATGCACCTTTCCAACGATATATCATTCATAAGTGCACACTCAAGATTTTGGCCAAAGGAAATTTTTGAAAAAGTATTGAAGTGTAGGCAAAAGGTACTAACTTTGAATGAAAAAATTCTAACATCGGAAATATAAACCTAGAATGGTATGTATACCACTGGACAGGTAATTGATGCACCTTTCCAACGATATATCATTCATAAGTGCACACTCAAGATTTTGGCCAAAGGAAATTTTTGAAAAAGTATTGAAGTGTAGAAAAAAGGTTCTAACTTTGAATGAAAAAATTCTAACATCGGAAATATAAACGTAGAATGGTATGTATACCACTGGACAGGTAATTGATGCACCTTTCCATCGATATATCATTCATAAGTGCACACTCAAGATTTTGGCCAAAGGAAATTTTTGAAAAAGTATTGAAGTGTAGGCAAAAGGTACTTACTTTGAATGAAAAAATTCTAACATCGGAAATATAAACCTAGAATGGTATGTATACCACTGGACAGGCAATTGATGCACCTTTCCATCGATATATCATTCATAAGTGCACACTCAAGATTTTGGCCAAAGGAAATTTTTGAAAAAGTATTGAAGTGTAGGCAAAAGGTACTAACTTTGAATGAAAAAATTCTAACATCGGAAATATAAACCTAGAATGGTATGTATACCACTGGACAGGTAATTGATGCACCTTTCTAACGATATATCATTCATAAGTGCACACTCAAGATTTTGGCCAAAGGAAATTTTTGAAAAAGTATTGAAGTGTAGGCAAAAGGTACTAACTTTGAATGAAAAAATTCTAACATCGGAAATATAAACCTAGAATGATATGTATACCACTGGACAGGTAATTGATGCACCTTTCCAACGATATATCATTCATAAGTGCACACTCAAGATTTTGGCCAAAGGAAATTTTTGAAAAAGTATTGAAGTGTAGGCAAAAGGTACTAACTTTGAATGAAAAAATTCTAACATCGGAAATATAAACCTAGAATGGTATGTATACCACTGGACAGGTAATTGATGCACCTTTCCAACGATATATCATTCATAAGTGCACACTCAAGATTTTGGCCAAAGGAAATTTTTGAAAAAGTATTGAAGTGTAGGCAAAAGGTACTAACTTTGAATGAAAAAATTCTAACATCGGAAATATAAACCTAGAATGGTATGTATACCACTGGACAGGTAATTGATGCACCTTTCCAACGATATATCATTCATAAGTGCACACTCAAGACTTTGACCAAAGGAAATTTTTGAAAAAGTATTGAAGTGTAGGCAAAAGGTTCTAACTTTGAATGAAAAAATTCTAACATCGGAAATATAAACGTAGAATGGTATGTATACCACTGGACAGGTAATTGATGCACCTTTCCATCGATATATCATTCATAAGTGCACACTTAAGATTTTGGCCAAAGGAAATTTTTGAAAAAGTATTGAAGTGTAGGCAAAAGGTACTTACTTTGAATGAAAAAATTCTAACATCGGAAATATAAACCTAGAATGGTATGTATACCACTGGACAGGCAATTGATGCACCTTTCCATCGATATATCATTCATAAGTGCACACTCAAGATTTTGGCCAAAGGAAATTTTTGAAAAAGTATTGAAGTGTAGGCAAAAGGTACTAACTTGGAATGAAAAAATTCTAATAGCGGAAATATAAACCTAGAATGGTATGTATACCACTGGACAGGTAATTGATGCACCTTTCCAACGATATATCATTCATAAGTGCACACTCAAGATTTTGGCCAAAGGAAATTTTTGAAAAAGTATTGAAGTGTAGGCAAAAGGTACTAACTTTGATTGAAAAAATTCTAACATCGGAAATATAAACCGAGAATGGTATGTATACCACTGGACAGGTAATTGATGCACCTTTCCAACGATATATCATTCATAAGTGCACACTCAAGACTTTGACCAAAGGAAATTTTTGAAAAAGTATTGAAGTGTAGGCAAAAGGTACTAACTTTGAATGAAAAAATCGTTCTATCAAAAATATAAACCTAGAATGATATGTATACCACTGGACAGGTAATTGATGCACCTTTCTAACGAAATATCATTCATAAGTGCACACTCAAGATTTTGGCCAAAGGAATTTTTTGAAAAAGTATTGAAGTGTAGGCAAAAGGTACTAACTTTGAATGAAAAAATTCTAACATCGGAAATATAAACCTAGAATGGTATGTATACCAGTGGACAGGTAATTGATGCACCTTTCTAACGAAATATCATTCATAAGTGCACACTCAAGATTTTGGCCAAAGGAATTTTTTGAAAAAGTATTGAAGTGTAGGCAAAAGGTACTAACTTTGAATGAAAAAATTCTAACATCGAAAATATAAACCTAGAATGGTATGTATATTACTGGACAGGTAATTGATGCACCTTTCCAACGATATATCATTCATAAGTGCACACTCAAGATTTTGGCCAAAGGAAATTTTTGAAAAAGTATTGAAGTGTAGGCAAAAGGTACTAACTTTGAATGAAAAAATTCTAACATCGGAAATATAAACCTAGAATGGTATGTATACCACTGGACAGGTAATTGATGCACCTTTCCAACGATATATCATTCATAAGTGCACACTCAAGATTTTGGCCAAAGGAAATTTTTGAAAAAGTATTGAAGTGTAGGCAAAAGGTACTAACTTTGAATGAAAAAATTCTAACATCGGAAATATAAACCTAGAATGGTATGTATACCACTGGACAGGTAATTGATGCACCTTTCTAACGATATATCATTCATAAGTGCACACTCAAGATTTTGGCCAAAGAAAATTTTTGAAAAAGTATTGAAGTGTAGGCAAAAGGTACTAACTTTGAATGAAAAAATTCTAACATCGGAAATATAAACCTAGAATGGTATGTATACCACTATACAGGTAATTGATGCACCTTTCTAACGATATATCATTCATAAGTGCACACTCAAGATTTTGGCCAAAGGAAATTTTTGAAAAAGTATTGAAGTGTAGGTAAAAGGTACTAACTTTGAATGAAAAAATTCTAACATCGGAAATATAAACCTAGAATGGTATGTAAATCACTGGACAGGTAATTGATGCACCTTTCCAACGATGTATCATTCATAAGTGCACACTCAAGACTTTGACCAAAGGAAATTTTTGAAAAAGTATTGAAGTGTAGGCAAAAGGTACTAACTTTGAATGAAAAAATTCTAACATCGGAAATATAAACCTAGAATGGTATGTATACCACTGGACAGGTAATTGATGCACCTTTCCAACGATATATCATTCATAAGTGCACACTCAAGATTTTGGCCAAAGGAAATTTTTGAAAAAGTATTGAAGTGTAGGCAAAAGGTACTAACTTTGAATGAAAAAATTCTAACATCGGAAATATAAACCTAGAATGGTATGTATACCACTGGACAGGTAATTGATGCACCTTTCCAACGATATATCATTCATAAGTGCACACTCAAGACTTTGACCAAAGGAAATTTTTGAAAAAGTATTGAAGTGTAGGCAAAAGGTACTAACTTTGAATGAAAAAATTCTAACATCGGAAATATAAACGTAGAATGGTATGTATACCACTGGACAGGTAATTGATGCACCTTTCCATCGATATATCATTCATAAGTGCACACTCAAGATTTTGGCCAAAGGAAATTTTTGAAACAGTATTGAAGTGTAGGCAAAAGGTACTTACTTTGAATGAAAAAATTCTAACATCGGAAATATAAACCTAGAATGGTATGTATACCACTGGACAGGCAATTGATGCACCTTTCCAACGATATATCATTCATAAGTGCACACTCAAGATTTTGGCCAAAGGAAATTTTTGAAACAGTATTGAAGTGTAGGCAAAAGGTACTTACTTTGAATGAAAAAATTCTAATATCGGAAATATAAACCTAGAATGGTATGTATACCACTGGACAGGTAATTGATGCACCTTTCCATCGATATATCATTCATAAGTGCACACTCAAGATTTTGGCGAAAGGAAATTTTTGAAAAAGTATTGAAGTGTAGGCAAAAGGTACTAACTTTGAATGAAAAAATCGTTATATCAAAAATATAAACCTAGAATGATATGTATACCACTGGACAGGTAATTGATGCACCTTTCCAACGATATATCATTCATAAGTGCACACTCAAGATTTTGGCCAAAGGAAATTTTTGAAAAAGTATTGAAGTGTAGGCAAAAGGTACTAACTTTGAATGAAAAAATTCTAACATCGGAAATATAAACCTAGAATCGTATGTATACCACTGGACAGGTAATTGATGCACCTTTTCAACGATATATCATTCATAAGTGCACACTCAAGATTTTGGCCAAAGGAAATTTTTGAAAAAGTATTGAAGTGTAGGCAAAAGGTACTAACTTTGAATGAAAAAATTCTAACATCGGATATATAAACCTAGAATGGTATGTATACCACTGGACAGGTAATTGATGCACCTTTCTAACGATATATCATTCATAAGTGCACACTCAAGATTTTGGCCAAAGGAAATTTTTGAAAAAGTATTGAAGTGTAGGCAAAAGGTACTAACTTTGAATGAAAAAATTCTAACATCGGAAATATAAACCTAGAATGGTATGTATACCACTGGACAGGTAATTGATGCACCTTTCCAACGATATATCATTCATAAGTGCACACTCAATATTTTGGACAAAGGAAATTTTTGAAAAAGTATTGAAGTGTAGGCAAAAGGTACTAACTTTGAATGAAAAAATCGTTATATCAAAAATATAAACCTAGAATGATATGTATACCACTGGACAGGTAATTGATGCACCTTTCCAACGATATATCATTCATAAGTGCACACTCAAGATTTTGGCCAAAGGAAATTTTTGAAAAAGTATTGAAGTGTAGGCAAAAGGTACTAACTTTGAATGAAAAAATTCTAACATCGGAAATATAAACCTAGAATGGTATGTATACCACTGGACAGGTAATTGATGCACCTTTCCAACGATATATCATTCATAAGTGCACACGCAAGATTTTGGACAAAGGAAATTTTTGAAAAAGTATTGAAGTGTAGGCAAAAGGTACTAACTTTGAATGAAAAAATTCTAACATCGGAAATATAAACCTAGAATGGTATGTATACCACTGGACAGGTAATTGATGCACCTTTCCAACGATATATCATTCATAAGTGCACACTCAAGATTTTGGCCAAAGGAATTTTTTGAAAAGGTGCATCAATTACCTGTCCAGTGGTATACATACCATTCTAGGTTTATATTTCCGATGTTAGAATTTTTTCATTCAAAGTTAGTACCTTTTGCCTACACTTCAATACTTTTTCAAAAATTTCCTTTGGCCAAAATCTTGAGTGTGCACTTATGAATGGTATATCGTTGGAAAGGTGCATCAATTACCTGTCCATTGATATGAATCATATTCTAGGTTTATATTTCGAAAATTAGAATCTTTTCATTTAAAGTGGTTAAAATGTTTCAACAACATTTCACTACATTTCAATTTCTGTTGATGAATTTCCAAAATTTTCTCTTTTAATAATTTCTATGCATATTTTTCAATTTTATAATATATTTTAAAATGTTTCATAAACTTTTCAACTTTTCTGTGTTTCCAAGTTGATGTCAAAGTTATTTCCTTACAAATTAAGTTAAATTCGTATTGTCGTTCGTTATATTCGTACTCAAAGTTAAATTCGTACTCAAAGTTAAATTCGTACTCAAAGTTAAATTCGTACTCAAAGTTAAATTCGTACTCTAAGTTAAATTCGTACTTTGCATAGAAGTACGAATTTAACTTTTTTGTGTCGTTAGTTAAATTCGTACCAAAAGTTAAATTCGTACTTTGCAAAAAAGTACGAATTTAACTTTTTACAGAGAAGAAATATTGGTTTGTGTCTTTGCTAAGTTAGCGTCGGATTTACGAATTTAACTTCACGCAGTTCTATTTATCTAGCTATAAGAATTTAATGTGTCATCTGTTGATTATGTTCTTTTATTTCTATTTTTTTCATATTTTTTATATTTTGTTGTAATCTATTAAATTACTATTTTTAAGTATCTATTATTTTTAATGTTATTAGTTGACATACATCCCTATGAGTTGTGCTAATTAAAGATCTTTTTGTATCTTACAGTACTAATCTTTGTTCAAATAAATACAAATACAAATATTGAAGTGTAGGCAAAAGGTACTAACTTTGAATGAAAAAATTCTAACATCGGAAATATAAACCTAGAATGATATGTATACCACTGGACAGGTAATTGATGAACCTTTCCAACGATATATCATTAATACGTGCACACTCAAGATTTTGGCCAAAGGAAATTTTTGAAAAAGTATTGAAGTGTAGGCAAAAGGTACTAAATTTGAATGAAAAAAACCTTATATCAGAAATATAAACCTAGAATGATATGTATACCACTGGACAGGTAATTGATGCACCTTTCCAACGATATATCATTCATATGTGCACACTCAAGATTTTGGCCAAAGGAAATGTTTGAAAAAGTATTGAATTGTAGGCAAAAGGTACTAACTTTGAATGAAAAAATTCTAACAGCGGAAATATAAACCTAGAATAATATGTATAATACTGGACAGGTAATTGATGCACCTTTCCAGCGATATATCATTCATATGTGCACACTCAAGATTTTGGCCAAAGGAAATTTTGTATATCCGAGGTTAGAATTTTTTCATTCAAAGTATTCATAGTACCTTTTGCCTAGTATTACCTGTCCACTGGTATGAATCATATTCTGGGTTTGTATTTCGGATATTAGAATTTTTTCATTCAAAGTGGCTAAAATGTTTCTACAACACTTCACTACATTTCAAGAATTTCTGTGAATTGTGAATTTTTCTCTTTAAATAATTTGTGTGCATATTTTTATACCCCCACGTTTAAAAAACGTAAATGGGGGTATATTAATTTTGTCACTCCGTTTGTAACGCCCATAAGGAGGCGTGGTAGGTATAGAAAAGTATATATATTATTGATCAGCATCACCACCCGAGTTGATTTAGCCATGTCCGTCTGTCTGTCCGTCTGTCCGTCTGTCGTCACGATTACAGCCGTAATTTTCAAGCTATCATCACGAAATTCAATATTTAAGCTTTTATCTAAAAAACTAAGGTCAAGTTCGAAAATGAGCCAAATCGGATGAAAACCACGCCTGCCTCCCATACAAAGTGTCTTTATCAAAACGGTAAAATCTCTTAGAATTCCACAGAAATTAATATATGGACTTGAAATTTTGCATATGAGCTCCGATATTTAAAGTGAACTCTAAGTATGAAATTCAACCAAATCGGATAAAAACCACGCCTACCTCCCATACAAAGTGACTTCATCAAAAAGGTAAAATCTCTTTAAATTCCACAAAAAATAATATATGGACTTGAAATTTTGCTTATTAACTTTGATATATAACATGCACTTTGTGTATACAATTCAACCAAATCGAGTGAAAACCACACCCACCCCCATACAAAGTGATTTTATAAAAAATGAAAGCGAATATTTTCTGTTAACACTATGTAGGTATAACAAAAATGTTTTATACAAATAAACATTTTATTGACGGCTTAAAACTTTGAATATACTTCGGTTCGGACGTGGGGGTATTTTAACTTCGGCCCAGTCGAAGATCATTTCTTACTAGTTTAATTTAATAATATTTTTTAAAATGTTTCATAAGCTTTTCAACTTTTCTCTGTTTCCAAGTCGATGTCAAAGTTATTTCCTTACAAATGAAGTTAAATTCGTAGTGCCGTTAGTTAAATTCGTACTCAAAGTTAAATTCGTACTCAAAGTTAAATTCGTACTTTGCATAGAAGTACGAATTTAACTTCGTTGTGTTGTTAGTTAAATTCGTACTAAAAGTTAAATTCGTACTTTGCAAAAAAGTACGAATTTAACTTTGTACAGAGAAGAAATATTGGTTTGTGAGTTTGCTAAGTTAGCGTCGGATTTACGAATTTAATTTCACGCAGTTCTGAAAAGAATTGGAATTTGTTTTTCATTTCCAAGGCCGTGTGCTATTCGGAAACTTTTCACTCGTGGTAGGAGAGAATTTACTGAGTTGAATACAATTTCTGTCTGTTGAAATAAAATTGTAATTTTTGCTGTGCCAAAAGGACGATGAAATTTTGACAACTAGAAATGTTGACGTTTTAGATTTTGGTAGTGCATTAGCACAAGAATTTAATTTAATTTGCGAAATTGTTGATATATATTGAAAATTAGGGATTCTGGTTACTATGCTGTCGGAAACACAAAATTTTGAACTTCTTTGCAACTCACAAACTCACAAGTGTTTTTATACCCCCACGTTTAAAAAACGTAAATGGGGGTATATTAATTTTGTCACTCCGTTTGTAACGCCCATAAGGAGGCGTGGTAGGTATAGAAAAGTATATATATTCTTGATCAGCATCACCACCCGAGTTGATTTAGCCATGTCCGTCTGTCTGTCCGTCTGTCCGTCTGTCCGTCTGTCTGTGATCACGATTACAGCCGTAATTTTAAAGCTATCATCACGAAATTCTATATTTAAGCTTTTATATAAAAAATGAAGGTCAAGTTCGTAAATGAGCCAAATCGGATGAAAACCACGCCTACCTCCCATACAAAGTGACTTTATCAAAACGGTAAAATCCCTTAGAATTCAACAAAAATGAATATATGGACTTAAAATTTTGCATATGAGTTTTGATGTTCAAAATACACTCTAAGTATGAAATTCAATCTAATCGGATGAAAACCACGCCTACCTCCCATACAAAGTGACTTTATCAAAAAGGTAAAATTTCTCTAAAATCCACAAAAATTAATGTATGGACTTGAAAATTTGCATATGAACTTTGATATATAACGTGTACTATGTGTATGGAATTCAACCAAATTGGGTGAAAACCACACCCTCCTCCGATACAAAGCCATTTTATCAAAAAACAAAAGCGAATATTTTCTGTTAAAAATATAACGAAAACGTTTTTACAGATAAACATTTTATTGATTGCTTAAGACTTTGAATATACTTTGGTTCGGCCGTGGGGGTATTTTAACTTCGGCCCAGTCGAAGATCATTTCTTACTAGTTTTTTTTCATTTTTGCTTGTGTCAAAAATTCTCTTTCCGATTGTCAAAAATTATACTAGCCCCTGGGGCTACATGAATTTTTGACAAACATATTCACCTCACAAGTGCCAAATATTCTCTTTCAGACTGTCAAAATTTCATCATCCGAGTGAAAAGTTTCCGAATAGCACACGGCCCAACAAGGCAAATAGCTGTAAAATAATTGTAAATTCAATGAATGTCGGTACAACAAAATTCAAACATTTCAACTTTAAAAACGAATTAAAAAAAATTGTGACGACATTGAGAGGTCAGACCAGGTGCGATAAACTGACAACATGTCCCTCTATAAGAATTTCTATACATAATTCTTATACTCACCTAGTTTTTTTATACTTATTCCTATATTTTTTTTTTATTTCAAACATTTTTCGTCCTTTTGTAATAGAAAACATTTTCATCGCTTTGTCTTTAGCTTCTAATACTGAAATGGATGGATTAAATTGCTTCAACATAGCCTCAGCAAAATTTTGACCTGCTCCATAGATTCGTGCATAATTTAATACTTTCGCATGTTCCCTTGTTATTCCGACAGTATTTGCAGTTATTGAATGCATGTCTGTACCATTGGTTTTAGACCCACTCAGAGTCATCCACCCTAATGGAGTGGCTCCATGCATACCAGAAGAATATGCATCTCCCAAGACAGATGCTATCCACAATTCCTGAGAGTCAACATCAGCACCAACTATCTTGTATGATTTAGGAGCCTGAACCATAGCTCTAAGCTCAGAGCCAATACGCTCACTTTGAGAGTTCGAGGCAGTCATCCAAGTAGGCTCCATGGCACGTCGTGTTAAAGTGCCACACACCACAATCTGTGGACAAATAGCCCCTTGCTGCATTTCATTTTTTTCGACGAAATTTGTCATATTTGCAGAAGGTAGCCATACAATCAATTGTTTGGTAATTCGATCCCGATTATTTCTCCAATATGACATCATACGCGCTAATTGAATAATTCTCTCTGCCGATCTATCATCACTGCTACCACAACTTAAAACGTTTTCCGAAAATTTGTTAAGAAAATCTTTTGATAAGGGATTACCAACACGAAATGATGAACCTTTTTTATGTGGTAATTTTATAAAATTACAGCATTCTTCAAGTGTTGTATTGCACCAAATTCCAGATCCTTTATAATGACTTATATATTTACACTTTTCTATTTGTAATTTGCTTCCAAACCTACTTAGCAGCTGTTTAATTGGGATTTTTCTATGTTTGGATTCAATGGTATGACTGGTTTGAAAAGGCACGAGGAATCCCCATCCTTGTTCCTTTATGTAGTGTAACGGAAATCCTTCCCAACATAATGAAAGCAACTTAGGAACGATCTGCATTCCAGTTCCAATTTCAGTAGGACCTGGTGACCAACCCGCATTTATTGACCTATTGAGTGGCGGCTTACGGCAAAGCTTTCTGTACCATGCAGGATATCCAGGTAGAACAGGTCTGCGAGCTGGCAGATAAGCTTTCTTTTCATACAAATCATGGAACTTTTCGTAATATTTCGCATTTCGCTGAATAAACTCATCATCGTGATCAGCATTCCATGAGTCAGTTTTAGTCTTTTTAAGAATTTGGTTATCCTTTTTAAGAATACATGACTTTTTCATTTTAAGCTCTTCAACATTCCAATCTTCATTCCACAGCCACACATTTTTTTTGTATTCATCTTTAATAAGGTACTGACAAGATTCATTTGCTAGTTTAGAAAGGCGATTTTTTGTTTCAATATTTAAATCATCATATGAAAGATTTGATTCATTAATGTATCGCAACCAGTTCGAATTCACTGGAAGATAAGCTGACCCGAGCTCAAGCATTCCAGCGAGGGTAACAGGGTGTGGAAAGCGTTCTAAAAATTGTGGAAAAAGTTTAACAAAGATTTCCTTCGTAATGATTACATCATTTGCACAGTAACTCATAAGATTTTGAAAATTGTTTCTTACATCATCAAGTGAACCTTTCACAAAAGTGTTGCGAGAGTCTTTAGAGTGAATTTCCCCCTTGCAGTATAGTTTGTAAACTTCAGATAAATTGTTAAGTGAACTTTTTTGAATCCATGAAGCATCATTAGGAGAAGTCTCCTTTCTTGAACTTATAATAGCGCGTTGGGAACTCGTTACACCACTTACGCATATATGCAACGACATCGTGTCAATGAAGCGAGTCAAAGTATCTTCTATGAAATATTGCTCCCTAATCCGCGCTCTGTCGTAAGACACATTATGCCCAATGATAATTGAGGGCCTTTTTTTTCCTAATGGTATCATATCCTCGGGATAATAATCTGATACATGCTTTTCATTATTATATCGAAAAAACTGTGGGCTAACCCAGGAATACCAATATTGAGTGCCTACAGCAGTTGCCAGAGATGGAGCACTTCCAGCAGACACACAGACCTCAACATCCAAAATAAGCGAATCTTCCATGGGATAATCCACTTTCTCACATTTGTGATTATGTGTATTATATTGGGTCCAGCCTTCACGAAATTCCCAACGTAAAGGTGGCAATGGAAATTTGTTGCACTTCATAAGAGCTGCCAAAAGTTCCTCATACGGCTTTAATTGTTTCTTTGCTATTATTCTAAAATGATCTTCTATATTTTCACCTCGCAATAAGGGCATTTTTAATTCAATATCTGGCAAAACATCAGATTTTTCTATACTTATACCAAAATTTCTCAAGTTTTGTTTGTGTGCCTCAACTTCATTTGAAGAAGGTGGTTCCTTAAAATTTCCGAAAATTTGTTTGTGCAAATTTTTCGATATCATTTGGACTTTAATATTATTTTCTCTATATTCGCTACAATTGCCATGATTCGTTTTGGTTTTATTTGCGCTCTTATCGGCTAGATAAGCATTCTTTTCACACTGCGATTTATTAAACACCTTTAAAGTACTTTTAGGAAAGTCAGTCACAAATTTTAAACATTGTTTGCTTTTTATTATTGGTAATTTTAGATTAGATAATAGAGATTTCATTACATAAAATTGAAATTTTTTAACGTCCGTGAAGATAGCGACGATTAATTTAGCGATGATTTTTTGCTACGTGCACAGAGTGTTTAATTATGGAGATAATAGGTCTGTTTCCGTACTTTACACTGTGTAAGATTTGTGTAAAACGTGTGCTAGAGAGTAAAAACGAAATGTGAGAATAGTTGCAAAAGTACGGAAACAGCTTCTAGTAAGTTTCGAGCACAAAACAGCTGATTTTGACTGCAGACGGCAGCACAAAATTTAAAACACTTTCACTCAAATTATTAAAAGCCATTTTTAACGCAAAACTGAACAATTACTTAATTTTTATTTATTACTATTTATTTATTGTACGTAAATTTCTTTTTAGGCACACCATTTGTAAGTTTATTTATCGCAAAACATAAACAATTATGAAATGTAATTTGACATTTGCTTCTTCTTATTGATGCTTATTCTTCTTGATGCTTGTTCTTACTTTACTCGAAGTCTCGAGTTCTAGCACTCTCTGTGCACTTTGTGTGCTCGAGAGAGCGATTTTATGCTTGTTCTTCTTCTCCCATTTTAAGCACAGAAAGTACGGAAACAGAAAATAGCGTCCCACAAGTTACACAGTGTGCGTACGGAAACAGACCCAATGATATAATTATCATTAATGCGCTTAATGCTCTAATGATTCTGTAGTAAAACGTTGTTTTAATACAGAATAATACTATGTTTACACTAAGGCCGAAAAGCCGCATTTCAGACAATAATAGGGGTATTCACGGGTTGGTGCGAAACGCAGTTGCGACGATGCGAAAATGCAAGATTGCGAAATTTCGCATCATTCGAACAACACATTAGAAGCTATTTTGCAACTCTTCTTGAATTACGCACTGCTCAAACCTATTGCGAAAGCGCACAAGCAGTGATGCGAAACAGCTGATTCATGTTATGGTTGTTATCAAGCATAGTTGCCATCTGGGTAAAACTTTAAAAAGGCTAAGTTTGTACGTTGATTTTAATAAGTTTTTGTTATTTTGAAATAAGGTGGCAATATATTTCTTTCAGCTATCGTAAAGTTACAATATTGATGTTCACGCGTTAGTGCGAAAAATATGTTGCATTTTCGCATTCTTGCAATTTGCACCAACCCGTGAATACCCCTAATGGCTTGTCAGCTGAAAAACTACATGATATTAAGTTTTTCGCCATAGAAAAACTGTCAAAGGAACACCATATTTTTGTGTGCTTTTCAGCGAAAAACTCTAAAATGCTAGAAAACAACCCTGATTTTAAGTCTGTTTTTGTAAGTAAAGTCAAAATCTATTACTAAAATTCAGATATCACTGATATTTGACATTTCTTCTGTCTGTTTTTTGTATGTGTATACTTGTAGCCAATAGCAGCATCTTATTTTCTGAGAACATTGAAACAAAACGCAATAATAAGAAACATCCCTGCAAGACAAGTACTGGTTAAATGATTCGTTATTTAACCAATACTATGTTTCCATGGCGAGTTAACTCGGGGTTAGGGTTTTCATCGAGTTAAGAAAATGGCGTCGCTAACTCGATAGTGTTTCCATGCACAGCATCGAGTTGAGTTGAACTTGTCAATTTCATTTGCATTTTTGTTATTGTTTTACTAGCGAAATAGATACTAAATGGCAGCATTCACTTTGACAGATAGAACCCAGTTAAATCTTACAAGTTTCGTGGAGTTTCGTGGATTTAACGAAACTCAACTCAAGTAAGTAAGTAAGTAAGTAAATTTATTGAGGCTTTTAGCTCTATTACAATAGTACATATAAAATTTGAAAGAATGACAAGGCAATACATAGAATTAGTGAGAAATTTATTCTATTACAATAAAATCTGAAAACAGCTGTCAGCTATGGGTTGAAATGGAAATTATATGCTTGCTCACGGCAAATTATTTTAACTTTGACGAAATATCAGAACTTAAACCTAAAAACTACAAACCAAACAATAAATAATATTTACATATAAACACTTAAATTCGGTAACTTTAAGTTAACAGTTATCCTCTGTGAATACCAGGGAGAGAATTTGTGAAAAATTCAGGTAAAAGCGATGTAGCAACAATATGAGGTTCTAAATCCAGCGATTCATTCAACACACCTACAGGCGAGATGTAGTTTGTGTTAGACCAGTTGAAATCCTTTTGTGAGTTATATATAAAATTAATCGATTCGTTATCAATAACGAGCAGTTTCTTTACACAGTTTTCCATATGGGCTAGCAAATATTTGCATAGAGGAACAATGTGAGCGTGTGTATATATGTAAAAATTTGAGTATCTTTTCACAGACGACTCATAATTGCGGTCCACACAGAGGCGCAAAACTTTGCGTTCGAATTTTTCAAGACATTTGGCAGTTGTAGGGGAGATGGTGAACCAAACCGGAAACCCATACATCAGTACGGAACGAATGCTTATCTTATAGATGAGCAACTTTGTTTTGACAGGCATATATTTGTTCCTAAGTAAGCCAGAGAAAATTGCTAGAATTCTTCTAGCCTTTTTTAGGATTAAGTTTGCATGAATGTTGAAATTTAAAAGTTTATTAAATGTAATACCTAAGTATCTAATTTGATTTTTAAACGGAATATTTATCCCATCGAGTACTAGATTTAAATGTTTACTCTGAGGAACAGTATCCCTGTGACATTTCCCAGAAGGATTCCTAATGCATATGGCTTCTGATTTGGTCGCGTTAATTTTGATTCCCCAAGCTTTGTAAAAATTGTGGATTCTTTCCAGGTGCGCTTGTACATATCTAAGGGCCTCTACAGGAGTGTCACCGTGGGCATAAGCTAATGAGTCGTCCGCATAAAGAATGCCTGTTGAACCGTTAAAGACATGTGGAAAATCATGAATGAAGATATTATATAGATGGGGAGCCATGATTGCTCCCTGTGGGACACCACTTCTTATGAAACCCAGCTCAGATGAGGCCATATTAATATTAACTGAGAATTTTCTATCATTAAGAAAACTATGTAGAATTTTGATAAAAGGAGGATTAAAACCAATTTTAATTAGTTTATAAATTATTCCAATATGGCAAGCTTTATCGAATGCCTTCTCAATGTCCACCGGCGTGCTGGATCACTCTACTGGAAGAGGGTTGAGTCGATTGCGAAGTGAATGCAAGGTTCTCATGCAGCAAAGTTAGTTGCTGAGCTGCACTTAGTGTGTTGGGCGAGCTGGGAAAGTTCAAGATTGAGCTGTTTAACAAGTGCGAAGTGCACGTTGGCGCGCTTGGAGAAGTATCCATAGCACTTTTTGCTGGTTCATACGAAGCCGGGAAATCCTGAGACAGAACCTCACTAGAGAAGTTGCCCGGAACAAGATGCTGGTCACCACCAGGCTCAATATGATATCTTGAGTTATCAGAGCTCATGGTGATTTCAATCTAACCTCCAAACAAATTATATGATTGCATGCACACATGCACACCATGTGCGGCAAGTACAGCACGACTAACGGTAACTACGATGCTACAGCAACACACTGCGGCAGCAATCCCGTTAGTAACAGCGTCTTAGTATAATTAAATTTTAGCAATTGATGTGAATTGTATGTCGAAATACAATTAGCGCAACCGAAATATGTCGGATGATGCAATAGGAAACAAATGTTTAGTCTTTAATATTAAGTTCACAAGGATTGTGTGAAATTAAAAAATTTAAGAAAAAAACAATAAAAGCTGAGATCCGGCGAACACACGTCCGCACTCAATCGGCGTCAAAAACGAACTCCGAAACTCAACTCAACTCGCGTTTCCATAGCGAGTTAACCCCGAGTAAACCCCGAGTTAACTCGCCATGGAAACATAGTACAATAGTGCTGTTGGAAATTTCGGTTAGTCTGTAGAACATAGTTTCTATCAGTTTGTTAAGGGCAATGTGAAAAATCTAACCAAAACTCATGTATAAGTGTGATTTCATATCTCTTTCTTACGCAAGTATTTCAATGTCTTGCCGAACACAGCTGCTCTGCTCACACTAACAACAAATTCCGTAAAGAATTTCATAACAAACTCAGCTGTTTACTTAAGTACGCAGTTAGCGTCTTGCAAAACCTTTCCACCATAGTGTAGTGGTTAGAGCGCTGGCCTTTAACGCAAACATGAGCGGGTTCAAACCCTTCACCAAATAAAGCCAAATTTTTTTCTTGTAGTTTTGTTTAGAAATGTTTTTTTTCTTTTCTTATTAATGGGTAGTATTTACAAAAGATAAATTTTAGTAAAATATTTAAAGAAAATAAAAAAACAAAGCCCCAGAATAACGCTGTTATTTTTTATTCTAGCAAGGAAATCTTGCTTTTCTTTAGAAAGAATGATGTGTTTATTTGTTTATTTTCAATCACTTTTTAACTATGTTTTATTAACTAAACGCAATTGAAAATCTTTATGCCTAATGCGATATTTGAACCACGGTCCTCTGTCATATAAGTTCCATATTCTACCCACTCCGCCACGGCCACTATCATTCAATTTGGTTATTTTAGGATATTATTTATTGCGTGACTTACACGTGCACCTCTTAAAGTTTTTTTTCACACCCTCAGATTTTTTGCTACGTAATTTAATGTTTATATTGTTGTCTCATTCTGACAAAATTGACAAGAGTGAAATAACTGAGAATGTATTACTTTTTGCTGCAAATGTTGTGATTGTGTTGGAGTTTCAGTTAGGCATGTCTTGCAGGGATATGACTACGGTGTGTCGAATGAAAAGCTGCTTTTCAAGTGTGAACACCTTTTTTTTAAAAGAGATTTTTCAGCTGAAAAGCAGCTTTTCGGCCTGTGTGTGAACATAGTATAAGATGAAATTTAACAAAAAAAAAAGTATCAGATATTGAAAACAAAATTATAAAAGATGTTTTTAAAACATTATAAATGTAATAGCTTCTATACTTCTCGCATTATTTAAAATAAATATATAACAAAATTAAAAGCCGAAATTCGGGCATCATATAGTTTTCTGCCCATATGACACCTATACAGCTGGGAAGTGGGTATTTTTACAAATTTTTTGACACCAAAACCAACTCTCTATCTGCATGTGAAAAGATTCCTCCTCCAAGTCATCATACATTATGAATAAAAACAGTTGTAGGGCCCCTACGTATGCCAGGAGTTTTCTGCGCATATGAAAACCGTGTACCTCAAAATAAGATATTTTGACACTAAAATCAACTCTCTATCTACATTGGAACTGATTCTACTACCATGTCATCATCCATTATGAAAAAATCGTCGCTGGGCTCCTACGCTTGCCAGGAGTTCTCTGCACATATGACAACCAGGCAGCTAAAAAATGGGTATTTTTACAAATTTTTTGGCACCAAAACTAAGTCTCTATGTGCATTGGAACAGATTCTACTACCAGGTCATCATCCATTATGAAAAAATCGTCGCTGGGCTCCTACGCTTGCCAGGAGTTTTCTGCGCATATGAAAATCATGCAGCTAAAAAGTGGGTACTTTCAAAAATTTGTTGACATTTATATCAACCTTCTAGCTGTGTTGGAACAGATTCAATACCAGGTCATTTATTTTGAGGTTAGGAACGATTTAAGTCATTAATAAGTTTTATTTGCATATAACAACCCTGTACCTCGAAAAAGGATATTTTTTAAAAATTTTTGGCACCAAAACCAATTCTCTATGTGCATTGGAACAGATTCTACTACCAGGTTATCATACATTATGATAAAATCGTCGCTGGGCTCCTACGCTTGCCAGGAGTTTTCTGCGCATATGACAACCATGCAGCTAGAAAGTGGGTACTTTCAAAAATTTTTTAAAAGATTCCACTACCAGGTCATCATCCATTATGAAAAGAATCGTCGCTGGGCTCCTACGCTTGCCATATAACAATCATGCAGCTAAAAAGTGGGTACTTTCAAAAGTTTTTTGATACCAAAATCAACTCTGTACCTGCATTGGAACTGATTCATCTTAGGAGTTTTCTGCAGACAGGACAAGTGTGCAGTTTGAAAGTGGGTATTTCTTACAATTTTAAGACACCAAAATCAATCATCTAAATGTAATCATGGTGTAATAATAATAAGGTGTTAGTGAATTTGAGACTTCTCTCTCAAAATGATAAATTTTTTCGCCCCGCTCCTGTAAAAAACAGCTGATGGTGAATTGGAATGAAAATAAATCAGTTAACGTGCAGTCGGTCGAAGCTCAATGCCATGTCCACTAGAGCGTATCATCAAAACTAACCTCTTTTTGACACCGACTCAATCGCTAGACATTCAAAAGACATTTTCAAAAAAAATTTTTTTTTTTTTTAAGTGGTCCCTATGGTGCTATTTTGATTTTTTCGTTATATCTTTGGTGTTTTTCATCCGATCCGGAAAAAAATTTATGTGTGTGCTTGTTGATGTAATACAAATAAATTTGCATTTTTTTTTTCCTCAAATGTTTTTTTTTAGACTTATTGCACAATCTATCTCAGTTCCTACTGTGTCATCATGTTCCAAAAATACCAAAAAACGAAAGCTTACAAAAAGTCATTATAACCATGGGAACAAATGAAATCGAAAAAATCCATTTTAGAAGCACTTCCGACCGATTATATGCAAATAATAACACTTTAATATCATAAAAAATTGTTTTTTAATCTTCCAAATCTTTTCGAGATTCAAGGTAGCTGTAGCGCTCGCAACTATCAAGCTTCGCGAAAATGTGCCCCAAACGATTTTCATCAGTGACTGCTGTAGCTGACTGGTGCACAATTTGAACGAAACGCTCCGTGTTTTGCGAGTGGCAAAGATAATCTGTTGAAAATATAACATGAAATATACGATTTAGATTTTAAAGTTAAGTACGCATAGATTAATTTATTATACAAGTATGAAAGTGTATTGCAGTGCGTACCTGGAATTTTAATCAATTGATCAGAATATTGCATATCAGACAGTTGGTCTTGGGTGTGAAATTGAAGGCATGGTGGCTCAGTGATCTAAAATTGTGTCCAATCAATCATTTTGGTGTAAATGTTGCTGCTGTAGTTGATGTAGGGTTGGTGCTTGGGCCCACGAAATTGCCGAATTCGACCTGGCGCGTTTAAACGTGCTTGTAAAATTTTGCTGTATCCATCTGCACGCACCGTTGCATCCGGATCAGTTATCATAGAAAGTAATATATTTTCATGGTGAAAATAATAGGCATTGCTTTCGATGGTTGGTTTGATGGCTAACTGAACGTAGTTCGGCAAATCACGTATCCATGAAATGTACTTAAAGACATTGCGGCTGCCATGAATGGCAAGTGGCTGGCTTTTGACTAAAAACCAGAATGGCGCATACACTCTGACCACGAACATAGCAAGATCTCTTAATTTCTGGGACGGCTGCGGTTGCGTTACGTACCAGCGCAAGATGCGAGATGCTGTTGTAAGCCATCGCGCTGTACTGGTAGCACCGGGCTGTTCGCTGGCTAACTTCTTACCACAGTGGCCACTATCAACCGCAAGAACCATGCGGTATAAGTAACTTTGATCGCTTCGTATTAGCCACGTATCAATGTTTGAAGGCATTTCACCCATTGATATTGGCTCGAAATTCGGTAGCGGCTAAGAAAAAACATAAACAAAGCATAAATAAAAATTATACAAACAGAATGTTATTGAAATTCAATTTCAAACATACAGGAAAATCCATGCAGCAATTTATTCCAACACCGATATCTCCTGGCCACAGCCCAGGACCCTTCTGTTTTCCAAGCCATGTTCTAAGCAGAGCAGTAAATGGCAGCTCGTTGAAATGGAACAGACAGATGAACCATTGCAATGGTCTGCGCAAATACGATTCCAAATACGTTATGGCACCCCCTTTGTAGCCAGTGTTTGTGACTGTGCCATCACAACTGATCGCTACTAAATTGTCTAAATTGTAATTTTTTTTCTGCAAAAAATCCACAATTGCAGTTTGGATACCTCTTGCGGAACCTTCCGAAGGTGTAGCGTATCCGATAAATTTTGAATTTGGTTCTTTCAAAATTGTGATGTGTTCTTCAATTTCTATGACATTGCACGTCTTTAGAGTTCGCTCTTTTTTTCCATCGAATGAGATGCACGTTAGTAACTCATGGCATTGTGCGGCTGTTTTCGCTTCCTTTCGGAACTTTTGCCTTTCACGGAAAACTTTATTTTTATCTATAACGATGTCTTCAAGTATCTTCAGCATTTGTTCTCGTACGTCAGCGGATACCGACTCCTTTGTGGCAATAGCATCTTGTAAATCCTTGATAAGCATCGAGGCGTGCAAAGCACCATGGCGGTTTGATGTATCGCTCCGATCTAGTGCAGAAGAAAAATACCTCAAGCGGATGTCGGATACTTTCAATTGAACGGCTACCATCGGTGTATCTGCGTCCTCCAACTGACTACTTTCAAATTCGTAGTCCTCTTCACTGTCGGGTGTCGGAGCATACTCAGTTGCACTGCATGCAGCTGTAGCACCTGTGTCTGCAGTGAATACACTCGCGGAGACATCATCATCACCCTTATCCGGCAATAAACGCAAACGAGGACCACATTGGTCAATAAAAAAACCTTTCACATTTTCTGGTATTTTGTGTTCATCGGCACACACGCACGGAAAATCATTTTCAATGGAGCACTTACATCGCGAAATACGGAAAAGGGTATCCCAATCGTTCGCATGGAACATCCGAGGGTTCTTTGTTTGAAAAGACGATTTCATAAGCAAGTCTGTAATCATTTTACGATTATATGTTCTGGACACTATTGGAATTTTTGCGTAACGCCACAATTTGGACACTTCTTCGAACACTTTTTCGGTGAATGCACTGCGTTTGATTTTTGAATCTTGCTGTAAAAACAATGCGTATTCGACAACATTTCTTTTTGTTGGCAACTTTTTTTTGTCAAGGTCGTGCATTTGGAAATTCATTTTGCTAAAACGTGATTTTTTTTTGTTCACAATGTACGCGAATGAAAATTTGATATAAATTATTATTATAAGAAATAATAATATTGACAGTTTGAGCAAAGGCTAAAAAGATCTTTGAACTGGGAATTTCGAACAAAATAAAAAAAAAACGTGCCAAAAGAACAGCGGCGATTTGTGCTTTTGCACACTAAGTACACGCAGAGAAATAAAACGTTTGGAGGCCTTTTACAGCATAAGAATTAAGTTTGCAGCATTTGACAAAGTGGAAACTTAAAATTGTTTGCGGTAAATTTTATTTGTTCTTGGTAAAGCTAAATTTAATTGCATTACACGAACATAAGCTTTTTCGTGCTCGATAAATGAGTTTTTTCGTTTGCTTATAATGAAATTAATTTTGTATATCTCTCAAAATAACGAGTGTCCGCTCAAAAATACGAATGCTCGATCAAAATGCCTACAACGATGTCTTCTACAAATCCTATTATTTGAAATAATACTTAAGCAACAAAATTCGTATAGCCTGTTTGGCTCAGAGGTAAAGCATCTGCTTGGCAGCCATAAGCTCCCGTGTTCGAACCCCGCTCTGGCCACGGTATGTTCTGCTATGCTATGTTATGCTATGAAAAATTTCTTTTTTTTCATTAAACGTTTTCGTTTCATATTTCATTGCATATTTCTATTTATAGGTTGCCCGTAAGTACATGCCGCAAACAAAGTTCAGTTGACTAATTTTTCGTTTCATTTATTGATATTAAAGTGTTATTCTTTGCATATAATTGGTCGGAAGTGCTTCTAAAATGCATTTTTTCGATTTCACTTGTTCCCATGGTTATAATGATTTTTTGTGAGCTTTCGTTTTTTGGTATTTTTGTAACATGATGACATAGTAGGAACTGAGATAGATTGTGCAATTAGTCGAAAAAAAAATCATTTGAGGGAAAAAAATGCAAATATATTTGCATTACATCAACAAGCACACACATAAATTTTTTTTCCGTATCGGATGAAAAACACCAAAGATATAACGAAAAAATCAAAATAGTACCATAGGGACCACTTAAAAAAAAAAAATTTTTTTTTGAAAATGTCTCTTACATGTCTAGCGATTGAGTCGGTGTCAAAATAGGTTTATTTTTCTTCCATACAAGGTGATACGGTCTAATGTCCACTTCTTTTGATGGATATTATCAGTTGAGGTAGTGAGGGTCGTTTTCTTTACTGAATGCTAAGTCGAGAATGTATTCTCGCCGCTATTTAGAATAGATGCTCGCAATATTTCGTTTTCTTCAATCCATGCTACCGGCGAGAATGTCAAACTTTAAATTCTCGCTGGATACATTCTCGGTGAGAATGCAACCTTAGCGAGCAAGTCAAATTTGGTTTGCTAGCGGCCTTAGCATGCAGATTTCCGTAATTTTTTGTGAATTTCGTTTATTCACGTCATTCTCAAAGTGAAAGCTATAGCGTTTTTTTCTGTGCAATTATGGAACATCTGGATTATTTGCAGGATTTGCAAAATCGTTTCAATTACTTTGAAGAGATAGAGGATGAGTATTTGGGACGTGAACGACGCCAATATAAAATGCTGCCCAGAATAAATATGGATACATGGGATGACGACGACTTCGTATACCGCTTTCGCTTGGAGAAAAGAACAGTCGCCAAAGTATTAATTATGATTGAAGATTCTTTGAAATTTCCTGGTAAACAGCGGTCAGTATAGATTACACCTGCTCCATTGCCAATTTATGAATTCGTTTTGCTTGTTTCAGCAGCTCGCGCCACATAACACCACTTACGCAGTTGCTGATCGCATAACGATTTTACGCGCTCGGTTCTATGGAGGTGGCAATTGCTGATTTCGCGGGAGTTTGTGTTGCTTCCGTTAGTCGGATAATAAAACGAGTTTCTTTGGCACTTGCAATGAAATCTGTCGATTTGATACAAATGCCCTTGACACAGGATGACACCTCTTCAATGCAGGTGGATTAATTTTTGCGGACGAGAACGGATTCACATTGCTGGCAATATCGTTTGATTTTTGGATATTTGTATTTTCGATGTTATTATTGGTAGCACTTGTTGAAGTAATATTGCTTGAAGTGGTCGGTTCTGCTAAAAAAATAACCGAGGTGCGAACAGATTGTGAAGAGCCACCATCATCGTCATTCGAATCAAGGAATTCTTCGAGTAATTGCGACTCTTCACAATCGTTCAATTCCAATTCATTGTCAGTTGGGATGAAGTCTTCATCATAACTTTGCGGAGGCATACCGTGCGCTGACAATGCAATCACTTCTTCGAGTTGCAGCATTATGTCGGATAGCGGTGGCGGAGACGAGCACGATGGACCACCGCCAGTTCTCTTCGCGTACTGTTTTTGTTGAGATGCTCGTTTCCGCAAGTCCAATTTAATTTTCGCATACTTGTTTCTAAGTGAATCCATCGTCCGGCACTGGTAAACGAGAATGAAAAAAAACAACAAATAAAAATTACGACAATACTGCTTAACTGCAAGAAAATAAATATTGAAAATAATTCAAACCTGCAGTGAAGAATTTGCCGCATTAAAATCTTTTGCAATTTCTTTCCATGCTTCAATTTTTTGCTTATCCGTCACGGTGTCGATTTTTTTGTTTTCAACAATTTTTTTTTTTTTTAAGCAAGCCGAACTAAAAACTCCTCATCCGACATTGAAAAATTTAATTGCCGTGGTCTTTTCGGCTTATTGTTCGTTTTTTCCTCCATCGTATATTTTAATTTTTTGAAATAAACAAATAAAATTTCAAACTATTTTAAAGTTTGACATGCGTTACGATAGAAACGTATTTAAAATTGAGAAAACTCGTAGTCAGGTGCGTGTACTGGGCATGCCTGCTAAAACATACATTCTGAGCGAACTTGTGGTGAAGAAAATGAAATTTTTAGCATGCATTCTTTCTCGCCGAGAATATATGCTCGCCTTAAGCAAACATGCCCTTAACTTGCCATTTTAACAATTTTTAGCATGGAGTGAAGAAAACGGCCCTGAACATTCTTTCATGGCATTCGATATGTTCTTGAAGAAGTCGATGTGAATGCAAGACAATTTGCATGCTGGCCAAAGCTAGCACCTTCCTTCATGTTGATGGCACCTTCCAGCGGACGTTTTCGGTAAAATGACAAAACCATTAATTGGCGAACTTGGCAAATGGGCGAAGACAACTGCAATAATTTTTTGTCAACACAAGACGACACAATTAATTGAATTAAATATTTATTTAAACTTTATTCGCACAATAACCTATAAAAACTATAACACATTATCATCTAGCAACTCAAACAAATAACACAATTTGACAACTATCAACGGCTCCTCTCTTTCGCTCACAATTTTTTGACAGAAAGAAAGCTATTCTTGGTGTTGTCAAAAATTCACTAACACCTTATTATTATTACACCATGAGTGTAATGCAATACGTTAATCACAAGGAGAATAAAAAAAAAACTGCAAATCGCTCATCAAAAAGAAAAAAAAGTTCCATGAATAGCAACATCATTATCAGCAATATCATTAGCCTTAAATACAATGCTTATTTTAGAAGTGAAAAATCTGCAACAATTATATTCGAGCTATTATATTCTATCATCAGCTGTGGACTTCACCCTCGACAATGGCCTAATAATGACGTGAAGTCCTCAAGAAAGATGTATCGTGATCGGAGTGTATCATTAGATTGTAGAATTTCAAATTCAAATCATGACTGGAATCATCAAATAACTTAATACAAATCTTCTTAGGAAACGAAATCCTCCTTGAGTAAGCATGAACGCATCTGTACGAGAATTACTTCAACCTTCTCACGTTTATCCACTAAGGCCGTTGTTATACAGACGCTCATATGATTCAAGATCACGTCCTTTTTTACGCTCTTTTTTCGCTTGATGAGCTCTGTGATGAAAGTATGTTATACAGACGCTCATTTGATCACTGAACACCGGTACACCGGTACAAGTATCACGAGTATGAGTATGGTGAGTGTTAGACATGGGTAATGCAGCAAAATATGCTGCGCTGCTACAACAACCCCAGCGCAGTTTACTGTATCAGCGAAATGCGTTGACGCAATTGCGCCATGAAGCATTTTGAAATGCTTTGATATCTGTATCATCAAGACCAGCGCAGGCTGTTTTTGATTTGGATAGCGCGATGCGTTATGTGGTCAATTTGTTGAATGCGCTGAGCTTTGTGGTGAAGTAGCAAGTTGGCCTAAGCGCATATTGTCTTCACTTATTAAACATAAATGAAATTAATTAGAAAATCCTGAAACAATTTATCTATCGAAAGACTCATGTTGCTTATGAATTCATTTAATTATTCAATTAATATGAAGTATTACTGAACATATAGCATATTTTTAGCATTAACCAAAAATGAAAAAAATGTATACTTCAAGCATGACTGCATGCTGTTCAACGTGAGTATTAGATATGAAGCAATATGTACATTAGACCGTATCACCTTGTATGGAAGAAAAATAAACCTATTTTGACACCGACTCAATCGCTAGACATTTAAGAGACATTTTCAAAAAAAAATTTTTTTTTTTTTTTTAAGTGGTCCCTATGGTGCTATTTTGATTTTTTCGTTATATCTTTGGTGTTTTTCATCCGATCCGGAAAAAAATTTATGTGTGTGCTTGTTGATGTAATGCAAATAAATTTGCATTTTTTTTTTTCCTCAAATATTTTTTTTTTAGACTTATTGCACAATCTATCTCAGTTCCTACTATGTCATCATGTTACAAAAATACCAAAAAACGAAAGCTCACAAAAAATCATTATAACCATGGGAACAAATGAAATCGAAAAAATGCATTTTAGAAGCACTTCTGACCAATTGTATGCAAAGAATAACACTTTAATATCAATAAATGAAACGAAAAATTAGTCAACTGAACTTTGTTTGCGGCATGTACTTACGGGCAACCTATAAATAGAAATATGCAATAAAATATGTAACGAAAACGTTTAATGAAAAAAAAGACATTTTTAAAAACATACCGTGGCCAGAGCGGGGTTCGAACACGGGAGCTTATGGCTGCCAAGCAGATGCTTTACCTCTGAGCCAAACAGGCTATACGAATTTTGTTGCTTAAGTATTATTTCAAATAATAGGATTTGTGGAAGACATCGTTGTCGGCATTTTGATCGAGCATTCGTATTTTTGAGCGGACACTCGTTATTTTGAGAGATATACAAAATTAATTTCATTATAAGCAAACGAAAAAACTCATTTATCGAGCACGAAAAAGCTTATGTTCGTGTAATGAAATTAAATTTAGCTTTACCAAGAACAAATAAAATTTACCGCAAAGAATTTTAAGTTTCCAAAACACTTTGTCAAACGCTGCAAACTTAATTCTTATGCTGTAAAAGGCCTCCAAACGTTTTATTTCTCTGCGTGTACTTAGTGTGCAAAAGCACAAATCGCCGCTGTTCAAAGTTACTTATACCGCATGGTTCTTGTGGTTGATAGTGGCCACTGTGGTAAGAATTTAGCCAGCGAACAGCCCGGTGCTACCAGTACAGCGCGATGGCTTACAACAGCATCTCGCATCTTGCGCTGGTACGTAACGCAAGCGCAGCCGTCCCAGAAATTAAGAGATCTTGCTATGTTCGTGGTCAGAGTGTATGCGCCATTCTGGTTTTTAGTCAAAAGCCAGCCACTTGCCATTCATGGCAGCCGCAATGTCTTTAAGTACATTTCATGGATACGTGATTTGCCGAACTACGTTCAGTTAGCCATCAAACCAACCATCGAAAGCAATGCCTATTATTTTCACCATGAAAATATATTACTTTCTATGATAACTGATCCGGATGCAACGGTGCATGCAGACGGATACAGCAAAATTTTGCAAGCACGTTTAAACGCGCCAGGTCGAATTCGGCAATTTCGTGGGTTCAAGCACCAACCCTACATCAACTACAGCAGCAACGTTTACACCGAAATGATTGATTGGACACAATTTGAGATCACTGAGCCACCATGCCTTCAATTTCACACCCAAGACCAACTGTCTGATATGCAATATTCTGATCAATTGATTAAAATTCCAGGTACGCACTGCAATACACTTTCATACTTGTATAATAAATTAATCTATGCGTATTTAACTTTAAAATCTAAATCGTATATTTCATGTTATATTTTCAACAGATTATCTTTGCCACTCGCAAAACACGGAGCGTTTCGTTCAAATTGTGCACCAGTCAGCTACAGCAGTCACTGACGAAAATCGTTTGGGGCACATTTTCGCGAAGCTTGATAGTTGCGAGCGCTACAGCTACTTTGAATCTCGAAAAGATTTGAAAGAATAAAAAACAATTTTTTATGATATTAAAGTGTTATTATTTGCATATAATCGGTCGGAAGTGCTTCTAAAATGCATTTTTTCGATTTCATTTGTTCCCATGGTTATAATGATTTTTTGTAAGCTTTTGTTTTTTGGTATTTTTGTAACATGATGACATAGTAGGAACTGAGATAGATTGTGCAATAAGTCTAAAAAAAAAACATTTGAGGAAAAAAAAAATGCAAATTTATTTTCATTACATCAACAAGCACACACATAAATTTTTTTCCGGATCGGATGAAAAACACCAAAGATATAACGAAAAAATCAAAATAGCACCATAGGGACCACTTAAAAAAAAAAAAAAAAATTTTTTTTGAAAATGTCTCTAAAATGTCTAGCGATTGAGTCGGTGTCAAAAAGAGGTTAGTTTTGATGATACGCTCTAATGTACATACACATTTCTAGTATGCAAGACAAGTTGGAAGTTGAATGTTAGTTTCATTTCATGTACCTTTAAAAGCAATGAAAATCTATAGAAAAAACTTTACATGAAGCAAATACAATTTCCTGCGATTTTGGGTTACTGCGCTATTTTTGAGCTTTTTTTTTAGCGCAATATTTAGCTTTAGCGCAAAACAAAAAGTAGCGCTGCTTAACATATGAAAAAGATAAAAAAATTAAAATGTCAATAATTTTTCCAGAGACCGCAAATAACGATTATCGCTATCAATCAATCCTTTTATAACAATTATTTTTTTGTCGTTATTTGTTCGATCAGAAATAAAAATTATTTTTGGTCGTTTTTTTCAATCAGAAAAAAAGTTATTTTTTTGTTATTTTTTCGATGGGAAATAAAAATCATTTTGTGACTATTATTTTTTCGATCAGAAATAAAAGTTACTTTTGATCGATATCGATATCGAAATAAAAATCAATCATAGATCAATATTTTTCGATCAGATTAAAAAAATTATTTTTTGATCTATATTAAATCGATCAAAAAAGTAACATGCATTTAAAAGTATAAATTATAATAAAATGAAAACTTAAAAAAGCGCTATAACTCGAAAACAAAAGAAGATACGAAAAAATAAAAGTGGTTTTGGCTTTTCTAAAGAGGGAGGGTGGCATCGAAATCTCGACGCACAGGTAGAGGGGTTGGTCGATATGATAACCTTAAAAATTAGAAAAAACGCCATATCTTGAAAACGAAACTACTTATATTTTGTACTTCTATTTTCTACAGCTATTTTCAACTAATATTTTCTTTAGTGTTCTAGTACTATTTTCCATCAATATTTTCTACTACTATTTTTTGCAACCATTTCATGCTACCAGTTTGTCTACTTATCCTACTAATATTTTCTTGTCTAAGGTCTGATTCAAATTCTTGTCTTGGTCCTTATTCTAACCCTTGTCTTAATCCTTGACCAAATCTTTGCCTTACCTAATCCTTGTCCAAGTACTAATCCAAATCCTTTTCCAAATCCATGTCTAAGATCTTGTCCTTATCTTCGTCAAAATCGTTGTTCAAATCCTTGTCCAAGACGACTAGCTAACTTGGTAACGTGGGTTCGAAGCAATAACTTCTTTATTTTAACTCAAAACAGTTTTATTTGTAAATATTGATTTGATTGAAATTTATAAATTTTCGATATTATTTCAATCTTGAAATAATTGTCATTTCTGATTGGAAAAATATAGATCATTATTCATGTCTATTTCTGATCGAAAAAATAAAACGATCAGTAATAATTTTTATTGCTGATTGGGAAAAATTCCATTAAAAAATAACTTTTATTTCTGCTTGAAAAAAAATCGATCAAGAAATGATTTTTATTTCTGATCGAAAAAATAACGATCACAAAATGATTTTTATTTCTAATCGAAAAAAATAACGATAACATATAATTTATATTTATGATTGAAAATATAACGATCAAATAAATAATTTTTATTTCAGATCAAAAAAATAAGGATCAAAAATGATTTTAATATATTATCGAAAAAAGAATCGATCACAAATAATTGAATGAAGATGATTTCTTTCTTAAAAATCATGAAAAATAAATCATGCCAAAAACGGAATCTCTAACTCACTAGCTTCATATTGCTATATTAAAAATTATTTTACATCTTTTTATATATGATCTTTTGATGTAAAAATTAAAAAATAACCGTTATTTTCTATCCTTGAATTTTTCATATTTTTATTAAAATCATATTCAATATAATAATAATGGCAGATAAAATAAATTCTGTTCATAAAATAACATGAAAATTTGTACTTTTATATTAAGTAGTGAATAAATTAATAGAAAAAAGTAAAAATATATAAACGAAAATACTTAAGATGCGTCATTTAGATTATAGTTAAAAAAACAACTTGAGATTGGTAACCTGAAAAAAATGCTACGCTGCTCCATTAACGCAAGCTCAGTTTACTGTAGCAGCGTAATACTTTAACGCAAATGCGTTATGAAGCAGTTTTAAATATTATGATACCTGTATTATCAACATGTTTATCTGCGCAAGCTGTTTTTGAATTGCGTTATGTGGGCAATTCCTTGAATGCGGTGAGTTTTTAGAGTGCGCTTCAAACAAAACTAAAACAACAAAGCATTCTGGCATTGCAGCAAGTTAAAAGTTTGATTCAAGTTTGTTTGTACTCTTAAAATCGAACACGTTCGACAAATTTAAAAAACCATTGCCTGATCGGCAAAGCATCATCACAATCAAACACACTTCATATGATTAACAGCATCTTCTTCGACCATGTTCGCTTCGAACATTTTATCTCCATGTTTAAGGCGACGTAAAACTTGTGCAATTTTGGCTCGCTGCAAAAATAAAAAATAAAAAATAAATAACTGGCCATTTCAGCCCTTGAAAGGACTTTGACCTAGCTTCTTATGATCATGTGTGTTGTGCGTGTTATTAAGTTTGTGCAAAATTGACCGAGAACCGGACCTACATGCATAACGCCGACTCCGAACGGCGATGAACGGAAAGTTCTCGTTCTCAAGAATTACATGGCATTTTGATTACTCTCTGAGGTTTGCCATTGTCTGCAGAGAGGTGGCGGCCGTACAGAAAAATTATTTTAATTTAAATAATTTTCTGTCGCTGCTGGGTTTCGAACCTGGGTTTCCAAAGTTCTTTGACATAGCGGCCACGCACTTTAACCAACTACACCACGGACGCCACAAAAATACTAAAATTTCTTTAAGCGTCAAAAATACTTTCTCATTTTTCTTTAAGCGTCATTTGTATTATTGCGATATTGCGTTACTTTTTTAAAAGAAGTGAATTATGCATTTCGTAATAAAAGTATCACTATATGAAAATAGTATAATATGAAAATAGTATCATGCAAAAACACAAATGTTGTGAATAATTGCACAGCGAAACCCTGTTTTGATCTCGTGATTCCATTTCATTTTGGAATCATTTGGTGACCAGTCTGGGCCAAACAAATACCCTAGCTCACTCTCTCAAATTTCCCTTTTTCATTGAAACAACAACAATGCATGCCCGTAATGTGCCCGTGAGCGTCTGTATAACAACGGCCTAAGCCGTAGGTTTCAACCTGTAGCTCTTCCAATACTGAGCGTTACCTGCAATGTTGACATCGGCTTCTTTAATCTCTGCGAATATTTTTGTTAGCCGCTCACGTTCAATCTTAACGTATATTTTGCCTTCAGTCACAGACCATAATATATTGATAAGCTTTAGTTTGGTGTCCTTATCGGGTGTTTTGTCCACGTAAGAATAACAGAGTCATGTATTCGTTTACTGCTTTACAATTGTTGGCTTCCAAACAGAATTGTTAATGGCAACCAACACGCGTGGGAAGTAAACCATGTCAGCGTTACTGTTTCTGACCAGCTGCAGCAGTATTGCTATCGCCTAGTGAAAAAAATCGATATTCTTTTTGGCCATCTCCTTGGGAAGTGGTATCTTCTCGTCACAAGCGGGTGAATAGTCCAACTCCATTTTGGAAATGCCTTCACCATCAAACATATAATTATCCATGTTTGCAATCTTCAATATTTTATTACGGCAAAGAAATTTATATATATATTTTTAATTGAAATTCTTTTATAGATTTCTATAAAATTATATATTTTAATATGCGTACAGCGATTCTTTGGCCGCCTTCTTTCCAATTGTGCTTACAAATGCTACAAAAATTTGCATATACGTTTATATATATGAACATATATACAATTATATATATAGTTTATGTGCACATGGCCTTAGGCTAGAACTCACTGCGACAAAACAGTTTCAAAACTGTTTTTTACACACTAAGGCTGGAAACTCACTGCGACAAAACAGTTTCAAAACAGTTTCCTACAATGTTGCAGTTTCTGTAAAGTTGCAAAGCAATAGACAAATAAGTTTTGTTTTCATCTTAAAACAGAATGAGCGCACGCTCATTTGAACTAGTGTGTACAAAACTATTTATACTGTTTTGCCGCAGTGACTTTCTAGCCTAATACAAATGAGCGTGCGCTCATTCTGTTTTTAGACGAAAACAAAACCTATTTCTCTGGCGCTTTGAAATTTTACGGAAATTTTAACCGTGTAGATTCGAAAATTTCGTGAACTGCATTCATGAAAATGCCAAATTGATTCGTGACACCCCCTAAAAAGTTTACCGTGAAAGAGTAATGAATCTTTTTCTAATGAATCAGAAGTAAGCTCGATTGAAGTAGATTTAGTAAAAGCCCAATAATCTTTTGTTGGCCAAAGGGATTTATATGGGAAAAAGTACTATTGTTTTTTTTTAATAAAAAAACCCAACAACTTTTCGTCAGGGGTTAATTTGCAAAAAATAAAATGGTACACACTTTGTTTTTCAATTAACATTAAAATGAGAGAGCAAGTATGAAAATTGGGCAAAAAATACCTGAGTTGTGATTTTTCCCTTTTCGAAAAAACACCTCTTTTTCTTGATGCTTTAAAAAATCGTAAAAATACAGTATTTCAATAAAAAATGAAAATATTTTCTGAAACAATAGCATATATTATTCACACTTAAAAATAAAAAAAAAAAATAAATAACTGGCCATTTCAGCCCTTGAAAGGACTTTGACCTAGCTTCTTATGATCAATTGTGTTGTGCGTGTTATTAAGTTTGTACACAATTGACCGAGAACCGGACGTACATGCTTAACGCCGACTCCGAACGGCGATGAACGGAATGTTCTTGTTCTCAAGAAGCTTTACATGGCATTTTGATTACTCTCTGAGGTTTGCCATTGTCTGCAGAGAGGTGGCGGCCGTACAGAAAAATTATTTTAATTCAAATAATTTGCTGTCGCTGCTGGGGTTCGAACCTGGGTAAACACTAGAGTGGCTTTGTGTAACACAAAATAATCGAAAAATATACATTTCTCACTTGGCTGGAATTTTCCATAAAAATATTTTTTTTTTTATTCTATTTATTTATGTCGGATTGTGGCGTCCGTGGCGTAGTTGCTTAAAGTGCGTGGCCTCTATGTCAACGAACCTTGGAGACCCGGGTTCGAACTCCAGCAGCTACAGAAAATTATTTGAATTAAAATAATTTTTCTGTGCGGCCGCCACCTCTCTGCAGACAATGGCAAACCTCAGAGAGTAATCAAAATGCCATGTAAAGGTTCTTGAGAACAAGAACAATTTCGTTCATCGCCGTTCGGAGTCGGTTTTAAACCTGTAGGTCCGGTTCTCGGTCAATTGTGTACAAACTTAATAACACGCGCAATACAATTGATCGAAAGAAACTAGGTCAAATTCCTTTGAAGGGCTGAAATGACCAGTTATTTTTTTTTTTTTTTATTTATGTCGGATTTAGGTACCTAGCAATAAATTCATTATATTGGCTTATATGACACAATTTTACAAGGATCCTTAAATTGGAGTCTAACAGAGTAGTGTATGTGTGTGACAAGACTTTTTTATTCATATCTTTTGTATGATTATTGTATTATATAACTTCGACGCGTTTGGGAAAAAATTAATTAAAAGTTACAAGTAGAGGCAAAAAAACTTTTCTTTCCTGCTACTCAAGTTAATCATATTGTATATACCTTTTATACTTAATTGCAGCCCTGCTTTATGCAAGGTAGTAAATACAAGGTCTGTTTCTGTACTTTACACTGTGTAAGATTTGTGTAAAACGTGTGCTAGAGAGTAAAAACGAAATGTGAGAATAGTTGCAAAAGTACGGAAACAGCTTCTAGTAAGTTTCGAGCACAAAACAGCTGATTTTGACTGCAGACGGCAGCACAAAATTTAAAACACTTTCACTCAAATTATTAAAAGCCATTTTTAATGCAAAACTGAACAATTACTTAATTTTTATTTATTACTATTTATTTATTGTACGTAAATTTCTTTTTAGGCACACAATTTGTGAGTTTATTTATCGCAAAACATAAACAATTATGAAATGTAATTTGACATTTGCTTCTTCTTATTGATGCTTATTCTTCTTGATGCTTGTTCTTACTTTACTCGAAGTCTCGAGTTCTAGCACTCTCTGTGCACTTTGTGTGCTCGAGAGAGCGATTTTATGCTTGTTCTTCTTCTCCCATTTTAAGCACAGAAAGTACGGAAACAGAAAATAGCGTCCCACAAGTTACACAGTGTGCGTACGGAAACAGACCTACAAATACTCGCACCAAAATGTATAATCTCCCAGCTAGACACCTAACTGTTAGATATGCCATATATATGGCATACACATAACGCCTTTGACGTTATATTCATATAAAATGCTCCATACAAACTACGTTATATTTGTTCTAGCGTCGTGCAAAATATAACGCCTTTTTGTCTATACGTGTGGTCTGGCATCTCTGTCTGCCACACATGTTTTTATCTATTAAAAAAGCTATAGATGTTCTGCTCACACTAATAATAAATTCCATAAGGAATTAAAAAACAAATTCAGCTATTTAATATGGTCCGCAGTTAGCGTCCCGCAGAGCTCTTCGACCATAGTGTACTGGTTAGAGTTCTGGCTTTTAACGCGAACATGCGCGGGTTCATATCCTCCACAAATAAAACCAAATTTTGTTTTTCTTATAATTTTGTTTATAATTGTTTTTTTTCTATTTTTATTATGGGTAAATTATAAATATTTGTATTTATAAAGTATAAATTAAAGAAAAAAATATTTAAAGAAAATAAAAAAACTAATTTCAAATATTGCAATAATTTTTGTAGATTAGCAAGTAGTCTTCACATAGAAGATAGTTTTTATTTGTTTATTTTAAGTCATCATCATTTTTAACTTATATATATTAATTCATTTACTTTAAAGTTTACCTGATAAACTTTCAAGTGCCAGACGGAATTTGAACCGTGGCTTCTGGCATACGGGACACGCATTCTACCATCGGCGCCATGGCCACCATACTTATGTTTATTTATTTTAGGATAAAACACGCTTAAAGCTTTTGTTTGCTATTTTTTCATACCCTCAGCTTGTTTGCTGCGAAAAAGAGCAAGCTATGTAAACACATACAACTTTCTTTGTTTAGCATGACAACAAAATTTAAGAGTGTGTTAGTGAACACCAAATTTTGTTTCCTTGTGTGCGTAACTACGTTAGAGCTGTCTAGCTGGGCTCTCGTTTAAGCAGCTGAACACAGCTCAAATAAGCAGAAAACTTAAGAGCCGCCGCACAATACAGACTTTGAGTCGGCCGATAGTTTGATTTGTTTTATGGAAGTGCGCACACCTAAAGGCCCAAACATAATAGGCTCGAGCTGGCTGCAGCTAATGTCAAATTTTATACGACTACATAGAAATGATGCGTACAAACCATAATAGCTCGAGCCAGTTTTTTCGTCAAGTTTCGTTAACTTGATCTGGCTGCAGCCAGAGCGATACAAATCGAATGCTCCGTAAGGAATCGTTTGTTTTAATTTATTTATAAATTTATTCCCGCAATCCATTCTAATAATAATAAATTCAAACGAACAAAACGAATTGATGTAGAAATTGTTGAATTTTTCAAAGCAAATGTGAAAAGTAGTTATGACATAAAGGCGAGCACTGCTCAAGTCATTTTGGTCAAATTAAGCATTTGACAGAACTTGAGCTAGCTTTTCGTTTATTTTGGACATTAGCTGCAGCCAGCTCGAGCCTATTATATTTAGGCCTTAACGATTGAATCAAACCCAACTTAAAAAAACAAATGGGAGGTCAGATTTCCACTTGATTTTAAAGTCTGGCAACTATCTGCAGACTGCCAAGTGGGTATAGCGTGCTATGGAAGTCCGCACACTAGCCGATCAAATAGTTTGCCAACTGGTGGACATATTGTTTGTTTTTGTTGTAATTTTATTTTTCGTTGAAAAGTCCTGCTTTTTGCAGTATGAATGGGGATACGTGTTGTCTTTGCGGATTGCAAATAGGGATAAACAAGTTTTAATCTATATATATAAAAATAAGTTGCATTGTGTATGAAATTGATGTTCTCTGTAATGTGTGAACCGGTTTTGTTTCTGGAAATTTATCATGAAAGGTGACGTCAATACAAAGGTTTTTATGTATAAACGGTCTTTGTATGTGTATTGATTCATGAATTATATGCATTTTAGTGAACTTATACAACAATACAGGTGTGAACAAATATACTTGCGAACATATGGTGTAAATGGGAAATATTTGCAAGGGAAATTGGAAATAAATGGAATATTGGAATAATTTGGCAAGTCTCACTTTAGTTTGCATATGCGCGAAAAATATAGGCATAGTAAAAATTTTCCATACCCCTTTTTTTCCATAACCCCCTTTTACCACCCACAAATCAATAAAAATGCTATATTTAAGACGGTTTTGGTAGTATTAGACTAAAATTTGGTAAATAAGTTGGTATGGTTACTGTCGGCAACTATACTAAAACTGGGCGTGGTCGAACTATATAAATACCCTCACTTTTTAGAAATCATTATTATTCCTGAGTTGAACATGTTTTGATAGTGAAACTTGATTTGTATTTAGATGATATGGGCCCAAGAGGCAGCTACTAAATATTTGAGCAAACATTCCCGTGCGTTTCCAATGCCCGAACGAACGAAGAAATCATCGCGAACAAATCGTACACAGTCGTAACACAATTTGCGAACATTGGTAAGTCGCCATCTTGTTTGTTCGTGCAGTGGAAACACTTAAATTCAATGTTTGCGAGCATCAGCGTTGTAATATATCTACTAATTGCCATGTAAGAATTTAATTTAATTTGGCAGGATCGCCATGTAAGGTAACTATTCTCTTATTCTTGTCTAATCTATTGTTTTACAAGTTATTTTTGATACTGTTGAAAATAACTTGTGATGTTTTTAGAAAGCACCAACGCTCAAGATAGTATGGCTAAAAAGCCGCGCTTGAGTGAGAAAATTAAAAGAGATTTTCTTTAGCTTGAGAGCTAAGTTAATTCAGTTAATTTCTGATTTTTATTTTCAAAAATGAAAGTTTGTTTACAAAAAATAACATTACTTTTCTTAACTTAGTTAGTTTACCCACTATTTCCAAGACTCCTCCTTAATTTACAAGTAATATTTAAAATCTATAGTTAACCAATCATTTTTAGTTAAAAAAAATATCTTTATATTTCTCCTCAAATTCATAATCATTACCATAATTATTAATTGACCGAATTTGTGGCCTTGACTTAAAAAGTCATTGGCACTAGTTCAATTCTTAAGCTTGTTGTTTTGGTTTTTTCATGCAAGTGCATTCGCAACACAACACCCGCTGTCGCTATCATGCTTGTGCGGTATCTAGCGGCACAAGCGTAAAGGGTGCTAAATGCATTGAAAAGAATTTGAGTTTAACGTTTTGTTTACGCTAACATTTTAGGGATTTTAATTTTGGTGTTTGACAAAATAATTTTGCTTTTGACTTAAGATTTTATTATTGCCATATGTTGGCCGATTGTATAATAAGAAAATATTGCATACATATGTAGGTATGTAATGTAGGTATGTAGGTATATGTAATGTAGGTAGGTAATATAGGTATGTAAGTACACTACACCCTTACTCTTAAGCGAAAATTTACTTGTGAATTTTTAAGATGTTGGAAAAAGTGTTACTTTGTAAAAATTATTATAAATATATGTAAACTTATAACATAGGATATTAATTTATGATTATTATAAAGTTTTAACGTATCTTCTTATTTTTTTTTAATTTTTAGTTTTCTTTTGATTAATAATATTGCTTTATGTAATTCTATAAATTGTTATACATCACTTAATTTTACTATTAAATAATGTTTATTTCTATGCTTAGTTATGTACTATAAAAATTTTTTTAACATATTGTTATGGAATTTTCTATTTTTGTTATTAATTTCTATTATGGAGTTTACTCCATCTCTACGAATAATTTTATATGGTCCGTGGTATGGACTTTGGTTTTTCTTTCTAGTTTCTAATTTTACTAATACTAGGTTTCCTTCTGAGAAATTTGATGTATTCACATTTTTGTCAAATTCAGTATTTCGGTTTTGTTTTATTAATTCGATTATGTTTCTAACTTTTTTTATGGAAGTTCTCAAACGAATTTTTAATTCATTAGCATAATCATCAATATTGTAGATTTTACTTTTATCATTTATCACATCATTTGGTAGGATTGGTAATTTTCTAAAGATTAATTCATTAGGGGAGTAACCTGTGCCTACATGTGGAGTTGTGTTATATGCAAATGTATAGTATGGAATCCATTTATCCCATTCTCTATCCTCTGCGAAAGAAAGAAGATACTCGTTGAGAACCCTATGATTTCTCTCAAGTGCTCCTATTGTTTTGTGATGATAAGGTGCTAAGAAAACTTGTTCTATCTTCAACAAATTGCATATATTCCTCATTAGTTCATTGGTAAATTCTGTACCATTGTCTGATCTCAATATTTTGAAACAACCGTATTTTAAAATTAATTGTTCTACCAATGTTATTGCAATCCATTTATAGCGCTGTTTTAGTTTCAGTATAGTTTTTCTGATTCCTAAGAGTCCTCCCTGGGGTGAGTCATGGAATTCTTTTATCAAAGTGTGTTCCATGGTTTTGCTTATAATATTCTTCGGGGTTACATATATTAATATATTTAGTGATTTATTACTTTTTAATTTTTTTGTCTGCTGCAGCTTTTTAAATTTTCTTTTAAATTCATTTTTATCAAACATTTCAAATATAGCATCACTTGCCTCTAGCGCTAGGTCTTTTATATTCATTTTACACATAAGAGATAATAGTTTCTCCAAAGTCGAATCTAGATTCTTTGGATTGTCACCACATCGTACTTGTACGATATCATCTATTATTTCAACACGTGTATTACTGTTATTTTTTCAATGAACTTTAATCGTTTTATATTTTTGACGTCAGTAATAGATGTGCAATCCTATATGAAGAGTTTATCGGGCTCGTTCTGAAATGTGCAGTTCCCTTGTTCATTTTTATTTGCTAGCTTTTTTTTATTCCCCTTGTTATAACCAATGCTTTATTTTGAGTTTTGTCCTCTTCTGAGGGTATCATATTTATTAAAATTTCCGAATTTAATTGAATACGTGAAAGCGCGTCGGCGTTGGTATTGATCTTTCCTTGTTTAAATTTGATTTCAAAATCATAATCTGAAAGATCTAGTCTTATTTTTGTCATTTCAGATGATGGATTTTTATGAGAAAAAAAGTGAAACTGAAGGTCAATGGTCAGTTACTACATTGTTTTTGTTTCCGTATAGGTTAGAGTACCCAAATGAGTTTTTTTCTTCGCTCCCCCGCGCATTTTCATAAAGAATGAGGGTAAAAAATAAGATCTGCAAAAAAAAATTTGTACCGCTAGTGGTAATTAGCCAGTCGGTTTTGAATTAAAGCCTCAAAATTGGGCTTAAAAATGGTTCAAACATGCATGGTTCTATAACTTTTATAAAAAATATTAAAGAAGGTTAGTCTTTATAACGTAGAACAAAGACTAAATATGCAAATATTTTAGGCATAATTTTTTTATGTAAGTGCCATATTTTGCGGTGTTGGAAAGAATTGGAAAGTGGCCTCGGAGGTGTTCAGACATTTTGACACAAGCCATCCCTCACAAATTAAATCGGACTGACGGCTTTGAAATGGACTGACGGTTCAATTCGAGAAGAAGAAGACTCCTTTAAGGTTGATTTAAAAATTTCATCACGAAAAAAACAGGAATAAAAAGTTTCAGCTACGGGACGTACGCACAGTCAGCTTCTTAGACTTGCCAAAGCAAACAATAATTGTCGAAAGTCTTGCTGCAAAGTTTGAACACTTGAGACGCAAACCCATTAAATCTTAACATGGTGTAATTCCGAAAATGATAATTGGACTCAACAACATTAGTGTTGCCAGACCATTCAAATTTCGTGAAGGAAAGCCAAATGAACCGACCACAGCTAAAACGCGTTTAGGTTGAACTATTTTTGGAACCTTTGGCAATGACAGCAAAAACAAAGACACACATGCAATGATTGACGCTAATCTACATCTCCACATCTGCGAATGCGATGATGATATATCTCTAAACAAATTGATGATTGAAAATATTTATTTAGATTCTTACAACCACGAGCAGCAAAACGACAACCATGAATTTAAAGATAGCGTGATGGGAATCGTTTTGTAGCCAAACTGTTATGGAAATTTGACGATATCACGTTGCCTAATAACTATCAAATGGCGCTACGACGACTTTTACGTTTTGAAAGAAAATTAGAAAAAGATGATCTGTTCTTCCAGCAAGTACTTACTTACTTATCTGGCGCTTACAACCGTAAGTCGGTTTTGGCCTCGTATAAGAAATTGCGCCAGCCATTTCTGTTTTGCGCTTGCTGGCGCCAGTTGGAAACACAAAGCGTGGTCAGGTTATCCAACACCTGATACTTTCAACGAAGATGTGGGCGTCCTCTTCTGCCTTGACCACCGCCGGGCACCGAATCGAATATTTTTTCGTTGGAGCGTCGCTTTCCATTCGCTCAACATGACCTAGCCAGCGGAGCCGCTCGATTTTAATGCGGTTGACTATGTCGATGTCAGCGTACAGCTCATACAGCTCGTGGTTCCATCGAATTCGGTACTCGCCATTGACGCAGATTGGACTGAAGATTTTACAAAGGATCTTTCTCTGGAAGGCTCCCAAAGTCTTTTCATCAGAACTGCACAACGTCCAGGTTTGTGCTGCATATAATAGGATGGGCATGATAAGTGTCTTATAGATCGTGAGTTTTGTTCAACGAGAGAGGGCTCTGCTTCTCAATTGCCTACTTAGCCCAAAGTAACACCTGTTGGCTAGAGTTATCCTTCGTTTTATCTCAATACTGACATCGTTGAAAGAGTTTATATTGGATACCAGGTAGACGAAGTCCTTAACAACCTCGAAGGAGATGTTGTCAACAGTGACGTGGTTTCCAAGACGCTGGGACTGTTTATTTGTTGACACTAGGTATTTCGTCTTATCTGCGTTCACTACAAGACCCATTCGACTCGACTCTTTCGCTAACCTGGAGAATGCTGCACTGACTTCGCGCGTATTATGGCCAATGATATCGATATCATCAGCATACGCCAGCAGCATAATACTTTTGTAGAATATCGTGCCACTGCGTCTCAAATCAGCAGCTCGGATAATCTTCTCCATCATTAGGTTGAAAAAGTCGCACGATAAGGAATCACCTTGTCTGAAACCTCATTTGGTATCGAATGGAGGAGTGAGGTCCTTCCCGATTTTAACTGTGCTGCTGGTGTTGCTCAGTGTCATTCTGCAAAGGCGGATGAGCTTTGCAGGAATACCAAATTCAGACATGGTGGAATATAGATGATTCCTTATTGGACTGTCGAAGGCGGCTTTGTAATCGACAAAAAGATGGTGTGTGTCGATTTGTTTTTCTAGGGTCTTCTCCAAGATTTGTCGTAGCGTAAATATCTGGTCTATGGTGGATTTGCCAGGTCTGAAGCCACACTGATAAGGTCCAATCAGCTGGTTTACGATGGGCTTCAGTCTTTCACATAGTACGCTCGACAGAACCTTATATGCGATATTCAGAAGGCTTATCCCACGGTAGTTGGCGCAAATTGTGGGATCGCCTTTCTTGTGGATTGCGCAGAGCACACTGAGGTTCCAATCGTTTGGAATGCATTCTTCCGACCATATTCTCCATAGAAACTTATAAATGCATTCAAATAGAGCTTCGCCTCCATTCTTGAAGAGCTTAGCAGGTAAGCCATCAGCTCCTGTGGCTTTGTTGTTTTTAAGCCGAGCTATAGCTTTCAAGACTTCACTATGGTCGGGCAGCGGAACTTCAACGCTGTCGTCCACAATTGGGGTTTCCGGGATATCATCTCTATTGGCGGAATTGTTGTCGTCGTCACCATTCAGAATCCTAGAAAAGTGTTCCCTCCACATCATCAGTGTACTCTGAATATCTGTCGCTAGATTCCCATTTTCATCTTTGCATGAAGAGGCTCCGGTCTTGAAACCTTCGGCAGGTGTCTTATTTTTTCGAAAAATTTTCGGAACTCATTCCTGTCACCATGCATCTCAATTTTCTCGCACTCACGCATTTTCGCTTCTCTTTTCTTTCACCTAAAAATGCGTCTCCCTTCCCTCCTCTTCTCTTTGTATCGCTCTTAAGCAGCACGCGTTACAACCGACTGCACGGTTGCTTTGTAGGCGGCGTCTTTTTCACAAGTGGCGTCGCGACGCTATTGGTCGTGCCACTGGTTTCAGCGAGGGCGGTGATAGCCAATCCACTGCGCGCATATATCGTTGATGGGAGGAGTGCTTTCTTGAAGCAGGAGGGAGAGTCGAGTTGCGAACTCTTCGGCTGTTCGTCTTGATTGCAGCTTTTCGACGTCTAGCTTTCTCTGTGCTGGATTGCGCGCATTCTTGGTTGCGCACAGACGTATACGGATCTTGGCTGCGACAAGATAATGATCCGAGTCTATATTGGCACCGCGGATCGTGCGTACATCTAAAATACTGGAAGAGTGCCTTTCGTCAATCTAAACGTGATCAATTTTCTTACGCGTCTTTTGATCAGGAGACAGCCAAATGGCTTTATAAATAAGCCAGCAATTAAACACGCATATTCATGACATGGAAAATAAAGAGCTATATAAGAAAGCTTAGCAAGACTGAGGCAAATGCAGAATTCGCGCGAAAGTGGTATCTTCCGATATTTGCCATCAAAAATCCAAACAAGCCCAAGAAAACCAGGGTTGTATGGGACGCAGCCTCAGAATGCAACGGTTTATAATTAAACGTGTGTTTAAACAAGGGACGCAACTTACTCCGTTAGTTAAAGTTCTTTCAAATTTGCGTATTGGAAAAATTGGCCTATGGGGCGACATAAGCAAAATGTATCATCGAGTTTCAGTCATCTGCGAAGATCAGCAATCTCAGCGATTTTTGAGGTGCGACACTGCGCGTAATAGGCCACCTGAGCATTATGTTTTACAAGTTTTCAGCTTTGGGGCTACCTGCTCACCAGCTATTGCGCAGATGGCAAAAACTAACAATGCACTTGAATACATGAGTGAATTTCCAAGAGCCGTAAAATCAATACGTGAACGACACAATGTTGATGGTTTAATGGACAGCGTGAACACAATCGATGAAGCCATCGAATTGGCAAAGGATTTACGCGAACTTCACAGCCGTGGAAATTTTCACATCCATAACTGGATATCATACTCATAACCTATAATTGGAAAAAAAATAATTGTTTTTGCTTACACAATACTGTCTGCTTTTTGGTATTTTTTTAAAAAAAAAACGAAGAAAATTTATTCGGAAAGTTATTTGTTTTTACATCTTATCTATTTTGAAAACCAAGACATTTATTTTCACGGCCTTTTAAAACCCAAGTTTTAAAAAAAAAAAAAGCAAAATGGTCAAAACGTCGTGGAGTTATGGACTCCGCAAGGAAGAGCTCGTTGCATATGCAAATGAATTTGGATTTGATAGTGAAGGATCAGTAGGGGAGTTAAGAAAACGATTTTCTGGTTTTGTCGCTGAGGTTGATGAGCAACCGCAGTATATACAACGATTACAGGAGTTAGAGGCAAGACATGCTGAGAAGAGGCCCACGTCACCACGACATCTCCAGGTGCCACAAGCGCCTGTCGTCCAGGATCGGAGAAGCAATCTTTTTGAAGTACCAACATCAAATGTTGGAACAAGTTGTGGTAGACATAATGCTTATGTACCTTATTCAAATGTTATCGATCAAGTACGAAAGTGGTCGGTTAAATTCGATGGAAAACGTGATCCATTTAGTTTTATAGAGAGGGTGGAGGAGCTTGCCATCGCCTATGGTATAAGCAACGAATTTTTATTGCGTACAATGCCGGAACTCTTGACAGATCATGCCTTAACATGGTGGTGCAACAATAATCATCAATGGAATAACTGGCAGAGTTTTAAGAAGAATTTACTGTCGTTCTTTTTGCCATCGAGGTTCTTCGAACAATTGGAAGATCAGATCAGAGGACGCATACAGTATTCGAAGGAGAGATTCAAGGACTACGTGGTGCTAAGTATTCAGGATTTGATGCGCTATACCAACTTTACGGAAGAACAGAAGCTAGAACGCGAATTTCGAAATTGTCAACAAGATTACCAATTATACATCAAACGGAAGGATTTTTCGTGTCTCGATGAATTAATTGCTTTAGCAGATGATTTCGAACACATTAAGGGAGGCAACAATAACTTAAGAGTCCCACCGCTAGAACAAAATCGGTCATCGAGAAATCATCAAGAAGAGCAAAATCGAATGGAAATGCATTGCTATTGCTTGTAAATATAGTAAAAATGTTTACGTTAAATTTTCATGAATATTTTTGGGATCTTTGACTCGATTATAAATAATATTGATTGTATTGTTTTTGCCTTAAATTTGTTAACAGTAAAAAGAATGTGGGAAAAACAATTGTGTTAATTTAACAATGTTTATAGTGACTTTAAGAGTACACTACACCCTTACCCTTATTCCTGAAGATAAATTTTTAAGATAGTGGAGGTTGGAAAAATATATGCTTATATGTAGTATATTTTGTACAATGTTTCATATTTGGCCATTTATAGAGAGAGTATAATATTATTTTATTGCTAATATATTATAGTCATCTATTTTGAAATATCTGATTGAGTGTAATTAAGTTGTGTACTGAAATTAATATTTATTTTATTTCCTATCTGTATATTTATAATTAATGTTTCTTCTATACTGTTATTTTATTTAACTTAAATCTATTTAATTCAGTACATATATGTTTAATTGTTTGTAAATTTTTTTTAGCATATTATTGTGAAATTTCTTGTTCTTATTATTTATTTCTATAATTGAATTCACGTCTTCTCATTTTACTATTTTATAAGGTCCGTGATATGGGCTTTGGGATTTCTTTCTACTTTCTAATTTTATTAAGACTAAATCGCCTTCTTGTAAGTCAGATATATTTACATTTTTATCATAACTAAGTTTTTCTGTTTTTTGTTTTGCTATATTTATCATATTTTTGGCTTTTTCAATAGAGATTTTTAATCTTATTTTAAATTCGTTAGCGTATTCGTCTGTGGCGTCCGTGGCGTAGTTGGTTAAAGTGCGTGGCCGCTATGTCAACGAACCTGGAACCCCAGCAGCAACAGAAAATTATTTGAATTAAAATAATTTTTCTGTACGGCCGCCACCTCTCTGCAGACAATGGTAAACCTCAGAGAGTAATCAAAATGCCATGTAAAGCTTCTTGAGAATAAGCCTGTAGGTCCATATCTCGGTCAATTGTGTACAAACTTAATAACACGCACAATACAATTGATCATAAGAAGCTAGGTCAAAGTCCTTTCAAGGGCTGAAATGGCCAATTATTTATTTTTTTTTTAGTGTATTCGTCTATGTTATAAATTTTACAGTTATCCTTTGTTACATCATTTGGCAGAATTGGTAATTTTCCAAAAACCAATTCATGAGGAGAATAACAGGTGTCTACATGTGGAGTTGTGTTGTATGCAAATGTGTAGTACGGAATCCATTTGTCCCATTCCCCGTCATCTGCGAAGGAAAGAAGGTACTTATTTAAAACCCTATGGTTTCTTTCAAGTGCTCGTATTGTTTCGTGATGATAAGGTGCTGAGAAAATTTGTTCTATCTTCAACAAGTTGCATACATTTTTCATATGATCATTTGTAAACTCTGTTCCTCTGTCTGATTTCAGCGTTTTGAAATTTCCAAATTTAAGAATCAATTGTTCTACTAATGTTTTTGCGATAGTCTTCGCGTCTTTGGTTTCAATAGGATGTGCAATAATAAATTTCGTAAGATCACATTGCATTGTTAAAATGTAACGGTAACCGTTTGAAATTCTAAGTGGTCCTACCGTATCTATTGAAATTTTCTCAAAACTAGTTGTCGGTGTGTCTGTTATGGTCATTTTCTCTTTAATATGTCTTGTCTGTTTGTTTCGAGCGCAATATTCACATTTATTGATATAATTTTTTACCATTTGTCGCATATGTTTCCAAACATAGCGTTGTTTTAACTTCAGAATTGTTTTTCTAATACCTATATGAACTGCTTGCGGTGAGTCATGGAATTCTTTAATTAATTTGTTTTGCATGGATTTACTAGTTATTCTTTTCGGGGGTTTGAATATTAAAATTTTTAGTGATTCATTTTAATTTTTATTAACTTTTTGCTGCAGCTTATTATAAAAAATAAATAAATAACTGGCCATTTCAGCCCTTGAAAGGACTTTGACCTAGCTTCTTATGATCAATTGTGTTGTGCGTGTTATTAAGTTTGTACACAATTGACCGAGAAATGGACCTACAGGCTTAACGCCGACTCCGAACGGCGATGAACGGCGAATGTCCTTATTCTCAAGAAGCTTTACATGGCATTTTGATTACTCTCTGAGGTTTGCCATTGTCTGCAGGGAGGTGGCGGCCGTACAGAAAAATTATTTTAATTCAAATAATTTTCTGTCGCTGCTGGGGTTCGAACCTGCTCCTCCAGGTTCTTTGACACGCACTTTAACCAACTACGCCAAGGACGCCACAACGCAGCTTATTATATATTTTTTTAAATTCATTCTTTTGCATAATTTCAAATATCTTATCTTCTTCATCTAGCGCTAGTTCTTTTATATTTAATTTATTCATTTTAGATACTAATTTCTTCAGAGTCGGCTCTAGAGTCGCTGAATTATCATTAGATCTTGCATGCATATATTTATTTTCTTTATTAATTCTTGGTGATGGCTTCATCGGGGTCGAATCTGGATTCGCCGATCTATCGCTACATCGCACGTGTACAATATCATTAATAATTTCAATACTAGTATTATCATTGTTATTTATATAATTATGTTTTAATTCGAATTTCAATTTACGTATGTATTTAATATCACTAATGGATGTGCAATCACTTATAAAGAGTTGATCAGACTCCGGTTGAGATGTGCATATATCCACTGCAAGTTTTTCTTGCCTCTTTTTATCACCCCTTGTTATTACCATGGCTTGTTTTTTTGTGCTCGATTCGTCAGTTGGTATCATGTTTTTAAATATTCGAATCTATCTTTATTCGTGATAATGCATCGGCAATAGTATTTATTTTTCCTTGTTTATATACTATTGTAAAATTATAGTCAGATAAATCTAGTCTGATTCTGGTAATTTTTTATGATGGATTTTTGTGACTAAATAATGAAACTAAAAGTCTGTGATCAGTTACTACATTGTATATGTTTCCTAATAGGTAAGGTTTGAAGAAATTTATGTTAATTAATATTTAAAAACAAAATTTATTCAAATGTTTCAGTTTTTTAAAGTGTTACTTCCTAACTAATAAAATTGTTAACTGTTTTTTTTCCATTATTATAATTTCGCATGTTTTTTTAAATACGTAAGTTATCCTAATTAGAAAAAATTAATTATATAATGTAATAATACAAACATGAAATGGCAAACATTATTTTTTTTTCAAATCAGGATTATTCTATAGTAAAAAAAATTAATTGAAAGTCATCTAAACATATTTATATTGCTCTAAGTTTTAAAATTTATAACGAACGTTTACAAATTCTAATGGCCTCAATTTGTAAATAAATTTTTTTTTCGTTTTTTTTTATTTTTGTATATCTTCATTTTGATCACAATTGATCATAAGAAGCTAGGTCAAAGTCCTTTCAAGGGCTGAAATGGCCAGTTATTTATTTATTTATTTTTTTTATATCTTCATTTTAACAATTAAAATTAATGAAGAAAAATTTGTAATTTTTGCATTATTAACTATTTATATATAATAATAATATTTTTTATGACTCTTAACTATAATTATTGTTATTATTATTGTATTTTTATTATTATTTTTATACATTTTGTATAAAGACTCATATATTTATTTGTGTTGGATGGTTTATCTCCAGCAACGACAATTTAAGACGTTTTATTCTTTTTTGGCGCATTTGATTAAACTGCAGCTTTTGCAGCTGATGCTTCCCTTGAACCACAATCTGGTATCTGTCTGTCCTTCGTTTTTTCATTTTTGGCGTTGTTTGGTGCATATTCAAAATTTTATTCATCGTCTTTAAAACTGGAAGAATACACTTCCATGGATTTCGGCATCGGCTGTTTCTTAATGTATTCCATATGTGCCAATATGGAACTGAATTCCAGGAAAAGAAAATCAAAAGATTTCAGGCTCCTGGCAGGATCGCCATGTAATGTATCTACTAATTGCCATGTAAGGATTTATAGCATCATTTTATAAATCCCTGCACATCACTTCACGCTGCGTTGTTGAAATTCACAATTTATAAAACGCAACGCTTCACGCTGTGATCTTCAGCGTTGACTTACGCAATAGCGTAGTGAAAACAGTACAAAGTTAGCATTTTATAAAACGCTGCACTTGAAATTCATTCACTTGAACTGTCACTTTCATCACTTGCTCTTGAGCTGCCGTTAGAACGAATAAGTTGGCATTGAAAGGGTAATAACTGTTTGTTTCACTCATATATTCTTAAATGTTTACATATATCGTTTGAATATAGGTTAAAGAGATCAACAACGAACCAACAGTTCGAAATGTTGCTAAAAGAAATAAAAAAACTACCGCAGGTAGCAAATGGTACGACAGTGTTTGACGTTTATATTACAATTTCAATTTAATGATGGCTGAAAAGAACAGCTGATATGGTTGCCAACTAGTCAGAATTTGGTGAATCTTAAATATATCAAAGATTTGCAATAATGATGCTAGTTTTATTTCACATGTGACAACCCTAAACTGCTGTTGGCTGACAGTTCACCGTGGTAACGTAACATAGCTAACGCAATAACGTAGTGATTAATAAAATGCAAATTTTAAATCCAAGCGATGCGCCGCTTAAGCGTTGCGTTTCATCACGGTGAGTTATAAAATGATGCCATTAATTTAATTTGGCATGATCGCCATGTAAGGTAACAATTCTCTTATTCTTATCTAATCTAATTTTTTGAGCGCACCAACGCTCAAGATAGTATGGCTAAAAGCCGCGCTTGAGTGAGAAAATTAAAAGAGATTTTCTTTAGCTTGAGAGCTAAGTTAATTCAGTTAATTTTTGATTTTTATTTTCAAAAATGAAAGTTTATATACAAAAAATAACATAATTTTTCTTAACTTAGTTTACCCACTATTTCCAAGACTCCTCCTTAATTTCCAAGTAATATTTAAAATCTATAGTTAACCAATAATTTTTAGTTAAAAAAAATATCTTTATATTTCTCCTCAAATTCATAATCATTACCATAATTTGTGGCCTTGACTTAAAAAGTCATTGGCACTAGTTCAATTCTTAAGCTTGTTGTTGTTGTGTTGGTTTTTTCATGCAAGTGCATTCGTAACACAACACCCTCTGTTGCTTCATGCTTGTGCGGTATCTAGCAGCACAAGCGCAATGGGTGCTAAATGCATTGAAAAGAATTTGAGTTTAACGTTTTGTTAACGCTAACATTTTAGGGATTTTAATTTTGGTGTTTGACAAAATAATTTTGCTTTTGACTTAAGATTTTATTATTGCCATATGTTGGCCGATTGTATAATAAGAAAATATTGTATACATATGTAGGTATGTAATGTAGGTATGTAAGTATATGTAATGTAGGTAGGTAATATAGGTATGTTAGTACACTACAGCGTTGATAAATTTTTGTTTATGCAAACATACTGAATCGGATTAATTTTGACTACTTTTATGCCTTTTAATTAAAGATTTGTATAAGTATTTATATAAAGAATTTTTTATATAAAGAATATTATATAAATAATTTGATTATATAAAGTGCTAATTAAATAACAAAGTAAAACAAAATTCTTTTGCATTTAGTTTTCAATATACTTTCTTTCTTTTTCTTTTTCCTACGTTATTAACTACCATTTCAATAAATCTAATACTCGAATACTACGAATTGAGAATACGCCCAGCTAGAACACTGACCGTCAACTGACGCGTCAACTGACGCTCAGCGCTGATAGAAAAATGTCAGTTTTTTGGTCAGTAAGGTCAGTCAATGTGTGGATATTGTTGTTGCGGTGGGCTAAAACTGACAATTTTTTCCTATCCGTGTGATCTGGCATCTCTGTCTGGCGCCCATTTTTTTAGCTATCAAAAAAGATACAGCCGAACTGCTCTAACCAATAACCAAATTCCATAAGCAATTTAAGAAGAAATTCAACTTTTTACTAAAATACGCAACTAACGCCGGCGCGCCGCTTTCGTACATTAGCATAGTGTTAGAGCTCTGACCTTGCACGAAAAAGTCCACGGTTCAAACCGTACTATAAACACTTATTTTTTTTTTAAATATTGTTTAATTTTTTTTATTATAAAATAATAATAAGTAGGAAAACCAATTCATTTGTACACAATAAAATAAAACAAAATATATATAAATAAATAAAGAAATAAATAAAGAAAGAAAGAAATAAATAAATCAAAAAATTAAATAAATAAAAAATAAATAAATAAATACATATATAAATATGTGAATATATAAATATATAAATAAATAAATAAATAAATAAATAAATAAATAAATGAATAACTAAAGAAATAAATTGAATAAATATTTTACAATAATTTTGATGATTTTGACTGCATGTATACTTTTTGCCGGTATCGATGGTGGCTAAGCCGAAGGAATTTTTGGACTTCGTCTTGATAAGTTTTTGCTCCTTCTCTTGGAAATAGTTCTGTAAAGAAAAAAAAATATAAATGAGATTATATAATAATTAATTTAAATTATTTAAATTCTATAACCGCACCAAAAAGTGTCCTCGATATGAGCTTTAAGGCCATAAACGACTGTTTGCCCTTTCTCCCATCTACGCTGAAGTTATTTAAAACTTCGTCTGTGTACAACCCTCTTAACACATCATCGACAGAACCTGAAGCTCCTTTTAAATTGAGGATGTAAGCTTTCTGTATATAATAGGACAATTAAATAAGGAATATAAATCAAGCTTAAATTTCTTACCATGGTCATTGCATACTCCGCATTTTCTATTTTTTCCTCCACATCAAAGCAGGCTTTTATTGTTGATAAAGGAAATGAGGCTGATATTTGTGTAGCCATATCATTTTCATTGTCACCTGTCATTCGGCACATTGATTGATGGATCCGTTTTATGAGAACTTTGCATTCTATAATGGCTTTGCTTTGAGCCATTATTTCACTTCTTTGCTTAATCTGGAAACATAGATGAATTAAAATACAAATTATTTTGAGATATGAAATGCACACATGAGATAATACATATGAAAAGAATTTATTATGTAAAGAATATTATATAAATAATTTGATTATATAAAGTGCTAATAAAATAACAAAGTAAAACAAAGTTCTTTTGCGTTAAGTTTTCAATATATGTATATTCTTTCTTTTTTGTATTTCCTACGTTATTAACTACCATTTCAACAAATATACTACTCTATGCACAAATAAACACTGGATTATTTAATGGATTTTAACGAATTTAAATGAATTTAACATGTAAAACAAATTCGTATATTTGCAATTTCGTTTGCGTTTTTATTTCGTACGATTTCCATCACATGCCTGAATATTATAAAATAATGTGGCAACATCCATCGTTGACAGCTTCATTGCAAAATCACAACTTATTTTATTAGTTGAAAATAATATATTGAAGTAACACATTTCTAAAGTCCTAAAAAAGTTTAAAGATCACAAATATAATATATAACATAAATCTCGGTTTCTTTCGCACACGGTTGTGCTCATTATTTTCTATATGATTGACTATTATTACGACCAAAGAACTAAGATATATAGGCTGAGTTCCAAAACGTGTTTACACAAAGCATCAGTGTAGTTTTTCTTTAAATTTTTGCTTGGTAGATTCACTAAAACTGCGCAACTGGATTATTATTTTTTTAAGCATGCTTTGGTTGCGCAGTTTTGGTCAATCTGCTAAGCACCAGTTCAAAGAAAATTCACACTGATGCTTTGTATAAACACGTTTTGGAACTCAGCCATATTTTACTTCATTGATTACGACGTATGCTCTGATATGTTACTTGTCAACTTACATATTCGGCTTTCAACGTGTCCTGATTTTTGATGATCAATTGTTGGTTCTCGAGGAGCACCTTAAGAAGACTTGACACATCTATAAAATTAAAATAACATTACTTTATTGCACTTTTTAGGTATTTAATTAAACTCACCTTTTTTCGGTGAAGGACTTCGTTCGAGGGGTGGCAGATTTTCGGCATTGAAGTCCATTATTGGTTTTAGCTTCAGTTTCGGCTGCTTTATTTTTGTGAAGCCATACGGTTCAGAAGACTGCTGTCTTTTTTGAGAGCTAGAAGCTGTAATAAAAATAAGTTAAATTAGATAGGAACATACAAATATTTTATTGAATGATGGCTGATGGTTCAGACTGAGTATTGCTTTACCAATAAGAAACTAAATACATAAAGAGTTAAATAAGAATACCTTTAATTTGCAAGATTTAAAATAAAGTTTACCTTTCAGCGGAGTTGATTCCTTTGAGGAGCCTTCATCGAAATCGATGAAATCATCAAAATTGTCCAAATTATCTTTCCAAAATAAACAAATGTTAAAATATTCTATTAGATGCGAACTTAAAATTTGACTTTTTTATTAAATAATGAATTAAAATTAATTTATATACGTATGTATGTAAATATATAGAAAACTAAACTAAAAACAAAAATCGTGGAATAGCTGATGTAAAATGGGTATGAGTAGGAATTTGTCTTCTATAGGAATACTAAAGTATTTGTACGTTATTTGCTTTCTAATTTAATTAAATTATGACCTAATTTACTTGCCAATAAAATTCCTAGTCCTGGGAAAGAAGCTAATGGTTTTTCGAAATAGTTTTCAATGCTTTGAAAACTATACCCAAAAATAACATCCTCTCCGTTTCCTGTCCTAATTTCTTTTATTTTGAAAGGTCCTGGTATTGGACTATAACAATAAGAATCTTTTTCTTTTCTAGCATCTAAAAATAAAGAACCCATTTTTGAAACTTTATGAAATCCTAATTCTGTGTGCTTTTTTTCTTCTAATCTCAAATAAAGTTGTTGCAACATTTTGTTCGGGTTTTTAATAATTTTTTTTAAATATTGCATGTAATTCTCAAACTTATAAGCTGAGAAACTATCTAATGGCCCGTATTGCTTGCAACAATCTGCTAAATGAAGTAGCCCATGAATATTAAAACTAACTAAATGGTCACCATAATTTTGACCAAATAGTTCTACGAAATTCTCTAAAATTTGTTGAGCTAAATTACCTTCTATCCTGCAAGTTTTTTCACTTGATAGAATTCTTATACCTGTATGCAATAGAAGGAAATGATAATATTGGTCACTACTAATGTTATTTTTTAAAACAAATATTCCTAAGTATAACAAAAACTGCCTAAACTCGGTTGACTTCCAGTTGCTGAGTTCGTCCAAACTCCTACAAATGCGACCAAATTCTATTGGAACAAATTTAGAAAGAAAAGCTAAATTTTTGTTTATTTCTGTAACGTTTCCTTTTTTGATTAGCAATCGAATTAACTTCTTCACCACTCCTAAATCAACAAGATGCATTGGGTCTAGTGGGAATTGCGATACCATTCCTATATCAGCTTTTTCTAAAACATTTTTATTTTCCAAAAAAACGTGACTATGATGATTTAAATCTGATCTATTTTTGAAAGAGAGATCTGTTCTTAAGCTGCTAAGACTCTTTGAAAAGCATACCCTGTGTTGTCTGTAGCTTCCTACCTGACAGCATTTTGGACAACTATTTCTTCCGGTATGTGATTTGACTCCTGTAACGAAAGAACGCGCTGGAGAGTCACAGCAAAACAGACGGACATCGAATTTCTTAAAAGAATTACCTACTTTTAGCCCATTTTCTTTTAAAAAAAGGACCTCGTCACAAAAATCTTTAAGAAAGTCGTTAACATGCAAGGGTTTCTGCATACCTGAAAAACACGCAATAGTAAAAGGACACTCTTGTGGAAAGCCCACGATTGCCCCAAGTATTGGCCATAAAGTCCTATTTGAACTATGAAATAACTTAAGTCCATCAATGCCTACATCTATTAAAACCTCATATCTGTCATCAAGGGAAGGAAAATTATTTGAAGAAAAAAATGTTTGGATTCCTATGTATATAAATTCCCCATTTGAAATTGTTTGCACTTCAACTTTCTTTCTATTCGTTCCGAAAAGGCTTTTTGCGGACAAGGGTAAATCTTTTGCGCTTCCTCCTATTTTATTTAAAGTTTGTAGCAGATCAGAAACAACGTTGTGAGAGACTTTATTTCTGATTGCCCAAGACTTTATTTCTCCTACACTATCAATACCTCCTAACTTTTCAATAAAAATTCCCTTCGTATCGTTCCCTTCACTATCAATATCATCCAATCCACTAACATTGAATTCACCAACAGCGTGGTCTATTTCACTATTTTCTTCTAGGCTATCTTCTCCCACGGAGCACCTAACATAACCTAAATCTTCGTGCTCATCTTCCGTTTCTGCTGAATTTTCTATTATTTTCCTAAATTTTGCTGCACTAGAAACAAAATTTCTTTTTTCCTTGCCAATAAGATTTTGAATAGTTTTCTTACTCATTTTAATTGTTTTTAGTTTATATATTTATAATTTTTTACTTAACTTATTGGCACACTTTCACTTTTTACTTTTCTTATTGGATTGGCGCACTTTCACTTTTTTTCTTACAAAGTTTACAATAATTTGCACCAAAGAAAGAAAGAAAGACAGAGCAAGGTATAAGAAACTTGAAGTTTCCTTGTTTTGCAAACGTCTCTTGTTGGGAATGGTATTATTTGAATGTGTTAGTTGATGCCAAAATTCGTGTGGTTGTATTGGAGATTTGTCAGTCCTGTCTTGCTGGGCGTTCAATTCTACACCAAAAAAAGTCTTGTATATTTGGTATCTTCGTTACCACGTTTATTTTATTACAGAAAATATAAAAGAAAACAATTAAAAGTTTATGATAATGAATAATTGTAGATAATATGTATCAATTGAAAAGCACGCTGTCGAATTCTCTAGAAAAACGCTGTCAGATTCTTGTTTTTCGGGTTGCCAACCTTTTTGCTGGTTTTAGAGTTGCCAACCTATTTTGATGGTTTAAGCGTTGCCAGCCTAAGTTTCTGCCGCCACAAAGGCCCCCCCGAAGGCTCGAGCACTTTATCTAAAGCGTTCTGGAATCTGGATGCGACGACCCGTTCGAGTGCGAGTAGACTGAGACGATAAACTTTGTGGTGGTGGTGGCAAAATCGATGTTTCTTGCGACAAAGTGTTTCTGTTGTCCTCCTTCGACTCTTCAAGGTATGCCGGCTTAAATCGGTCCAGGGAAATTTTACTGCGTTTTTCTCGTATGCTTAATGTAAAAAATTTGTCATTGCGTTTGACTATCTCGAATGGTTCATCATAAGGTGGGACCATGATACAATTATACAAGGTAGGAGTGACAACTTACTTTTTTCTCACCAGTACCTTGCACCGATTGTCAATTGCCTGTATATTTTGTTTTCTATTTTCTTTTCTTCATTTTTCGTTCTCTAATTTATACTACTTTTGACAGTTAGCGCAAGACGAAAGAACTGTCACTCCTACCTTGTATAATTGTATCATGGGTGGGACTATTGTCGCCTTTACTGAATCGTTGTGCACGAATGCATGTGTTTATGTGCTTAAATCCTTAGAAACAAATGGTTGTTGCTGTGAATGCCAAGCTGTTTGAAATGGTGTAAGTAATCGCATTGATTGCCGCAAGTTCTGCACGAACTTACATTGGGATCGGTTATTGAGTGTCGGTGCCAACAAATCAGCTGGAAGCCGTAAGGTTGTCCCGTAAACTAGCTCCGCTGGTATAGCTTTTATATCCTCCTTAAAAGTTGAGTGGAGCCCAAGCATTATAAGAGGTACGCGCTTTACCCAATCCGTAGCATTACTACAGTTAATAGCCGCCTTTAAAGTTGGATGAAACCGCTCTACGATGCCATTCGATTGTGGGTGATATGATGTCGTCATCGTTATATTTGTTCCCATAACATGGCATAACTCCGTAAACACTGAAGAGGTAAATTGACGCCCCTGCTCAGATGTTAAGCGCACTGGTGGCTCGAAGCGAGCGATCCAACCAACAATGAGAGCTCGTGCACCGCTGGACGCAGTCATATCCATCATCGGTACAGCTTCTGGCCACCGGGTTTATCGATCGATGATTGTAAATAAATACCGAAAACCCTCAGAAGGCGGAAAGGGACCAAGTATGTCAATATTAATAGTTTCAAATCGTTCATCGGGTAATGAGTATCGTTGAAGTTCAGTTCTGCAATGGCGTTGAACTTTTGTTTTTTGGCACGGTACGCATATTTTTGCAAATTTCATGCTGTCTTGGAGTATGTTTGGCCAAACAAAGCGTTCAAACATGATTCGTGCTGAAGATCGACGACTTGGGTGTGCGAGATTATGTATTGCATCAAAAAAAGCTTTACGAAGGTAAAAAGCTTTTATCAAAAAAGCAAACAAAGTTGAAATAGAAACATCTTTAACAAAATACAAACTAAAATTGTAATAAAATTTTGATAAAACTAATTGCAAATAAATTTGTCTCAAGTAACAAAAAGCAACACCCACACTCATCGCCGCTACCGGCAAAAAAGTTAAAACCAGTTTTGAGTGAAATTATATAACAACAACAAGACTATAACAACAAGAATACGACAACCAAAAGATCAAGTATGATAAAAATAACGAAACAACATTAAAACAGCAAGCAATCTGTCAAAAATATGAAAATCAAAAGGAAATAAGGAAAACACAAACTAAATAATATAGGGCATAATTCAAACAAAAACATTTGCTACGTCGAACAGCAGCCAGCAAGCACAGTGAATCAAATTGACTACCCCGCTTACCAATCCTAATTAAAATCTGTAATTAACTATTATTAACTGTGCAAAATGGTTTGCGTTTGTTCCTCGAAAGTTGAGCGACATCTTGATGAAAATAAAAAGATCAAGTGTGTTTCCTGTAATGAATTTTATCATTGCAAGTGCGTTAAGTTAGAAAAAAGCGACATTGAATATATGATAAAAAACAACCAAAAATATAAATGCAACAAGTGTCTTTCGGCTCGGCGCAGTTTCTGCATCCTCCGCCAACTGGTGCCAAAAAATTCAGACAGGCCCATCTACTTCTACTTCTACTTCTACTTCTACTTCTACTTCTAAAAATTGCGAAGTTAGTCCTCTTCTCTTAATTCCCAATATGAACCTATTGAGTGAAAATGGTCATCAACAACAATCCAATGAGTACATCTCGCAGTTTGATAATGTTGAATTCCAACGCTTGCTGGATTTAATGGATCAGCGCTTCGTCAAACAAAGTGAACGCTCAGACCAGCGTATGACAGAGCTCATTGACGCTGTGCGAGCTAAGGTAGATGCATCAGAGAATAGGATTCTACAAAAAATGGATGAACAGGTAGTGGCAATTAGAGGAGAGCTAGCTGCCATTAATGAACGTGTTGCAAGGCTCGAAAGCGTAGCCAATGAGTTTACGATGCTAAAAGCAGATGTTGATGCTTTGAAGAAAAAACTTATTGACCATAACAGTACCGCTGAATTGTTAAAAATGCAGCTTGAAAAACAAGAAAGTACTGCCGTTGCTTGTGACGTGCGTATTCACGGCATTCCACAAATGAACGGGGAAGATTTGCACACTATTCTCGACAATATTTGTACTTCAGTCAACTTCGGACCACCTCAAGTTAAATCGATTCTTCGAATCAAATTAAACAAAAACTTGCACACGAAAACTGATGCGCCTATACTAGTACGTCTTGCGTCTCCACATGAAAAAAATCGACCACTTAAAGCCATCAACGACTTCCGGCGAACCACGAACGATCTTCTACGACTATCTCATTCAGGCTTTGACTCCAACGCTCCAGTTCACGTCAATGAAAGTCTAACTAAAACAAACCACCACATTCTGAAAGCTGCGATTAAGTATAAAAAGCAAAAGCGGCTCCTATCTGTCTTTACCAGGCGCGGGCTAGTACACGTTAAGAGAACTGCGAACGATCATCCTACCAGCATCAACTCTACTGATATGCTAAACCAATACACTCTCAGTGGAAGCCATGAGAACGTCACCAACCAACAACACCAACACTTTTTTCGTGAACTTAACGTCAATACTCCACAATAATGTGAAAAGCTGCTACTCAGCATGGATGGATGCTTGGTTGAAGTTAATCACTGCACTCATAACTATCACTTTTTTAATCACTATCGATTGCCTATATACTGTTTTTTCCGGTTTCATACTTCTTTACTTTCCTATACTTATAGCAATAACTATAGAGTTTTCAACTATAGCTAGAATAGAGATGTGTGCATTAAGACTTGTTTTAGTTTATATTTTTAAAATGTTTGATTGCGTTACTGATTTAGCACCTTCTTTAGTTTTATATTCCAAACTTGTTAATGGTTCCTTGTAACCCTGTCGCCAATGGCAATTGCTTTGAGATGATTCGTATTTTAAATGCGAGTCGGAAAGGATTATGTATATGTCACATAAACGCGCAAAGTCTCATCAACAAAATCGATGAATTCCGCCACCTGTTTCAATGCTCTGGGGTAGATATTGTTTGTGTATCCGAAACATGGTTTGCTCCTGAATTAGACGATTCACTTTTTAAACTTAATGGGTACAAAATGTTCTGGTCCGAGAGAGAAAGCCACGCTGGGGGGGTAGCCATGTACGTTAAAAATGAAATGAAGTGTAAGCTGCGCTGCAAATCATCTTTTGGCTCCAGTATTGAATATATTTTCCTAGAAATTAACAATAATATAGAAAAAGCACTTGTTGGCTGTGCATACAGGCCCAATCGAAATGTTGATCTTGATCCGTTTATGTCAGTGCTAGGAAATTTACATCTTTCCTACAGTAATATAATCATCGCAAGAGACTTTAATAGCAACATTCTTGTTGAAAGCACCGTTCTGAATGAAATGATGGCTGCCGGACTCCAACCGACAAATTCTAAATGCTCGACTCACTTCACAAAAACAACCAGTACTCTTTTAGATTTATTTCTAGTAAGCAATCAACAGCTTATTCTTCTGTATGATCAACTTTCTGCACCTGCTTTCTCCAAACATGACTTAATTTTACTTAAATACAACTTCTGTCTAAAACATATAGAAGAGTCATTCAGTTTCCGCGACTTTAAAAACTTAAATTACACATTGCTCCACAATGCAGCCCTTGCTATTGACTGGTCACAGATCTACCACATGACAGATGTTGACGAACAAGTTAACTTTCTACAAAACAACATTTCCAACCTGTTCAATGAGTTTGTTCTTATGAAAACTAAAAGAGTCCGTGTTGAAGAAAACCCGTGGATTAATGAAAACATCAAAAATTTGATTAGCGAAAGGAATGATGCCTACAACAAATGGAAGAGATACAAAACTTCAAACCTATATGCAATTTTTAAAAAATTTAGAACCCGTGTAGTAAATGAACTCAAAGCAGCAAAAACTAGATTCTTTGAAAACAAATTTAGTTCCAGCATTAATTCAAAGCAAAAATGGGTACATATACGCAAAATCGGCATCAACACTAAAGCTCAGACAACTATAAACCCCAATGAAGTCGATGTTAATGTAATAAATGAGAATTTTCTGAAAGTACCATTACCTACGCCTAAAATTATACGATCCCAAACTGACCCAGGCTGTAATCATGTAAGCATAGAAACTCACTTCAGCTTTTCTTGTGTGAGTCGGACTGAGACATTGAAAGCATTTCTGTCGGTGAAATCAAATGCTGTAGGATTTGATGAAATGCACCCTGTTTTCATTAAAGCTCTCTTGCCAGCATTGTTACCATTCTTCAAGCACCTTTTCAACACTATTTTTACCACTTCGAAGTTGCCTTTAAAATGGAAAACAGCAAAAATACTTCCCATTCCTAAAGGGAATGGTGAATTCCGACCAATAGCGATATTGTCCTACCTATCAAAAGTATTTGAAAATCTCGTCCATAAACAGCTAAGTCAGTTTTTATTGCAAAACAACCTAATCTCCGAAAGGCAATCGAGCTTCAGGCCAAAAAGAAGCTGCGTGACTGCGCTTATCGATGTGTCAGAAGAAAGCAGACGACGTCCAGCTTTACATAAGCGGTGGGCTTAATGACATAAACTCTTGCGTTACAAAGCTAAACGAAGACCTAGAAAACGTTCGAACTTGGGCTGAAGAAAATGATCTCTGCTTAAATCCCTCTAAGTCTAAATGTATGGTCATCTATAAAAAGCCCCTTGATTATGCATATTTACCAAGAGTTATTTTGAGTGGCTCACAGCTTGAGTTTGTAAATACTTGGCGTAACTTTTAATAAAACTTTAACATGGAATGACCACATATTACGTGCTATTGGGAAGTATTATGGCATGTTGCGTTCGCTTTGGGTGACACAGTACTACACGCCAAAAAAAATACGCTTACTTTTGGCTAAAACGTATTTGATTCCAACGCTGCTTTACGGATGTGAACTGTACGCCAACTGTGACTGTATGGGCAGACAAAAACTAAATGTACTTTTTAATAATATCACTAGATATATATATGGCTTAAAGCGCAATGACCATGTCTCCTCATATGCGAAACTCATCTTTGGAATCTCTTTTGACAATCTTCTAAACATGCGTTCTTTGCTGCAGCTGCACAAAATTGTCTACACTAATGAACCACATTACCTACACACACGTCTAAAGTTCACGCGTTCCACAAGAATAAATCAAATCGTCCAATTTAGGCATAAATACTCAAAATCAGAACGACAATTCTTCATCTACGCAATTCGCCTTTGGAATTCATTACCATCTTACATGCTATCCATCAGTAACGCAGATCAATACAAAAAAGCCCTTTTCATTCATTTAAGTACTTAATTTCATATCACATCTCGAACTAGCTTCGCCTTACTTTTACTATATCTTTTGGTTTTTTATACATTATAAGTTTCTGTTATCTCGTAGAGACTTTAACCTTCTAAACTAGTCCTAATTACACTAGTTTTTCATTTTAATTATTAATTCATCCACTTTTAAAAATTTTATGTTTTGCTCCATTTAAACTTAATTTTGTTCTTATTTATATTTATTAAATTATTTTAAACTTATTAATTCAAATTTTATTACTATCAATCCAATACAAATCGTGACTTAAGCTTGTTAAATTTAAGATATCCTTGTATCTTGTAGCTTAAGGATCTATATTCAATATTCAATAAATATTCAAATAAATAAATAAATAAATAAATCGAAGGTCTTTAGTTATAAATGGTCTATCTCGGTTATGTGAAACGTCACAGTAAATAGGCTTTGCTAGCTGTGGAAAGGCAAACAATGTGACCTTTAATGAATGTTGGATGTACCTTCAAGAAGATTTTTTGATTCTTCATCATTTTCCTAAAACTCTGATAACATTGCATACAAATTTGCATCTGCGGTTATTGCATCAATGCGAGATAGTAAGTCAGCTGCGTGATTATCTTCACCCTTAATGTATGGTATGTTGCCGCCACTGGCAAAACCTGCACTTCGCTTTATCAAAAGTAAAAGATATTAGTTACAAAATTCTAAATGTTACATACGAGAACATATTTTTTCGAAGTTAGGTATTTCCGAGTTAATTTCCGCCGCCATTTTCAATAAGATAAAAACTTGTACTTAGCTTGGTTGGCGTGGTGATTATTTTTATTTTGCAAAATTTGTTTAAATATTAATTATCAACTCAGATTTTTCAAAAATCTTGAACCTAGTGGTTTCCATACCAAAAAGTGAGTTATAAGTTTGTTTATTTTTAAGAATTTCCTTACTGAATTTGTTATTATAGGAATTTTAATATAAGACACGTTGGTTGAAATAAATCCAAATTTGAACTGCAATCAATTGAAGTCTTTATTCAAAATCCCGTGGAAATCATTAGCGAGGCGGATTCCTCTCTCTCAACAATTTAAAATTCTTTTTGCAGCGAAACGTTTTCTACCAAATCATCGTTTCTATAAAGTCTACAGTAGCACCTAACAGCGTCCAATTTTGCCAATTTCACAGTAAGAACACATGGATTCGCATGATCAACAGAATAGTCCCAATTGCTCACTATGCTTAAATCCCCCTGACCAAAACATGATAACCTGCACGCACTGCCAAAAAAGTTATCATAAATTATGTACTACATTCCGAGAGAACCAAACCTTAGACCTAACCTTTAAATGCCAAACTTGCATTTCAATACAAGTAAACGCTCTGCCAGCTGAATCTGCAAAAACTACCTCAAGTCGCGCCTCAAACCCCTCAAGTAATTTTCACGCAAGTGAAATTCAATTAAAGCTACAACGTCTAGAAGAGGAACGATCCCTTTCCCTTGCCGTAAACCGCGAATATTTAGATAAAAAATATAAGCTTTAAGCAGATAACGATGGAGAGCAACAAAGTAATGCATCGTCAATTCAAGTAAACAACTGGCTTAAAGAGCTTCCAAACCCATCTGGCTTAGCACAACCAATTCACTCCGAGCCTCACGCGCAACCTGAAATAACAAATGCAAGTAAAACAACTGAGCCGCAAGCATCGCACTTGCCTGATGAAACTGCTTATTTCAGAATACCATCACAAGCATATAATGTCAGACATTTAAATAATAACACCAATTTTCCAAGCGAAAGTAATAATGCGACACGGTACTTGACTTCTTCTTAATGTCCACCGAATAGAGCAGCGCAAGTGACAATGATATCATCTGCATCCGTGATACCAACATTTACTTCAGGAGTCGCCACTACTAGTGGTTTTCAACAACAACTCCCGCCTCAATGTCAACCAGTCGTATTCCAACCGCCAGTAACATCTTCCACTTTTCCATTAACACATCCACCTTATTATCCAAATTTTACTTCCACACACAATGTTCCGTCTAATCCACAACGTTTACAATCTGCAAACCTAAATAACTCATCACAGGTAAATCATGGTCAGCTTCAAGCACGATATTCTTTACCTAAAGAATTGCATATTTTCTCCGGTCAATCAGAAGAATGGCCCATATTTTCATCTACCTACGATTGGTCTACTAAAATTTGCGGATTCACTGACGCCGAAAACTTGATAAGATTACAAAAATCTTTGTGTGGAGAAGCACTTCAAAATGTTCAACATATGTTAGTTCATCCATCAAACGTTTCGTGGGTAATGTCAATCTTAAAGCTGATGTATGGTCAACCTGAAAAAATTGTAAATTCTATTGAAAATCGTATGAAAAGAACGCCTCCAATTGATGAAAATAGTTTATCTTCATTTAACTTATTCGCCATTAATGTTAAAAGTTTAATTGCCACAATTGAAGCATCAATTGCAATGGGGTACACAAAAATTGCAGCTGCTAAATCAAAACAAGAAACCGAATCTGCATGAATTCTACAACTGGGTATTCAACATAGGGATATCTGCTAGCTGTATAACAGTTGAAGACTCTTCAAATGTTGAGAGAGAACGATTGCCCAACATCAACCACAAGAACAACAAAAAGGCCTACATTCTCACCCACAATGATGATCGCAAGTGCTTTGTGTGTGATAACAAATGTAAGGCAATTGCAAACTGTCAAAAATTTCTTGCTCTTGATCGTGGAGATAAGTGGAATATTATAAAAAAACACAAGCTATGCAAATTTAGTTTGTGTAAGCATAGTGGTTTGTGTCAGAAACGAGTACAATGCGGTGTAGAGGGATGTCAATATTATCACCATGCTTCTTTGCATCGATATACACATTTTAACGCCGAAGGTAATAACACTAACAATTCTAACCCAAACGAGTTTGTAAACGCACTGTCTGTTAGTAGTGAAATTGTTAATACTCATAATGAAGACGTCAAGCAAGTGATATTTAAAATAGTGCCAATAACAGTCTATGGAAATTATAAAAAAGTGGAAACATATGCATTCATCGATGAGGGCTCCTCCATTAGTTTAATGGATGAAAGTTTGATGGAAGAACTGGATCTCTCTGGAGCGTCGAACCCCTTGTGCCTGAAGTGGACTGGAGGTATTGAAAGGTGTGAAAATAGTTCGAAAAAATTAACTATTGAAATTTCAGGAAGTAATAAAAAACGTCTACCAATCAATGTGTGTACAGTGAGTGCAATAAATTTACCAACACAGACTTTAAACTACGAAAATTTATCACAAAGATTCCGGCACTTACGAGATCTGCCAATAAGAAGTTATACAGATGCCGTACCAAAAATACTTATTGGACTGAATCACTTTAATTTGGGAGTATCCAGAAAAATACGACAAGGTGCTTCATATGAGCCAATTGCTGTATGTACCAACATCGGTTGGCTGATTTACGGATCTGTCGGTGAAAACAATTACACAAGTAAACATTTTAACTTTCATTTATGTGAATGTAGTAAAAATGAGGAAGGTTTAGAAGAATTAGTGAAAAGCTTTTACTCGTTAGATAGTCTAGGGATTTGTTGCAAAGATCAACTAAAAAGTAAAGATGATGAGCGTGCTCTAAGCTTTTTAAAACAGTTCACAAAACAAAAAAAAGATGGGCACTTCGAAACGCCTTTACTGTGGAAATTTGATATTTTAAACTTACCCGATAGCTACGAAATGGCAATGAAACGTCTTATTTGTCTTGAGCGCAAATTACAACGAAATTTGGAACTTTTAAATATTTTTAAAACTACAATTGAAAGATACCATTCTAAAGGTTATATTCGAAAATTAAATAGAGAAGAAATCAATTCAAATAATAAAGTGTGGTATCATCCAATTTTTGCAGTATATAATAAAAACAAGCCTGGCAAAACACGTGTCGTTTGGGATGCTGCAGCAAAATCAAAAGGAGTATCCTTAAATTCGTTTTTGCTAAAGGGACCTGATATGCTGGCATCATTACCAGCTATTCTTTTTTCATTTCGTCAAAAAATGTTTGCAGTTTGTGGTGAGATTGAAGAAATGTTTCACCAAATCTTTATAAGACCAGAAGACAGAAATGTTCAACGGTTTCTGTGGCGTGACTGCATTCAAAATAAAGCTCCTGAGGTTTTTTCACCACCAAGGTGGTTTCAATATTCGAAATTGGATTTGCAATAGTAGAGAAGTTATGAATTCCATTGTTGACAGCTGCTCTGATGAAAAGAAATGCTTAAATTTTAATGAAGAAAAGGGTGTTGAAAAGGTTCTTGGAGTATTTTGGGAGCATGCAGACGATGTTATAACTTTTAAAATCTCGGCATGGCTTTTGGAAAGTAGGGTTTTTCCTGCGGAAAAGTACCAACGAAACGCGAAATGCTCCGTCTAGTTATGTCAATTTATGACCCATTAGGACTTATCGGTAACATTATAATGTACGTCAAAATACTGCTACAGGAAGTTTGGAGGTCCAAAATAGATTGGGACGAGGAAATATCCGAAGAGTTGATGAATAAATGGACCCAATGGCTCAATGTTTTGCCAAATATTCAACAAATAAAAATTCCTCATTGCTATTTACAAATTTTTTTCTAATTATGAGGGTGTTGATGTTCAGCTACACACTTTTGTTAATGCCAGCAGAGATGGCTACGCTGCGGTCTGTTATTTTCGTTTGAAAGCAACTGATACAACAGTTTGCTCCTTAGTTGGTTCGAAAACCAGAGTAGCTCCAATTAAAATTACATCAGTTCCCCGCCTTGAACTTATGGCTGCATTAATAGGAGCTCGTTTTGCTAAATTTATTTCTGAAAACCATGAATTAAAAATTTCAAAAAAATTTTTCTGGTCAGATTCTAAGACGGTCTATGCTGGATCAATTCTGACCATACAAAGTACAATCAATTTGTGGCATTTCGTGTTACCGAAATTTTAGAGTTAAGTTCGATGAATGACTGCAACTGGATTCCTACTAAACAAAATGTAGCAGATGAAGCTTCCAAATGGGCTCGAAATTTTAAGCTCTAGTAGATGGTTTAAAGCTCCCGAATTCCTCTATAAGCAAGAAGATAAGTGGCCTGTAGCTAATGTATATATAGACACAACTTCGGAAGAAATGATCCATAATTCATACCAAATAAACGTTAGTGCAAAGTTAGTTAACGAAAAACGGTTTTCAAAATGGAATCGCTTGTTGCGAGCAACTGCTTATTTTACCCGTTTCATTAAAAATTGTAAGACAAAATCAACAACCAAAGGTGAGTTTACGCAAGAGGAGTTGCTTACAGCGGAAAGCCTTCTGTATCGACAGGCCCAAATTGAAAAATACTCTAACGAAATTTCTTGCTTAAAATCTAATCAAAAGATTTCAAAATCTAGTGAGATTTATAATAAATCACCTTATTTAGATGAACTCGGAATCTTAAGAGTGGATGGTAGAATTGATTATGCAAATGTTTCCGAAGATCAAAAACATCCTATAATCTTACCCAAATCTTGCTACACAACAAGCCTTATTATTCTTTATTACCATGCTAAATTTCACCACTTGAACCATGAAACAGTTATCAACGAAATCCGCCAGAAATATTCAATTTCGAAACTCCGTGTTACATATAAATCAGTAACCATAAGATGTCAATGGTGCAAGGTATATAAGGTACTCCCCTGTGTTCCTCAAATGGCAAAGCTACCTCGTGCTCGTCTCGCAGCATACGAAACCCCTTTCACATTTACAGGGTTGGACTTTTTTGGCCCTATTATGGTCACTGTAAATCGTCACACAGAAAAGAGATATGGATGTCTGTTTACATGTTTAACAGTTAGAGCAGTTCATATAGAGATTGCACATTCTCTTACAATGAACTCATGCATATTGGCCATCCGTAATTTTATGGCCCGAAGAGGTATTCCACGACAATTTTTCAGTGACAACGGCACAAACTTTATTGGTGCGGAAAGAGAACTTCGTAAAGCGCTTATAGACGTAGATAAAAATGCATTTGTTAAGACGTTTACCAGTACTACAACCAAATGGAATTTCAATCCACCATCTTCTCCTCATATGGGAGGCGCTTGGGAGCGACTTTTACGGTCAGTGAAAACAGTTCTATATAAAATTATGCCATCAAGAGCTCCAAGTGACGAATTGCTGTTGAGCATGTTGCTCGAGGTTGAAAATATTATTAATTCCAGGCCTCTTGCCTATGTTCCTGTTAACGATGAAACCGATGAAGCTGTGACCCCTAATCACTTCCTAGTGGGTAGCTCTAACGGTCTTAAGCCAATGTCCAGTTGTAATGATAGTGGTTTGGTCTTAAAACAAAATTGGCTTATTGCGCAACAATACGCTAACATTTTTTGGAAAAAGTGGCTTACGGAATATCTTCCCTCATTAACATGTAGATCTAAGTGGTTCGAAAAACAAAGAGTTTTATGTCAGGGGGACTTAGTGATAATCGTTGATCCTTCTCTTCCTTGTAATGTATGGCTACGAGGAAAAGTAATTGAAACGAAATTGGCAAGAGATGGACAGGTAAGGAGTGATAGGGTGCTAACATTACGTGGAATCGTGAAACGGCCTGTAGCCAAGCTTGCAGTTTTAGATGTGGCTTCCCAAGAAGAGTATGCACATGAAGACTTTTCCTGCCATACCGCGGGGGAGAATGTTGCCGCCACTGGCAAAACCTGCACTTCGCTTTATCAAAAGTAAAAGATATTAGTTACAAAATTCTAAATGTCACATACGAGAACTTATTTTTTCGAAGTTAGGTATTTCCGAGTTAATTTCCGCCGCCATTTTCGATAAGATAAAAACTTGTACTTAGCTTGGTTGGCGTGGTGATTATTTATATTTTGCAAAATTTGTTTAAATATTAATTATCAACTCAGATTTTTCAAAAATCTTGAACCTAGTGGTTTCCATACCAAAAAGTGAGTTATAAGTTTGTTTATTTTTAAGAATTTCCTTACTGAATTTGTTATTATAGGAATTTTAATATAAGACACGTTGGTTGAAATAAATCCAAATTTGAACTGCAATCAATTGAAGTCTTTATTCAAAATCCCGTGGAAATCATTAGCGAGGCGGATTCCTCTCTCTCAACATGGTATATCCGTGGTAAATTGGCTGATGAACGAGAGATGATTGATCTGACGAGGTGACGATTTTTCAGGACGTTGCTTGAATGCGAATACGAGTGGCTTGTGATCGGTTTGGATGAAAAAATTTCGTCCTTCCAGCAAATCTTGAAAATGTCGTACTGCTAAATACATCGCGGTAAGTTCTCGATCGTATGCAGAGTACTGCTGCTGTGTACCTGAAAACTTTTTAGAAAAAAACCAAGTGGCTCCACACTAACGTTTACTAGTTGATTCAAGGCGACTCCTGCTGCTAAATTCGATGCGTCGGTGACCAGACTCATCTCTGCATCCGGTGATGGGTGAGAGAGTTGTACTGCCGTTGTAAGTAGTTGTGGACACCTTTCAAAAGCCTCTATAGTGGATGGGGTCCATGAAAGTGGAGTTTTATCATTTTTGCGATTTCCAGGTACCATTGATAGAAGCGGAATTTGAACTCCTGCTGCATGAGACAAAAATTTGCGATAAAAAAAATCACTGTTGCTATAAATCCCCTTAGATGTTTGACAGTTTCCGGTCACTTAATGGATTGAATGGCCTTGACCCTAAATGAAAGTGGAGAAATTCCTTGTTCGGTAATGCTGTGGCCAAGAAATTCTAGCTCTGCCTTTTCAAAAACGCACTTTGCTATATTTTTAGACAAGTTGTGGCGCGCAAGACGTTCGAATATTTCTTTTAGATGTTGGCGATGCTCTTCAATACTGGTGGATGCAATACAAATATCATCCATATACGGAAAGGCATATTCGAGACCACGCAATATCTCATGGATTAGACGCTGAAGAGTTTGAGCTGCATTACGTAGACTGAACGTCATATGAGTGAACTCAAAGAGTCCAAACGGCGTCACAATTCAGTTTTTGGAACATTATCTGGGTTAATAGGGACCTGGTGAAAGGCTTTTTGCAAATCAATTTCAGAAAAAATAGATTTACCTCGTAAGATTTATGCAAAGTCATGAAAATAAGGAAGTGGATAGCGGTCAGGCACTGTTATGGTATTAAGAGCCCTATAGTCGCCAGATGGACGACAAGTGCCATCACATTTCCTCACCATATGAAGTGGGCTCGACCAGTTCAATTTTGACGGGCGGAAAATTCCAGCTCGCATCAGCAATTCAAATTCTTTTTTTGCTGCGTCCAACTTGTCTGGAGGAAAATGTTGTTGAAGAAAATCTGCTCCGATTATTGGTGACGTCACGTCGGCGACAATAAACGTTTAAACATAAAAGCGATGAAGACCAAGGTTTATTTCATATGTTACTTGGCCAAATACTTTTATAGGTGAGCCATTGACAGCAAAACATTTCATAGTCGTTTCACGAAGATTTTTAAGCCTACTTGATGGTGGAATGCATGAAACCTCGGCACCAGTGTCGATTAAGAAACGCTTATTAGTTGATTGGTCATGTACGCAAAGTCGATTAATGGCACCGGAGTCTGGCGTGCCTGAAACTTCTGCGTCATGACTCACTTTCAATAGAAATTGTTGTTGTGATTGCGATGCAGCAGCCTGTGTGCGACGGAAGCTGCAAGGTGGACGACAGTTGGTTGCCCTGTTTCCAAAATTGCGATGATACCAACAATCGTCAAATTGCTCAAAAAATACATCCCGTCGACGATTCTGGCTGGATGCTCGGGAACGACTTGCGCGTCCGGGTGTCTGACTGTGCCCTTGTCGAGGCTGCGGATTACGTGCCATAAATTTCGACAGTTCACAGACCAGATTAGAAACATCTGCCGAGTATGACGCATTTGGTTGCAAGGAACTGCCATTTTTACCGAACTCGGGATTATTATTTGGTGCAACCGCGTGAATTTGGCGTAACTCGACGTTTTCCATAATGGCATCTGCAATGCGTTTCTTTTTCTGTGACGATGATAACTGCTGATTTAACTGAAGGTGGGAGACGTGAGGCCCACAAATCTAGAAGAATCTGTTCGCCCAAGGTTCCATTAGCAACTTGCACCATCTCGTAAAATAATTGGCTTGGCTTTTTGTCCCCGAGTGGCATATCTTGTAAAACTCGACGATGTCGTTTTTGGTGGCTTTCAGCGAAATAGTTTGCTAATCGAAAACGTATGAACTCATGTTTACAACGATTGGGAGCCGCATCAATGATGGGTCTAAGCTCTGTGATGCGTACAGGTGACAGTTGCGAGCAAACAGTATCAAACTTGCGGTCGTCTTGTGAAATTCCAGTGGCACGAAAAAAAATCTAGCAAATAAAACCAATTTCCACGTCGTTTTCGATGAATAGTGGCATCTGTAGGCGCGCATAACAATTAGAAGCCAATTCGTATGCTTCTGTCGTCTGGCTGGCGCCGTTGGCCGCAACCTTGTTTGCAATGTCTGCTTGGGGCGCAAGCATGCTGGCGGTTGAGCTTTTCTCATTGTCTTGATCACCTTCCATGATCACGTCGGGGTCACAACTTTGGTATCTTCGATACCACGTTTATTTTATTACAGAAAATATAAAAGAAAACAATTAAAAGTTTATGATAATGAATAATTGTAGATAATATATATCAATTGAAAAGCACGCTGTCGAATTCTCTAGAAAAACGCTGTCAGATTCTTGTTTTTCGGGTTGCCAACCTTTTTGCTGGTTTTAGAGTTGCTAACCTATTTTGATGGTTTAAACATTGCCAGTCTAAGTTTCTGACGCCACAAATATTTGTATAAAATTATTCTCAACTGAACAAGAATCTTGTTGTTAAACGTCCTCAAGAAATCATGTCAATACAAAGATTTGAGGATTGTCAATCTATTAAATAGTGTTGCTTTAGCAATCAACTTTATAAAAAAAGATCTAGTTTGAAAAAAGAACTCTAGTGTTCTATTACAAAAGTTTTTGTTAACAGAACAAAAAATGAGCGAAATTAACACCCCTGTACTTTCAATTAAAAAATTCTAACAAAAGAGTGTTTCAGACGATACTGCATGTCCGATGGACATTTCGTGTTTTATACCAACTTTTGATATAAGTAAATTATACTGCAAGCAGAAACAAAACTCACTTATTTGTTCAATTCAAAGAAGTAAGATATAAGGAAGCGCTGTTGTTCCTTATAAATGAAGTACTTATCATATTTGTGTTGGTTCACACAAATACAGAAACATTCACTAGAGGCCGCAATTTGGATGTTGCGCAAATAAGGGCCACACATTTTTCCAAAACATATGGACTATTTTGGATTAATAAGTTGAGTTGTCTCGGATACAACTCAACTGAAAGACAACTGGAATTTTTTTCGGTATTGTGACTTGCAACCATTTTAAGTTGAGTTGTAAGGAAGTTTTCCAGTCTTAAAATGGAATGCATCAGAAATTTTTGACAGCAGAATATAAGTACAAACAGCTGTTTTTAATTTTTAGTTTTTGCGTTCACAAATTTTTGTTGATTGGTTTTTGGATTAAAAAATATAGTTAAAAAATAATAATAAATGGAAAGTAGTTTCGATTTGTATTTTGACGACAGAGAAGAAAGCAACGTAAATGTTGAGCGCATCCGAAAATCGTTGCGGGATCGAAACAACCCCTTAGAATTGCCGGACTCTAAGTAAAATGCATATTTTTCAATTACTGTTAAACCATATTTCATTTTGTAGATTTGTGAGTTATTTTAGACTCAACAAAGAAGCATTTTGCTATCTTTTGGAGAAAGTCGAGTTTTTTTTCAAGCCTACTATCAATGCTTCAGCAATACCACCAATATTGAAGCTATGTGCAGCCCTACGATTTTTCGGAGAAGGAAGCTACCAAAAATGTACTGGTAATGACTTCAATTTAGGGCTAGCGCAACCAACTGTCTCCTTGGTGTTAAGTGAAGTCTTAAATATTATGGAGCAACATATTTGTGGAACATGGATAAACGCCAAACTCACTGAAGAGGAACAAAATGAGTCCAAAATATCATTTTATTCAAGGACAGGTTTTCCAGGAGTTGTAGGATGCATAGATGGCACACATGTTCGAATTGTTGCTCCAAAAAAAGAAGTTCAGCATCTATACCTTAATAGGAAAGGTTATTTCAGTTTGAATGTGATGATTGTTAGTATAATCAAATGTTTATCTTAAATAATTAAATACATAAATTATAAAAAATGTTATCTCAGGCATGTGATTATAAAATGAGGATACGCAGTGTTGATGCTCGATATCCAGGCTCAAATCACGACTCGTTGATTTGGAACATGAGCGAATACAAGCAGTTCTTGCAAAACAATATTCAAGAAAACTTATGAATCTTAGGTTAGTTAAGTTCATAATACAATTATAGTTTAAAAAAAAATTATTTTTTAAGGTGATGCTGGATACCCTTTAGAGCCTTATCTGATGACTCCGTTTCGAGCCACTACCACTAATTCGCCAGAGTCTCGCTACAATCATATTCATGCCAAAGGCAGAAATATAATTGAAAGAACGATTGGTGTTCTCAAGAGCAAATTTAGATGTCTGCTTTCAAGTCGAGCGTTGCATTACACACCAGAAAAGGCTACGCAAATTGTAAATGTGTGTTGTACTTTACACATCATTTACCAACATTTTAACGTCGAACTTATAGATGAAGAACATTTTACTCCCACTGTCGAAGATGTTCCGAATAATGTTCCAGATACGAGCATTGAGTATGCCAGAGCTATTAGAAATGAGATCATGCGAAGTTTTTAACATAAAAACTATCACTTTTTTGGAAACAAAATCATATATTTTTATTTGAAAAAAAATTCTTTGCAGTTATAATTATTATTGTTTCAAAACTTTATTATTATATTATTTATTATATTATGCACTTCAATGTGCATTACAACTAAAATATCACTTCAATGTGCCTTAAAACTAAAATATCACTTCATGTGTATTAAAACTAAAAACAAATATATACATTGGTAATAGGTACCATTGGTATAACATAAAATGAAATAAAATAAAAAAATATGAAAAAAAAATAGCTATTCAAATAAGCCTGCCTCTTCAAAATGCAAACAAAAAACCAAACAGAAATTTTGCAAACACTCAAAACATTAGAAAAAACTAGAAAAAAAAACTATTTGATAAACAAAAATACCTACGAACTAAAAAACAAAAAGTTGCATCTAGCTTACACTAGATAATCATCATTCAACATTTGCAATTTTTTTTCTTTGTATGCCATGTTCACCTCATGGAGTCTCTTGTTTGAGCCATTTGTTTTTCCAACAATGAAACTTTTTTCTTTTTGAGTTCGTAGGTCTTCTTGTTTATTAAATAGTTTTTGTAGCTAGTTTTTTCTAACGTTTTGAGTGTTTGCAAAATCTCTGCATGGTTTTTAGTTTGTGTTATAATAGCTGCGTTCGATTCGCCAGTGCTCAACTCAATTACGAAAAAAATGCCTACTCACTTAGCTGTTACTTACTGCATAGTTGGCAACACTTTTGTTTTTACAGACCACATAAAGTCAGCTAATAAATTTATTTTGTTTTTGTACTGACACCACATTTTGACAGAATCTATTACATTTACCTTATTCCATACACAAACCAACTAAAAAATAAGAACTTGGCAACGCAACTTTACTCAACTCAACTGATAATTGACCTACTCTAAACTCAACTAGCTGTCGACTTTGTTGTTGTTTTCCCATACAAATTTTAAAATAAGCGACATGAATTGAGTATAGACTGGCGAATCGAACACAGCTAATAGCATTGAGACATTGCTCCTCAATGCTTTTACTCTCATTGGTTCGCCTGCGCCTAGGATTTGGAAGAGATCGGCTAGAACGTGGATGAGATGCGATAAGATCAGATCAGCTAGGAAGTGTAGGTGATTCGCTAGGATGTAGTGGAGATCGATTTTCACTAGGCAGTTGGCAGTTTAACTGCCCTGAATCATTTTCCAATTCATAGCTTGCAGCTGGATGAGTAAAAGCTCGGCCTGGTGGTGTGATCGAGTTGTGGAGTCTAATTAGTTCTGCCAAGCTTTCTTCGAGTGGGCTCAAACTAATTTCTTCGGATGGCCCTCCTCCTGTTGCGGACAAATTTTTTTTGTTGTTTACCAACTTTCTTTTTAAGTTGGCCTTATAGTGTATCCATACCTATTTGTAGAAAAAACAACCTTTTTAAAAATCTAATTTTCTTAGTGAACTTTACAAACAAACCCTTTTCCACAACTGCGATGAGCGTGTTGGAGGCCCAATGCTGTTGAGCTCAACTGAAAACTGCTCCCAGAGCTCATTGGTCAGCTGCTTGCTTGATCCAAAGTGTCCTTTTCCTCTGGCCACATCTGGGTGCTTCTCCATTAAGGAAACCATCCTCTCGAACTGTTTCTTGTTAGTAATTTTCCTTAATGGTATTTATATTAATTAAAATCGTTTTTTATTAATAAGTGTTGCAACTTACAATATATTTGCCATCTTTCCTTTTAAATACAACCAACAGACAACCTCAAAAATGCAGTTGTAAAATTTTGACATTTTACACAACCGCATCCAAGTTTGGTTGTATTTCATAATGCCAAAAACTGTACATACACAACTGGAAGGACAACTTTGCAGCTGGAAGTTTGGTTGGGTTGTAAGCCATGATACCGATTTTGATTTTACAACTCAACTTTAAGCAAAGTTGTAAATCATAATAGGGGCATAAATCTGTGTGTGGTTGTAATCGGCCTTCTTAAGTTTTTTTAATATTCTTGATTGGTTGAGCTACGGCCGTGGCAATAAAACAAAATACTTTTTGTAGTTTTTTATATTTTTTAATTTCAATATTTCGGCTTAATTTTTAAGCCATCTTCAGGACCTGAAGAAAAATTAACAATAATAAAACAAAATTACAAAAAACACTTATTTAAACAAATTACATGAAATTATTAATTGTGCCACAAATACGTGTCGTGAATTAGTTATATAAATGTGAACTAAATTTTTGTTTAACCAAATGTTTGTATATGTGTGCGCAATTTTCTGTGTCTGATTTGAAATTGAGTCTTTTGTCTGCTGGAGTGTTTATGATATGGATCATTTCAATAGTGTATCGTCTGGAGTAATTCTTCTCTTGTTGTAATATTTTTGTCTCTTCAAAAGCTGGAATGTGACCATTTTGAACGCAGTGGGCTGCAAGTGCTGTTTTATTGTCGTTTGATGATTTTAAGTCCGATTTATGTGAGGCTAATCTTGTCCTAAGTTTAGATTTTGTCGTACCTACATATACTTGTCCGCATATGTTGGTCCCGTCTCCTTTGCATGCTATTTTGTAAACAACGTTCGCCTTGTCCATCTTTTCCACTTTACTTTTTGTTTGGCTATATGTTTCTAAGGGTATTGTTAGTTTTTGGAGCTAGTAAGTATTTATTTTTGTGGTATGTGTCAGTTTTTTTGAATTTTTCTGTGAACCCGGTACGTATGTATGTGATTCCTTTGTAAAGTTTTGGCTGTGGGCTCCGTGTTATGTTGGGTTGTATCGTGACTTCTCTTATAAGGCTGGAAAACTGTTGCTGGTTAGTATGTGTCTTATGCGTGTTCTGTTGGCTTTGTGGAACACCCTGTCGCTGATGTTGTGTACCCTGTTTATAAAATTTTTGGCAGCATTGATAATCACTTTTTTGGGTGTTTAGAATGGAAATTTATCAATCTCCCTGACGCCATAGGTTTTTGGTACCAGTCCATCTTAAGAATATTATTTTTCCTCATAACAAGTGCGTCCAAATACGGTAGACTTCCTTCGTTTTCCTGTTCTTTTGTGAATTGTATATATTTATGGCAAGAGTTAAGTATTTGTAAAGTTCTGTCTATGGCATCTATTTTAACAATTGCAAATATGTCGTCAACATATTCGGTGAGGCTCTTCGGTTTTTGTTCACACTTCTCTATAAAAGTGTCTTAAATATCTTCCATCACGATATCTGCTATTATAGGGGAAATAGGGGAACCCATAGGCATACCTTTAAGTTGGTTATATATCGTGTTTTCATATTTGAAATAGTTATTTTCACTTATGCAGAATTTTAGTATATCCATGAAGAGTGATTTTGGAATATTAGTGTTATTGGCTATGTTGTCCCATTTTTTGTTATTTGAAATAGTTATTTTCACTTATGCAGAATTTTAGTATATCCATGAAGAATGATTTTGGAATATTAGTGTTATTGGCTTTGTTGTCCCATTTTTTGTTAATTATCTTTAAGGCAAATTCAATCGGAATGCTAGGGAATAATGAGATTACGTCGAACGAAATCATCTGTTCGTCATCATAGATATATGAATTGTTAATTTTTGTTTTGAGCTCTACCGCGTCTTTTATGTTTTATTTTGAATCTGTTGTTAAGCATTTTAATATGTTTACAACATATTTGCATAATCCGTATGATGGGGAATTTATGGATGAGCAGATGGGTCTGAGAGGCATATTGTCTTTATGAATTTTCGGTATTCCATAAAGCCGAGGTACCGTCGCAGAATATGTTGTTAATTTTTGTTTTTCTTGTGCTGTAATTAGTTCTTTTTTGAAAAGACTATCTACTAATTTGTTATTTTTCTGTTGTAAAGTTGCTGTTGGGTGTCTTCTGAGTGGCCTATACGTCCATCCATCTCTTAGTATTCTGCGCATTTTTTCTTCGTATTCATTTTTGTTCATTGCCACTGTCTTGTTGCCTTTGTCACTAGGATTCGACTATGATTATATCTGGATGTTCTTTTAAAAACTCTCTAGTTGTCTTAACTACGTCTGTTACGTAGGTGTCTCCCTCCGATGGTCGCGTTTCTCTTCGATGTGTTTGTACTAATGTTAGTTTTATCCTCGCCGTTTCTTGATCGTCTCTTTCTGTTAATGTTCGTATACAGTCTTCACCTTCCACAATAATGTTAAATAGTGGAAACTGTTTTCTTGCCGTTGGTAGCGCAAACTTCGGCCAGCAACCACTGTATTTCGTTAAAAAAAAAAAAATAAATAACTGGCCATTTCAGCCCTTGAAAGGACTTTGACCTAGCTTCTTATGATCAATTGTGTTGTGCGTGTTATTAAGTTTGTACACAATTGACCGAGAAATGGACCTACATGCTTAACGCCGACTCCGAACGGCGATGAACGGAATGTTCTTATTCTCAAGAAGCTTTACATGGCATTTTGATTACTCTCTGAGGTTTGCCATTGTCTGCAGAGAGGTGGCGGCCGTACAGAAAAATTATTTTAATTCAAATAATTTTCTATCGCTGCTGGGGTTCGAACCTGGGTCTCCAGGTTTTGATGTATGCGTAGCCTGTGTGATCCATATTTTTTGTTATAAAGCTGTTTATTTCTTGCGCTTGCGACCCAATGTCTTTGAGTGTTTTGTCCTTGTGAGTGATGAGTTGATTTAATATTTTTTTCTGGTAATTTTTGTTGTGCTTCTCAATTATTTTTGCGAGATTTAGAGGGATGTGGTTGTTGTTGTTGTTGTTGCTGTTGTTATGTGTCAAAAATATTTTAAGTGTGTTTTTTGTTGTGTTCTTAATAAAATTTGGCATAATTTGTTGTTTTCTATATTTCACTAAAAATTCAATTGAACATTTTAAATTTGTTTTAACTTTTTCAATTCTTCTCTGTCTGTTGATAATTTTGCTTATGTTATTTCCATATTTTTCTTTCAGTTGTTTGTAACTAAGTACATTTGTACCTTCATCTGGCGTGCTCTCCATGATTGATGTATGGTTGTAATCGGCCTTCTTAAGTTTTTTTAATATTCTTGATTGGTTGAGCTACGGCCGTAGCAATAAAACAAAATACTATTTATAGTTTTTTATGTTTTTTAATTTCAATATTTCGGCTTAATTTTTAAGCCATCTTCAGGACCTGAAGAAAAATTAACAATTATAAAGCAAAATTACAAAAAACACTTATTCAAACAAATAAATAGACTGATAGACTGGTACCAAAAACCTATGGCGTCAGGGAGATTGATAAATTTCCATTCTAAACACCCAAAAAAAGTGATTATCAATGCTGCCAAAAATTTTATAAACAGGGTACACAACATCAGCGACAGGGTGTTCCACAAAGCCAACAGAACACGCATAAGACACATACTAACCAGCAACAGTTTTCCAGCCTTATAAGAGAAGTCACGATACAACCCAACATAACACGGAGCCCACAGCCAAAACTTTACAAAGGAATCACATACGTACCCGGTTTCACAGAAAAATTCAAAAAAACTGACACATACCACAAAAATAAATACTTACTAGCTCCAAAAACTAACAATACCCTTAGAAACATATAGCCAAACAAAAAGTAAAGTGGAAAAGATGGACAAGGCGAACGTTGTTTACAAAATAGCATGCAAAGGAGACGGGACCAACATATGCGGACAAGTATTTGTAGGTACGACAAAATCTAAACTTAGGACAAGATTAGCCTCACATAAATCGGACTTAAAATCATCAAACGACAATAAAACAGCACTTGCAGCCCACTGCGTTCAAAATGGTCACATTCCAGCTTTTGAAGAGACAAAAATATTACAACAAGGGAAGAATTACTCCAGACGATACACTATTGAAATGATCCATATCATAAACACTCCAGCAGACAAAAGACTCAATTTCAAATCAGACACAGAAAATTGCGCACACATATACAAACATTTGGTTAAACAAAAATTTAGTTCACATTTATATAACTAATTCACGACACGTATTTGTGGCACAATTAATAATTTCATGTAATTTGTTTAAATAAGTGTTTTTTGTAATTTTGTTTTATTATTGTTAATTTTTCTTCAGGTCCTGAAGATGGCTTAAAAATTAAGCCAAAATATTGAAATTAAAAAATATAAAAAACTACAAAAAGTATTTTGTTTTATTGCTACGGCCGTAGCTCAACCAATCAAGAATATTAATATAAATCTCTTAATTGTTTAGATATGGCGCCAAGATAGTCAGAAATGTCAATCAGGCAAATTTATATTATTAAGAACCTCTATATTCTTTCTTTACGATAAATCACTATATATTTCCTAAGTACTGTTTTCTACAAAAAATGAGTATAGCTTGGAGCAATAGTTATTTATATTAACGATTAAAATTTCCCATTTAATAAACTGGTAAAATTTCGAGGCAATGTTAAAGGAACGCTACTTTAGACATCTTAATAATTTGCCCTGTATATGGGTTTTTCCATGGCTACGCACGTAATAGTCGTACATCTGAAATATGAAGAAACACTTTTAAAAACTCAAATTTTTTTCCTTGTTTTGAGTTATGGATAGCATTTTAGTAGCACTATATTCAGTGTATAAACTACAAGCTGTGGAAAATATGGGGATAAGATATTAGGCAACAAAAAGGGCTGAGTGACGTGACAGAAAATGGAAATAGTTTTTGTCAGCATCTATAAAAAAGCAAAAATCTCCGAATAGCGCAAATACATTCTGCGAATAGTATATATTCATACTAAAAAATCCATAGAAATAAAACTATAAATAAATCAATAAATTTTATATATAAACATATACGAAGCGATGCATCCTGAAAACAAGGGCGCCCTACAAACCTTCACCTTCAAAAACTGAATGCGCCCATGATATTGTGCTTGTGTTTTGACAGTTCTTATATTGAGATCTCGATTTCGAAATGGCGCGCAATTGATAGGCATATGTATGATATTTTCTTTGAAATGCTTTCGGAAAGAAATGACTTGTGCGCTATGCAAGGCTTAAAATAAAATTACTTCGGATTTCAATATTCATAATCAAGCAAGTTCAAGTGATGACATTCATTGTCTACTCTGTGTTTTTAACTTACGAAACAACAATATTCATTGTTTACATTTTCAATAGAAGCAATGTCAAAAAACACTTTCTGTCTCGCTTAACAGGTACTTCATTACACGTACGCTGTATTTGAGGGAAGCACCATTTCCTTATATCTTATTTCTATGGTTCAATTATATGATACACCAAAATTACGCAAAACCAGAATTGCGAAGAACTAGGTTTAATTATTATATGTTAAGGTGTGTCAACGAAACGTAGCAATATCACATAAGTATCAGTTTCCCGATAATAACATAAAACCATATATAAGCAAAACCTAAATAGACAAGCCCGACTTTTTCCTAAACATAGTTTTCCCAATAGTTATTAATTAACACCAATCCTTTAATTTTCAAAGCTATTCAACAAAATGCAAGATAAATTAAAGCAGAAATCCAAAAACAATATACCTTGAATTCCTTAAAGAATTATTTGTTGGAAAGATAACTGACCCAACGTGACCTAACAAATACATATTATATCTTTTTTTTTTATTGGAGTGAAATTTTTTATTAAAAACAATTTTCGTTATGGCATTAAACCATTATTTTAAAAAATTAATCATTTCTTTTAATAAACACTGGATTTTTCTGATTTTATCGGATTTGTAAAAATTTGTAAAAATACCTACTTTTTAGCTGCATGGTTGTCATATGTGCAGAAAACTCCTGGCAAGCGTAGGAGCCCAGCGACTATTTTTCCATAATGGATGATGACCTGGTAGTAGAATCTGTTCCAACAAAGCTAGAAGGTTGATATTGGTGTCAAAAAATTTTTGAAAGTACCCACTTTCTAGCTGCACGGTTGTCATATGCGCAGAAAACTCCTGGCAATCGTAGGAGCCCAGCTGCGATTTTTTCATTATGTATGATAACCTGGTAGTAGAATCAGTTACAATGCACTTAGACTTGGTTTTGGTGTCAAAAATTTTTGAAAGTACCCACTTTTTAGCTGCATCGTTGTCATATGCGCAGAAAACTCCTAGCATGCGCAGGGGCCCTATAATCGTTTTTATTCATAATGAATGATGACTTGGTGGAAGAATCTGTTCCAATGCAGATAGAGAGTTGGTTTTGGTGTCAACAAATTTTTGAAAGTACCCACTTTTGAGCTGCATAGGTGTCATATGGGCAGGAAACTATTTGATGACCGAATTTCGGCTTTTAATTTTGATATATATTTATTTCACGTCCGTGGCGTAGTTGGTTAAAGTGCGTGGCCGCTATGTCAACGAACTTGGAGACCCAGGTTCGAACCCCAGCTGCGACAGAAAATTATTTGAATTAAAATAATTTTTCTGTACGGCCGCCACCTCTCTGCAGACAATGGTAAACCTCAGAGAGTATTCAAAATGCCATGTAAAGCTTCTTGAGAACAAGAACATTCCGTTCATCGCCGTTCGGAGTCAGCGTTAAACATGTAGGTCCGGTTCTCGGTCAATTGTGTACAAACTTAATTACACGCACAACACAATCATAAGAAGTTAGGTCAAAGTCCTTTCAAGGGCTGAAATGGCCAGTTATTTATTTTTTATTTTTTTTTATATATTTATTTAAATAATGCGAAAAGTATAGAAGCTATAAAATTTATAAAAAAATAACATATATAATGTTTTAAAAACGTCTTTTATAATTTTGTTTTCAATATCTGATACTTTTTTTTTTGTTATATTTCATCTTATTCTGTATTAAAACAACGTTTTACTACAGCATCATTATACCTGCGGCACATTGGCATAGGAAACCTTGATTATCTTTTGTAGTTTAAAATATTACCATTGGGGATGACACACTCAATATTTTTGTTTACTAGTTTATAAAAATAACGAGAAATATGGATAAGCGAACAACACTATAATCGTAAATTTCAGAGCGTTTGCTCGAGTGGGAGCGCTATAGTTCTCAACGAAAGTGTAGAAAGAGGAATGTCAAAATCAGCTGCTATAACTCGTTTAACTGCGATAAACGAGTTTCGGGAACTAGTTTTGACGAAACAAATTTAAACATAGTTTAGCAGATATTTAAAGGAGAAAAAACACTTAAACGAGTTTAAATGGACCAATGTGTCGCAGGTAAAGGGTGTTTTTTTCAGAGGTATAGAACTTCGAATTGAAATAAAACACAAGAAAATCGTTTTAATGTCCATCAATTTGGCTTTATTGGAAGGATAATTTTATACCATTAATGTTTAAATATGATTTCGGGCATGTGGCCACCGCGGCTGGCTCGAATAAAGCCAATTCTACAGGTCCAATTTTCAACCACTTTTTCGAGCATATGGGGCCGTATGTCGGCAATAACGCCACGAATGTTGGCCTCCAAGTCCCCTAACGTTTCTGGTTTGTTGGAGTAGACGAGCGACTTCACATATCCCCAAAGAAAATAATCCAATGGTGTCAAATCACACGATCTTGGTGGCCAATTGACAGGTCCATTCCGCGAAATTATGCGCTCATCGAATGTTTCCTTCAATAAATCGATTGTGACGTGCGCTGTGTGGCATGTAGCGCCGTCTTGTTGGAACCACAACTCATCCACATTCATGCCATCCAATTCGGGAACAAAATAGTCGGTTATCATGACTCTATACCGGTCTCCATTAACGGTAACTGACTCTCCAGCATTATTTCGGAAGAAGTATGGCCCAATGACTCCACCAGCCCATAGAGCACACCAAACAGTCAGTTTTTGTGGATGTAATGGCGTCTCAAGGATCTCATGTGGATTCTCTTCACTCCAAATGCGGCAATTTTGCTTGTTGGCGTAGCCATTCAACAAAAAATGAGCCTCATCACTGAACAAAATTTTGCGATAAAAATCAGCATCGAGATCAATCTCATTTTCGGCCCATACACCAAAATCACGACGCTTTGCATGGTCTCGCGGCTTTAATTCTTGCACAAGCTGGATCTTGTAAGGTCGCAAGCCAGGATCTTTGCGCAAAATCTTCCATAAAGTTGATGGACAAAGCTCCAATTGCTGTGCACGGTGGCAAATCGATTCATTCGGGTCCTCTTCAACATTTTGCTCTACAGCGGCAATTGTTTCTTCGGTGCACACTGTTCGACGTCTCTGCGGATGAGTATTATCACATAGAGTAAACGTAGTGCGAAAACGACCCATGGTTAACCGAATTAATTGCTCTCATGGACGATTATGTCGACCATAAAATGGACGGAGCGGTAAACTTCGCGAACTGAACCATTATTTTCGAAATAAATTTGGACGATTTGCAAGCGTTGTTCTTTTGTCAACCTGTTCATGATAAAATGGCAAACCAAACTGAACATAAATGACATAAGAGTTGCCAGATTTGACCACAAAATGTCAGTTTTATCTCTATTCGAAAAACAAACCCCTAAAAAAACACCCTTTATTAGAGCCTTAAGCGCATTAATGATCATTATCTCCATAAATAAACACCCTGTGCAAAAAAAATGTCGCTATCTTCACGGACGTAATTTTTTACTCAGTAAGATAATTATCATAGATACGTTAGGCTTGGGCATTTTAGTTCACCACAAAGATCGCTCTTTTAGTTCAATCGTATGTTATGAGCTAGTTCGTTCATTTAGTTCTTTTAGTTCGTTCGTTCTTTTTGTTCGTTGCATGTTTTACTTCGTTTGTTCTCTTAGTTCGTAAGTTCCTTTAGTTCATTCGTTCTCTTAGTTCGTTAGGTCTTTTAGTTCGTTTCGTTAACTCGTTCATGTCTAGGTATACAAAATAAAACAAACTTGGTATGAATATGTGATATCCATCAAATCCACCATTTCTATTAGTGCATACACAAAATGTGTCTCAAACCAAGGACACAAACCATAGCATGGTAAATTTAATTATTTTTGCTCTCGTTCGTTTTGTTCCTACTCGCTGTAATATCAATTGAACTATAATGAACTAAAAGAACTAAAAGAACGTGAAACACTGAACTAGTTCACATAGTTCGTGAGTGGGAATCGTTCAATTGAACTAGTTCGTTCATGAACTACCCAAGCCTAAGATACGTCCATTAAGATAAAACCGAATAACATAGGAGACATACATGGTGTAATTAAGAACGTGATCGTGAATTTTTAACTTCTCTCAAAAAATTTTACCTACCCTTGTCAAAAACAGCCGATGGTAAATTCTAAGCAAAAGTTGCAAAACAATGTATTAAAATTTTTGGAACAATTGAAGATGAGTGCAAATAAATTTCACTCACGCTGTTATTTATTCAATGAGATGTCAATAATTAAAATCCACGCATTTCTTTTGAAGACATAAATCTCTTGCAAAATTTGCAGAGAGTAAGCGAAAAATTGCAAAAAAACCGGGAACAGGTTTTCGCAAACTGTCGCAACTTTTGAAGAAACGTCAAAAGTATCTACAGAAAAAATAAGTTGTTTTCACTGATATTGTTATTTTTTTGTATAAAACACTGCTTTCCAATATCCTATCTAATAAAAATACTTTCCATCCTTTCACTGTGTCTGGCAATTAATTTACACTATATTTTATTAATTTTTTATCAGCTGGCATTGGCTGACGCAACATGAGCTGTCAAATAAGGAAAAGCAGAAAATAGCCGAAAATCGTACGAATTCGAACCAATTTTCAAGGACGGGAACAGACCTATTATGCACACTTGACGGTTCACACTTTTACAATAAGGGTATTCATGCAAATGGGCAAAGTCCTTATAAATGGTATAAACAAGATAACTTTATCCCCCTTATAAATGAACTGTCAAAATTTGTACAGAGAAGCTTTTGCACAAACCAGATATATTTGCTTTTCGATTTAGGTGAGCAAATGAGGTGGCAAACTTATAACAGCAATCAGTTGTTTTCGTTCTTATTAATTCCAAGTGTTATTCAAAGAAAGTGGCGTTTTTTATTCAATCAGAAGGTAACTACAACATATTTCTAATTTATCCTGGAATGCAGACGGTTGACTGTTTTTGTTTAACTTGGTAAACAGCTTTCATATAAGAATCAAATTCATCAACGGTTTTAGGGGACGTTCATGCAACCTGCGTGATAAAAATAACTAATTGCCCAATATATAAGCTTGCCGCGTTGCAATACCCTTAATATAAGTGAAATGCTAAATATGTTGATCTTAAGACATTCTCGAAAAATTTCTCATATATTATGAATAAAAAAAGAGCCACAGTCGCATGTTCTGATATACATATGTTGTAAATAAGAAAAGCGCCGCAGGCGAAGTATTGTTATAAAAAATCGCGCGATGTTTTATAACAATTTTTAATATTTTTTTATATACAGCTTCGAATTTCTGCACTGTCTAATTTATTCGCATTTTTCTTAAATAAATATTTTAATTTGATGTTTATACTTACGTTTAGGTTATTTCGTAAAAGGGGAACCGCCAAGTGTGCATAACATGTAAAATGCTATATCTTCAAAAGCAATGCGTGGATTTTATACCCTGTCTTTTTATACCCATAATGCTAGGTTTTGTGGGAAAATGAAAAAAATCACAAGTTTTTGAGGACCATTTCCCCAACTTTCAAGCCCTATAACTTCTTAACCAGGCCTAATCACAAAGGTGGCCCTTGTGGCCCTTATTGTAATAATTGGCCCATTTATTTAAATTAAATAAAACTCACATTTTTCTTGCGCCAAATTTACGACGAAAATGCACTTGCGAAAATTAACTATTGTAACCAACAACAACATACGCATCTAAATGCACAAGCGTGCGGCGCGACCACCATTTGTTGTGCGTGTGTTTTGTTAGTGGAATAGAAATTCAGACGATCTCGTGTTCTGCTACGCATGCTTGTCGCGTATATATTTTGTTTTTGGGATTTTTTTATCAATACGTTCTTTGCACTTGCAAAAAGCAACAAAATAAATTACCATCGATGGTGGTGATGCTAACATGTTCGCTTTTGTTGGCGATTATCTTTCTTAATTAGGCTTTGGCCCTTTTATTCATTTCGCTGATAAGCCCTGTTCTAAACCAATTGAGAGCGGCGTAAAATTTTTCCCGATTTGAGATAAGAAGGTCTTAATACATATATTCCACAAAAAAATTATAAATTTTGAGTTTCCGTTCATCTTCAATTATGCCCAAGTTTTTATTCAGTGCAAGCGATTTGACCCTTTTCCGCAGTCTCTTCTTTTCCTACTTTCTCGACATTTTTTGACAACCGTAGGGTAATTAGTAAACGTCACGTTCACCTTGTGAATTACACCATGGGAGGCATGCATGTATCAAGCATTACCACTTTTACATTGGTCAAGAATTGACGTCAATTCCAGAGATAACAAGATGGGAAACTTCGATTCGACTGTCATTTTTGTTGATTTTGCGCCAAAATGGTGCTTGTTCTTCTCATTTTTTATGACCTCACGTATTGTGTATGTGAGTTCACTTCAAAGTTGTCAAAAATTTGTATCGCCCGTGAGCTGCTGTGAACTTTTATAACTTTGCAATTATTTTGAAGAAATATTTTGAAGTGAAATTTCTTTCTATTTGACACTCGATGAATCGAAAAAAATCACACGAAAAAGGAAATTTTAATAAGAGTACTAAGAGTAGACATTAAAATTATCCCAGTGGCACTTATTTTTACAGATCGATAGCAACTGCAACGTTTAAAATGCGTACCAAACCAAAAAAGTACTAAGCCTGTACGATAAGCAAACCACCCTTAGCTATGTACACAAACCAGCTGTCGGACAAATTTTGAGTCCAAAACTTAAAAGGCACTTCAAACACATTTAGCGCGTCTCCTCTTTGTGCGTTGCTTCGTAGTCTCCGAACTCCTGTCAAATGTTTCCGTAGTTTGCAAGATAACAATATCATATGTTCGTCGATTAATTTTATTTGTTTGTCTTTTCGTTTAAAGTTAATGTTTTTAACATGAATATTCGCCCTTTATATAACCAAAGAAGGACAGATTGCTGCCTATTTAAAATACAGTGTGTTCACCAAGAAATAAAGAGTTCAAATGGGAAATGGAAATAAAAAAATTTGCTGCATATGGAGCTTGTCTTTGATATTCATATCAAAAACATCAACCTTAAGCGAAAAGACAAACACTGACTGCTGCTAAGTAACAGAGTTATGCATTTTAAAGTATGTTTCAAACTTTTGTGCAGTAATTTCAAATCAAACCTGAATTAAAAACGAGTACTATACAACATTCGGATGGTTCTCAAAAGAGTTTGTACAGAATCAGCTGATCATGCACACCCTTTGTATAACCGCAGAAGGTCAGATTGCAGTGCTGTCTGTTATAAAAATACAGTGTGTTTACCAAGAAATGAAGACTATACAAAGTATATTTCTGTATAGCATTTATTTTAATTATATCTTTATGTTTTTGATATAAAATTTACATATCACATAGTTTTATGACACAGTATGACGGCGTTGGATGATAGTGTGATATGCTATGGTATGGAATGGTATGGAATGGTATGGTATGGTATTGTAGTGCATTTAATGCAACCCTTCTATATTAACTTTACACACATACAATATTATCTTTATTATATACCTTAATTTAGTCTAAGCTAATCTTAAAATACTCTCTAAGCTTTTGAATAAAATATAGGCAGTCAGTCTGCATTGAACTAACACAAGAGTTGTGTCATTTTTAATAAAGGAACCATCACATGGCGACCGTGACAGTTTGGCCGTGACAGTTTGGCCGTGACAGTTAGACAGACTAAAAAAAAAAAAAAAACAGTGGTGTCTTTGAAATAACCTTTAAAATAATAAAAACTAAATTTCTATAAATTAAAAACCATAAAAACTATAAATGAAAAAAAAGGCTTTTGTGAGTTTAGAAAAAAAGAAAGAAGAACAAACTGGTGAAAAACTGTGAAATGCAGGAAACTTCAATTATATCTGAATGGTGCACATGGCACACAAAACAAGACGCACTCTATAAAAATGGTACTCTAAGGGTAAAAATTGAAACTTTGTGCTCTTAATTGAAGTGTCTTAAATTGAAAAAATAATAAATAAGCAATATAGAACTTTATATCATTTATAAAAAAAAAAAAAAAAAAAAAAAAAAAAAAAATACAAAATTAAAAATATGATAAAGAAATAAAAATCGGAAAAAACACTAATCACGAAAATTAGTGCTAAACTCAAAAAATATTTCTGGAAAAAAGTCATGCAACAAGTCAAAACGATTAAGTTAAATCATCCTATGTTGCTTACTCTCTGCTGTATAACCAGTTTTTCTGGGAATAGTAGCGTTAGTATGTTGGGTAGCAACATATTGAATAAAACCATATAAGAAAAAACATGAGATCTACAACTAAACACCTAAAACTCAATATGAAACACAATAATTAGCACAATAAAAATCACAGCGAAGAGAAAAAAAAAAAACAACAATCAACAGAAAACTTCGAAACAGAAAACTTCGAAACAAAATAACTTCGAAACAGAAAGCTTTTATTACAGCGAAGAGAAGCACCGCGTAATGTTCAACGATGCAGCCAATATTAAAGTGAGAGCGGACAATAACTTCGACGTCGTTGCAAATAGCGGCAGATTGATAAAATTTAGTCTCTAGCTTAAAGTATTTGGTAGTGTTTTGAGTTTCATATTTTCTTTTTAATTTACAAAATTCATATTATACATTTATACTACAATTTTATATTTGCGCAAGTCACGTTTTGTTTTGTTTTTGTAAAATATATAAATATATAAAATATTTATGTGTATATAAGAAAAAATTTTGTTACATGCAAAACAAAAACTAATTAAAACAAATATAAAATATACATATATACAGAAAATAGCTATTTAAAAAAATATTATGAAAAAAATTTAGAATATATGCACGAGCAAAGGATATTGAATAAAATGAATATTATTATAAGTACATATCCAGATTTGAGAAATACATAAATATAAACACATATAGATACATACATAAAAAAAAAAAATATTAGAACTTATCGAAAACTTTTGCAACAAAGTCAATGTCAAAATTCAATCAAGAAAATTTCAATCAATTAATCAAACAATTTATTACAATTCAAAAAAGAATATTGCAAAAACGACCTCTGTCGGCAAGTGAAGTAAAAAGAAATGAATATATAGAACTACTTATAAATAGCTATAACGAAATTTTAGCATACACGAAATTATATAGTGAGCAGCTATCAATAGCAACTAAAACAATTACTTACAAGAAAATAATACATTGCAGAGAACTGTTAGTGAGATGTTTTGGCAAGTTAAGTTGTAAAGTCAAAGTTTCACATGAAAGCAATATATTTGATTTTGTAAATAAAGAAATAATGACAGATTCTGACTCTCAGTCCGAATATAACGAATTCGAAAAAGAAAGCGATAGCAGTAAAGATAACAATAAAAAGAAGCGAAAAGAAACTGATAAAAACAAAAATACTTCTATTAAACCAAAAAATAAACAAAACTACGCAATGGCCACTTTAGAGCAGAAGAAATCTTTTATTAGCATGTGTGCTACAATAATTAGAGATAATTATGACGGAAACCCACTCGCATTAGAATCATTTTTAGACAAAATCAATCTGATTCAAGACTTGACTGACGATAATTTAACATTTACTTTCATAACATTCCTAAAATCAAAATTAGAAGGTAAAGCACGCGAATCGTTACCAGAGAATGTTAGCACGGTTGAAGAAATTAAAGTTGCCTTAAGAAACAAAATAAAACCCGACAATTCGAAAGTAGTAGCTGGCAAAATTGCTGCTTTACATGTCAAAAATAATAATTATGCGGATTTTGCAAAACAAGCAGAAGAGCTAGCTGATGCTCTTGAGCGATCTCTTGTAATCGAAGGAATTACAAAGGTTAAAGCGCATGAAATGGCAATCGAGCAAACAGTAAGTGTTTGTAGATTAAACGCTAAATCAGATTTAGTAAAGTCAATTCTTGCTTCTTCAGCTTTTGCTGATCCCAAAGATGTCGTAGCTAAGTTAGTCGTGGAAGAAACAAATGAAACAAAGGAGAAGCAAGTGTTAGCGATTCAGTCTCGCTGCAATAATTCTAGCAATTTTTCAAATAAAAACAATTTCAATCGCTTTAACAATAATCGTGGCCATCATTTTTATCGTGGCAATAATTATAGTCGTGGTAATGGGAATTTTCGTAGTTTCAATCAATATCGCGGAAATAATTACAATCGTAACAGAAATGGCAACAATTTCAACCGTGGTAACAATACTTCTATGAATAACAGTAGAAACAATTCTTATAGAAATTCAAGAGTCCTGACTTTAAACGCGGAAGCCCCTCAACAGGAAATGTTGAGGGAGGCAAATCAAAATTGATAACAGACAGTAAGAAAACAAAGTCAATTTATAGTTTAAATTTAAATTACGCCGATATTATTAATTTAAACTGTACTGACACCGAAAAAACATGCAGTTATCTAGTAGATTCACAAGCAGATATTTCATTAATAAAAATTTCTTGTTTGAAACCCAATATGAAATTAAACACAAATCAAATAATTAATATTACAGGTATTACAAAAAATCCTATTTCGACTTTAGGTACTGTTCATACAAACTTAATTATTGCACATTTTTTAATTCCACAAACTTTACACGTTGTTAATGATGACTTTAATATCCCGTCTGAAGGCATACTCGGTAAAGACTTTTTAAAGACAAATAAATGCAAAATTAATTATGAAAATATGTCAATTTCGTTTTGGTATTACAATAACAAACTTCAAATTCCGATTGAACATGGTACAAGTGATGACAGCTGCATTATTCCACCAAGATGCGAAGTGTTTAGAATTTTCAAATTAGACAAGGTTACAGAACCAGTTTTTGTTGATTCGCAACAAGTTTGCGAAGGAGTTTTTATTGGCAAATGCATTGTCGAATCAAATACACCTGTATTAAGAATAGTAAATGTAACTGATGAATATAAATGCATCAAAAATTTTAATATAAAAACTGAAAAACTTCAGAATTTTTATATTTATTCCATTAATCATGTCAAATCAGAAAAGAAACGCGTCGAAAATTTAAAAGATATTTTGAAAAATCAAATGCCAAGCGAAGTTAAAGATCAATTAATGCCTTTATGTGAACAATATGCAGATATTTTCGCTTTAAAAGATGATAAAATGACAGTAAACAATTTTTATACACAAAAATTAAGGATAAATGATAGTTCACCGGTTTATATTAAAAATTATCGCCTGCCTCATTCACAAAAAAGTGAAATTGATCAACAGGTTAAAAATTTGTTACAAAATGATTTGATTGAGCCTAGTCAATCAAATTACAACAGTCCTTTGATCTTAGTACCGAAGAAGAGCGTGAACAATCAAAAACCCTACAGAATGTGTGTTGATTTTAGAGCAGTAAACAAAAAATTGATAGCGGATAAATTTCCTTTACCTCGCATTGATGATATTTTAGATAATCTTGGTCGAGCAAAACATTTTTCAATTCTTGACTTATTTTCTGGTTTTCATCAAATTCCTCTTCACCCAGATTCAAGAGACATTACTTCATTTTGTACAGATCGCGGTTCTTACCGATGGAAAGTTTTACCATTTGGCTTAAATATTGCTCCAAATTCATTTTCGCGCATGATGTCAATTGCATTTTCCGGGTTATCTCCAAATCAAGCATTTTTGTATGTTGATGATATAGTTGTAGTTGGTTGCAGTAAGCAACATCATTTAAAAAATTTAACTAACGTTTTTGATATCTTCAGAAAATTTAATTTAAAAATAAATCCATACAAATGTGACTTTTTCAGACCAGACGTCGTTTTTCTTGGCCATAAATGCACTTCCAAAGGTCTTTTGCCAGACGATTCCAAAATTAAAGCTATTAAAAACTATCCAGTTCCAGATAGTAAAGATGCAGTTAAGAGATTTGTGGCTTTTGCCAACTATTATCGAAGGTTCATCAAAGATTTTGCCTCACTAGCAGCGCCATTGAATTTTATAACTCGAAAAAAAGTTCACTTTACTTGGGATGACGCATGTCAAAAGGGTTTCGAAGATATAAAAGCCAGTTTAATGTCTCCTAAACTATTGCAATACCCGGACTTTAAGAAAAAGTTTTTAATAACGGTAGATGCATCAAAAATTGGATGCGGTGCAGTTTTAAGTCAAAATTTTGGTGGAAATGATCTACCAATTTACTTTGCATCAAGATCATTTAGTAATGCAGAACAAAAGAAGCCTACAATTGAGCAAGAACTCTTATCAATACATTTTGCAATAACCCAATTTCGGCCATATGTCTATGGCACTGAATTTATCGTTAGGTCAGATCACAGACCTCTAGTCTACCTATTCAACATAAAAGATCCCTCCTCAAAACTGACTAAAATTCGATTAGAATTGTCAGAATACAACTTTTCAGTAGAATATATAAAAGGCAAAAACAATGTCGCCGCTGATGCACTCTCGCGCATTTCAATTGACGAGTTGAAGAACTCAAATAAGGAGATTTTTGCAGTGACAACCCGCGGAATGTCAAATCAAATGCAAGAAATTCAAAGCAAAGTTAGCCCACAGTTAGATGACGCAAATAAATTATTGATATATGACAAATTTTCTCATGATTTCACTAAAAATATTCCAAAAATAAGAACAGAAATTTTATATTCGAATAATACATTAAAAAAATTGCGTATAAATATTTACAAAAAAATTTACACTAGTCTTATTTCTTAATATTCTGATTAATAACGAAACATTGAATTTAGAGGCAATGCTTTCGAAGCTTGAGAAAAAAGCTATCGATCAGAAAATTTATAAAATTGAATGGCCAAAAGATGATGTAATCTTTACAATTTGTACAGTACAACAATTAAAAATCCATGGTATAAAAATCTTAAGGCATGTAGAAATTATTTTAACTGATCCCATAGAGGCAGTATTTTAAAAAGATAAAAAAGATAAACTCATGACCGTCTATCACAATGATCCGCTCTTAGGAGGGCATTGTGGACGTAAGAAATTATATGCAAAGCTCAGAACAAAATATTTTTGGAAAAATATGACAAAAGATGTTGCGTCTTTTGTAAACAATTGTCAAAAATGTAACGTAAACAAAGTAAGACCTGGAAACAAAGAAGAATTAGTATTAACACCAACTCCAATTAAACCTTTTGACATAGTGGTTTTGGACACAATTGGTCCATTAGTAGAATCTTCTTTTGGGAAAAAGTATGCTTTAACTCTAATGTGTGATTTGACTAAATATCTAGTTACAATTGCAATACCAGATAAAAGTGCTAACACTGTTGCTCGTGCAATATTTGAAAATTTTATTTTAATATACGGTTCGATGAATACAATAAAATCCGATTTGGGAACAGAATTTAAAAACGAAGTTTTAAGCGAATTATGTAAACAGTTGAACATTAAAATAAATTTTTCAACTGCATATCATCACGAAACTTTGGGCACAGTTGAACGAAATCACAGAGTTTTTAATGAATACTTAAGAGCATATATTGATGAAAATAAATCCGATTGGGAAACCTATCTGAAATATTTTACATTCTACCATAACACTACTTCAAATACCGTTTTTGACAATAAATTTACCCCATTTGAACTTGTTTTCGGGAAAATTGTAACTCTGCCTAGCGATATGTTCAAAAATAAAATTGATCCAATTTATAATATTGAAAATTACAGTAAAGAAGTTAAATACCGTTTACAAACAACTCACAACTTAGCAAGAACTTTAATAGAAAAACATAAATTACGGAATAAATATTTTTACGATAAATATGCAAAACCTCTGACATTAGAAATAAATGACGATGTATTGATTCAAAAGCAACCATATGATAAACATAAAAGTATCTACGATGGTCCATATATTGTCAAAGCTATTGATGGTTGCAATGTAACAGTTTTTGATAAAACTGAAAAGAAAGCAAAAACTATTCATAAGAATAGAATAAGGAAAATATAAAAATAATATAGAAAAAATATATTTTAAAAATTTAAGTTATTAAATTTAAGATAAGGATAAAATTGCAATTAATTTTGAAATATTCAGCTTTCTATTGGTATAAATTTCAAATTATGTAAAATAAATATTATTTAAACTAGATATAAAAAAGACAAATTTACTAATTTAAAATTTCGAAAAAAAAGCAAGAACCAAACAAGATTGATCACCTTGTTTACTTCTTTCTTTTTTTTATATAAAAAGGGAGATGTAGTGCATTTAATGCAACCCTTCTATATTAACTTTACACACATACAATATTATCTTTATTATATACCTTAATTTAGTCTAAGCTAATCTTAAAATACTCTCTAAGCTTTTGAATAAAATATAGGCAGTCAGTCTGCATTGAACTAACACAAGAGTTGTGTCATTTTTAATAAAGGAACCATCACAGTATGGTATGGTGTGATTGTTTTGGTACGATTGTTTAGGTTAAAGTTTCACTTCTATCGTGCGTGGCGGCCACACACATACTTTTTTTTAATGTAATTAGCAAGATAAATTGTCCGCTTTTCAAAAACTTAATTTTTGCTCTTAATTTAAAGTTAATATCGGAGTGCAGCTGGCTGAAAATAATTACCGAAGATCTATACAACTGATAGATGTGAAGATTGCTATACAATTGGCAAAGCCTTTAAAGCTTCCAGAACTATGGATCTGAGAACATTGCGCCTACCATGAAGTCATTAATGATGAAAGTACTTCGTCAAAAATTACAGGTAAGAACTATGCACATATTGAGTTAAGAAATGCATGTAGGCTCCCATGTAGGCAGTGATGACATCATAGCAAAAATGTTGCTACGCATGAAAAGTAAATGGAAGCTTTCAGTTGTTCATGTTTGATATTTAAATAAAACAACTTTTATTATTTTATATAACTTATTTTAGTTTAATGAGGGTGCTCCGCTGTATCATCACTCATTACGCTTCACGCTGCTACCAGTACAGTAGGAAAAATAAGAACAGCAAGTGATCCACGTGATCTGGACAGCGCACAGTGGTCTAATATGCTCTAGGAGGGTAATTTAATTAATAATTTGTGAACGAATAAAGATAGAGATGAAATTTGGTATAAATAATTTTTAAATTATAGCTTACATCTGACAATAAAATGGGCAAAATCAGAAAAGGACCACGCCTACTTACCCTATAACCTTAAAGTCTTTACTTTTTTTTTATTACCTTTTTTAATGCAGACAACACAAACATAGCAATTTAGTTCAAGATTTATTGAAATATATTAAACAAATGCTGTATTTAATACATTTGAATGAATAATACTAATTTTTGACAATCCACGTCACCTTTGTTACGTCAGAGCGAGAGCTTGTTCAGGATTAATACTTTTAGGAGTCTCAACAGTTAATCTTGCCTTCTTAATGTAATGGTAGGACTTCTTTTTGGGGAAGCGCTTAGGAGTTAATTCATTAGCGCTGCTGAATATCGTTTTCCAGCCGATCTGATTTTCAATTCAGTAGCTAGAAAAAGTACACCTTGCTCGTTGGGTTTTTGCAAGTTCATTAGTCTTCCTCATTTTTACTTTTTGGCAACAATTTTCAAAATTTTTTATTGGCCTACCAACAGAAAGTGAGGTCTTTGGTCCACCAAATTTATAGGAAATAAATTGAGTTAGGTCAATTTCAAATGAGAGCCAATCTTTATTTGCTACAACAAAGCGCTCCCTTCTTCGGGAAACTTTTGTCCATCTTAGGCTGAATTGTTGGGCAAGACTACGCACGAATGATTTTAATTTGTCGAAATCAAATTTATCATTAGATCCCAAACAAATATGTCCACAAAAAAATTTATAATTTTATCAACTTTTTCATATTTACTCTTGAAATATTGGGAGTCATGTTGGAATTGAAAAAAATTGTATGGGTGCCGCAGCTAGCCACAAGATTTGTTGATGGCTTCTGTTAGTACATTGATCAATTAAAAAAATAAGTATATTTAGTGCTCTATATTTTACCATATAAGAAAGATTTTGTCTACGAAAGCGAAGAAAATTAAATTTGGTACTTACCAAAAAGGTATTAATGTATTTAGCTCCAAAAAAGGATTATGAAACACTTAAAGGATTTTTTTGTGTATATCACTAAAAAATTGGATTTACTTTTAAAATGGACTATATTCTTGCGTATTTAAAAAAAAGTTGACCAAAAAAATAAAAAAAATTTTGAATTAATTAACCCTACGCTTGCTTATAATTCCACTGCGTATTAACGGAAATAACATGTTCGCCACAGCGCGCACAATAGATATGCTCGGAAGTAACGTCGACAGCAGCATAGGAATAAAAAAAAAAAAAAATAAATAACTGGCCATTTCAGCCCTTGAAAGGACTTTGACCTAGCTTCTAAGGATCAAATGTGTTGTGCGTGTTATTAAGTTTATACACAATTGACCGAGAAATGGACCTACTGGCTTAACGCCGACTCCGAACGGCGATGAACGAAATGTTCTTATTCTCAAGAAGCTTTACATGGCATTTTGATTACTCTCTGAGGTTTGCCATTGTCTGCAGAGAGGTGGCGGCCGTACAGAAAAATTATTTTAATTCAAATAATTTTCTGTCGCTGCTGGGGTTCGAACCTGGGTCTCCAAGTTCGTTGACATAGCGGCCACGCACTTTAACCAACTACGCCACGGACGCCACAAGTATAATAATTGCTATAATTTTGGACATAGTCAAGGATAATTTTGAACTGTTGAAAATATCCAAGGTAAGCATGTTCCTTATGTGATCGTTTCCCAAATATTGATATTGTATACTTTTATAATAAAAATAATAATTTCATCTAAATAATTTAAATCATACAAAATGTTTTGTATAATCGTTTAAAAAATTTGAAATGAAATTGAATTACAATAATGTATTTTGCAGATTCAATTTACTTTGATCGTGGCTGCTAGTTCTTGCACAATCGTTATCAAATTAGTTACATTCGCATGGGCTATAAAGCTTTTTCTTATTTTGATTCTTTTTTCTTCCTTGGAATGCAATAGGGTTTGAATAACTAAAATTGTATTATTTAAGTTGAAATTTGAGTGTGTTTATTTTCATTCAAGAAACTAGAAATTGATGAAATAATTAAATACATAACAGAGGATACCAATCACCCAAGCGAACCAAGCTGATATTCGCGAATAATATTTTGGAAAAGCAATGAAAATATGCAAGTCAAGCAACTGAAGTGAGTGAGAGGCTGTTTATATGAAAAATCGATATACAAAAAATTCTTATTAATTTTTATTACAGAAAAGTCTAGTAATGTACCTCAATGACTTGCTTATGAAGCAATCCGAATTCTTTATTGAAAAGTGTACAACTACAAGTTTTCGTTTTCAAGTAAATAATGATTAACCTAGGTTAGGTTAGGTAAGGTTCTTATGGCTGAGCCGGCAGACGACTCGTACACTTAAGCCAGTGCAGGCCAGTTGTGATATCACATAATCTCTTTTGACCTATGAGAGATATCCTTCCTCAACAAACCAGTTCGAACAGATTATGAGTTTTATTATATGCCTGATTTCCAGGCATGAGACCATTTAAGAAGGGATGGCCCAGAGTTTCCAATCTCCTTTTACTTAGCGCCGGACATTCGCAAAGGAAATGCTGGACCTCTTCCTCGCATTTTCAGCTTCTGCAGAAATCATTTGATGTAAGTACCAATGCAAGAGCATGTATTCCGATTAGACAGTGACCCGTGACGATTCCTACTATTTTTGAAAGGTTTATTCTGCTTAATTTAAGTAGTGATTTAGTGCCTTTTAAGTCGTAGCGAGGCCATTTCAGCTTAGTTTAGCATGTATTCCGATTAGACAGTGACCCGTGACGATTCCTACTATTTTTGAAAGGTTTATTCTGCTTAATTTAAGTAGTGATTTAGTGCCTTTTAAGTCGTAGCGAGGCCATTTCAGCTTAGCTACGTACTTGTGCAAGACTCAAAGAATTGTTCCTGCACTGGAGTTCGAGGTCGTACCCTTCCTTGCCTATTCGTCAGCCAGATTATTGCCCTCCAAGGCCGTCCACAGGGGGGAGCAGAGAGGGGAAATTGCCCTCCCATGGACTTGAAAAATTTTATATATTTTTATTTCCTATGTTTATATGTTACATTTTCATATAATCGTTTTCATATTCGTGCACACCAATACATATCTGTGACCCCACCCCTGGAAAAATTTCTGCGGACGCCTATGCTGCCCTCGATATCCCTATGACCGGGTACCCATACGAGGTGGATCCTGCGGTTTCATATCATAGCCATTATCTCCGCTTGATAGACACTACAATAGTTTGTCCCAAACGGGAGTCTAAAGAAAGCTTCTATTTCCAGATCTTGGGAGTAAATTCCTCCCCCTACCTGATTTTGAAGCTTGAATCCATCTGTTAAGATTTTAATTCCGTTTATTTTAAGGGGGTTTTGTTAGCCCAGTCTAACCGTAAAGGGTTGAGAATTTCATAGTTCTTTTCACAGTAGAAAAGAGGTACACAGTAATCTGTTTTGTCGGGGACCGACGAATTCAGAATTACCGTGTGACCGCAGCTGTTACCTATCCAATATCCGGATTCTCTTAGTCTGAGGGCTGCTGAGTTAGCACACTCTCTGGCAAAGATATCTAGGGGAGGAAGGTGAAATATGACATTAAGGTATTTTTTTATGACATATTTTAATTTGTGCACGTATTTTACTTAAATATGAAATAATTTGTAAAATTATATTTGAATATGTATCTTCTAACATTTATAACGAAAATACCAAAATAAAATAATAAAAAATAGTAACAAAAAAGTTTGTGTTTTTGCTTGGGCCAGGGTTTGAACTCGCGATTCGGACAGAGTTGTCATTAAAGGTCTGTGCTCTAACCATTACGCTACGGTAGGGAAGCAGCGCAGCACGTTAACTTTTTGATAAATAACTAGCTGTGTTTGTTATTAGAGTGAGCAGTTTAACTATACTTTTTTTGTTGAGTTAAACATGAGCGACAGACAGAGATGCCAGAGAACACAGATAGGCAAAAACTTGTTATATTTTCCACGACGCTAGAACAAATATAGCAACTTTTGTATGGAGAATTTTATATGAGAATAACACATATTTTGTTAGGACTCGTGTTTAATAACGCGTTATCTAACAGTTACTGTTCCAGCTGGATAGGAGATAGAAAAAGTTCAGCTTTTTGAACTTTTGCTATAAAAGTGTATCACTTGCTGTCAGCGCCACATCAAAAAGAAACTTAGACAAATTTCAAATAATAACACCATTTCAAATAATCATTTAATATCAGCCCTGACAAGTAATATCAGCCCTGACAAATGCAAGCACGAAGAATATAAGTCGAATATAAGTTCGTGTACTCAAAAGTTTTTAATATGTAAAAATTTTTACAAGAAATCCGTTCGTGTACCCAAAAAACTTGCAAATGAGAGAGTAAGATTTTGTCTCTCCGTTCAAGTTTTCAAAAGTTTTTGCTGGCTGATTTTCTTCTTGTAAGAATTTGCAAGAAATAAAGAAAAACTTGTAAAAAAAATCAAAAATGAGCGAACCAACGCGAAAATTTGTAAGTTAATAAAATTATTTATTAACCCTTAAATGCACCGTGCATCTGAAAAGATACAACCATTCAAAAAATTCCTATATTTTTGGTTTAATTTTTTTCAAATCGATTCTATATTATTTAGAATATTATAAGTCTTAAAAAAAATAGTTTTTACTTCTATTTGTCATACTTTTTAAAAAATTATATACAAAGTCAAAATTGTTTTATTTTTTTAATTAAATAAACACGATTTTTAACAGTTTGACTTCTAGGAAACATGTCCTTTAGTGGTTTTAAGTGGCACCTCATTGGCACCTCACTGGGTCACTTTAGTTGGTTGTATCTTAAAAGATACAGTATGCACTTCCTGCATGCTTTTGATAATTTTAACTTTCTAAAATAAATGAATTAATAAATATTTCATAACACATTTCTTTTTTTTTGATATATTTTAATAGGGATTTTAGATGTGGGTAAATGCACATTGTATCTTTAAAGATACAACCATTTAAAAAAAAAAAAAAATTAAAACTTAAAAGACAGTTTTTATTTTAACTCAATTTTACATAAAATATATTTTTTTTCGGTATAAATCGGGGGCCTTGTGCATTTAAGGGTCATAAAGCGCCAGCAAAAACTTGCTTGGATAGAGCTTCATTAGCATCAACTTTTCATGAACATATGTGGAATTTTCCATTTTGCGTAACTTTTTTCACCAAAAGTCGAGCTTTTTTCGTTTTCTTGTTATTTTCTATTCAGAAAACTCGACGTTCATTGCAAGTTTTGACAAATTTTCTGTTCGAGTGCTTTTTCAGATTTTTTATTGTTTTGCGAGAATTTTTTCTTACTCTCAAAAAAATTTTACTGGCAAGTTTTTACTGGAAAAGTACGCGAACAGACCTAAAACGAAACAAGCAAACAAGCAACAGACAATAAAAAAAATTCAAATTTAGAGACGCAACGATTTTTGACAAAGACAGACGTGATTTCACAAAATTCAATTTTCAACATTTGTATTTTAACAAATTAATTTTAATAAATTCCTAATAAATATAACCTTTGCCTTCTTATTGCCGTCACATTGTGTCAAAAATAGTCTCTAATTAAATTTGTCTTTGCGAATCATCCGCTGCACTTAAACAAAGAACATCTGCCGACGTCGACGCAGCGAAAATTAACTAGAACCTTCTGACGCATCTAGTAACGCCACTAGCTTGTCATCCAAGTAATTCTTATGTTAACAAGGAGCCAGCTAAAGAATAAAACGTCCGAGACCATGCAGGACGGAAGTGACTCCGACGACAAAGACAGCACTGTGGTCGACGTGCACAATGGACAAGAAGATGAAAGCGCCTCTATTTCATTGACTGAACTTAATACAATTCTGCAAGGACCGCAGCTGCCGCAGCAACATTTGCATTCGACTTCGATTATGCCATGTCCCCAAATACCATGTTGCCGCAACATGCTTCTACATTGTATCAACACTTGCAACCGACATCGTATATTTCGTCAGATTATACGTTTGGCGTCCGTGGCGTAGTTGGTTAAAGTGCGTGGCCGCTATGTCAAAGAACTTTGGAAACCCAGGTTCGAACCCCAGCAGCGACAGAAAATTATTTGAATTAAAATAATTTTTCTGTACGGTCGCCACCTCTCTGCAGACAATGGCAAACCTCAGAGAGTAATCAAAATGCCATGTAAAGCTTCTTGAGAACGAGAACTTTCCGTTCATCGCCGTTCGGAGTCGGCGTTAAGCATGTAGGTCCGGTTCTCGGTCAATTGTGTACAAACTTAATAACACGCACAACACAATTGATCATAAGAAGCTAGGTCAAAGTCCTTTCAAGGGCTGAAATGGCCAGTTATTTATTTTTTTTTTTTTTATACGTTTCAGCACCATGTTACCAGAGTGCCTCATCGCTCGCAGTATTTATCGAATGTTCAGCCAGACTATATGTTTCAGCAACATGTAAGAACAACAACTGCTCAACAACAGTAGTCGACATCAAATACTTTACAAAACGACATGTTTCATCAACAAGCTGCTACGCTGCCGCAGAACTTCAACTCATCAGATTACACACAAAGAACTTATTGTGTTGAAGACAATGCTACCAAATTATATCCCCTACTACCCTTTAGTGGAAATCCGGAAGAATGGCCTTTATTTTTGTTTGTCTTCACGGACTCTTTGATTGAGTTGGGTTAGAATGACAAGCAAAACTTGATGCGCCTGCAGAAGGCTCTCAAAGAAGACGCTAAAGAGTCTGTTTTATCCATGCTGATGTACCCAGAGAACGTAGCGCAGAGAATTAATGAGCTTGAGTTTAATTTTGGCCGCCCTGAGTTACTTCAAAGAACGCAAAGGGAGAAGATTCAGCATTTCCCATAAATTTCCGACAATCATTTAGAAGATAGTTTGCCCTTTGCCAATAAGGTAAGAAATATTATTGGCTTTTTTAAATCTAGCAAATGTAATCACCATCTTGTAAATCCAATGTTACTTGAGCAACTTATCGCTAAGCTACCACAAGCAAAGCAGTACGAGTGGGCGCAACAAGCTAATAGTATTTCGCCATATGTCACAATCGAATCATTTTCTATTTTGGTGAGCAAGCCCGCCAAGGTGGTCAGCACTATGCCAGCTAAATATATAAGCAATAATCGTTCTAGTTCTTCTCAAGTTTCATTTTCACGCCAAGTTTTAAATTCATCAAATTCGCATAGGCCAGGTGCACCTTTAGCTGTACGCAGAGTTCTTCATAGTAATGAAAATGCAACAGTTCAAGGAGTTCACGACACACGTTATAAATGTAATAAGTGCAGCCAAAATCATAAGATTTCGGAATGCATGATTTTAAAATGCTTAAAGTCGACGATAGGTGGGAACTGGTCTAGAAGAATTTACAGTGCTTTGCCTGTCTTGGCATAGGATATGGGTTGAGTCAATGCCGAAAGAAGCTTATATGTGGTATCGATGATTGCAAACGTATGCATCATAAACTTCTTCACAACAATGTCAAAATGCCACCTTCACAGAAGTGTGAGCACGATCTGAACTGCCGTCCGAATCATCAACTTAGACAACTTTTTAAAATTTTGCCAGTAACACTTATTGCTCCTCAGGGAAGTAAATCAAGCCATGTTTGATGAAGGATCGTCTCTATCTCTCATAGAAGAAGACACCGCAGAAGTACTGGGTCCGAAAGGTTACTCGCACCAACTTGTTCTTCAATGGTTTGGAAATGAAATTTCATCGCAAGAATTTAATAAAGTTGCCTTATACATAGTACGTTCGCACTGGGCCGAAATTGCGCAATTTCAGCTGAAATTGAGTTGAAATTGCTTAATTTAGCCATACAAATTCTTTCAAATGAAACGAAAATTGGGTTTAATTGTAAGGCACCCCAGGTATTTTGATACCAAATTTGGCAGCACTGCCAATTAATATATTGTCAATCAAAATAATACGTCCAAATATTGACAATTAGAATTTTTGATAATTCATAGAAAAAAAAGGAATTAATAAAAGGAATTTGTGGTCTCTTGGAGCCGAAAAGCTTCTTTTAATTGTGTGAACGGGAAAGTGGATGAATTTCGTGGTGTCTACAATAATGGATGACAACAATGCGATGTTATTCTGTCTGCAAAGACCAGAAGTATCAACTGCAGTCTTTTTGAGTTGAAGATATTTATTTGCAGGTTCTTTATTCTTTCTTTTAATGACCGGTGTTGTCTTTCGTGTATTTTCTGTTGCATATTTCATTCAGCTTCATCATTAGTCCCGAATTTTGTGGATATATTACAAATATACCAATAAACGATGCAATGTTTTTGTAAACAATTAAAAAGTAAACAAATAAACTATACAATGTTTCTGTAAACAATGAAAAAGTAAACAATAAACGTCAAACAAAATTATTTCAATTCAGTATGAACACTCACGATTACAACAAAAATCAAATGCGTGTACGTTAGTCTCAGAAACGGCTCGGCCGATTTTAATAATTCTTTTTTTGTATTGTTTGTCTTGATGCAGATATGGTTTAGAAAAAAAGAAAATTGCAAAAAAACTCGTAGGAACAGTGGAAAAATCGAAAACAATCGAAATTGGTAATTTTGTAGGGGAATTCCCACATCAGAGTTGTTTAAATAACCAACAAATCTTAACGGCTGGATGAATTTAACTCAAATTCGGCACACACATTACTTGCATCCTACATTAGATTATGGCATCAGTGGCGTTCCTAGGGGGGGCGGGGGAGGCGGTCCGCCCCGGGTACCACCATTTTAGGGATGACACCATTTCGATATTTTTTTTAATATCTCAAACAGAAAGACAATTACATTACGTTAAAAAATATGTGTCCCATTTTATCGCATCGAAATTATTTCTAACAACTTCGATTTCAATGTGTATCAGTAGCTTCATGCGAAAGGAGTTTTTCCAAGATAAAATTAATTAAAAGGGCTTACACATCGGCGAATCTGTTCGTCGAACAACATGGCGGCGCGAACGTGTGTGAAAAAGCTAGCGTTCAAATTGAACGAACCTGTTCGTCACACAAGCCATTGATTTTTGTTGTTTTTTGTCATCATTTTCGGCAGCATTCCTTGTTCGACAGAGAAAATCAAAAATTTTTGTAAACACAGCCAACGTGTGACAAACTGTCGAACATCGCTTCTTAACTAGCGAACTTGTGTGAACATGGCCACCGCGTGATGAACAGATTCGCCGATGTGTAAGCCCTTTAAGACTTATTTAAGGTCTTCCATGGGACAGGCAAGGCTTTCCGATCTTGCTATTTTATCCATTGAAAACGAGCTTGCAAGTAATATTGATTTCGATGAGGTTATTTCAGATTTTGCAGATCTTAAAGTAAAAAAAGTTAGTTTTTAAGACAACGCCATTAATAAGATTTCTTTGTTTAACCTTATACGTACATATACAAATATGTACCTGAAAATGTAATTTGTTTGTTTAATTTGTGTAATTTTTTTGTGTAAGTTTTCTTTTTTACCTTAGGCCTACATATCTAAATATGTAGACTAGGGCGGGTCAATTTGTTCGGATGAGAAAAAACCAATAATGCGTATAGCAGAAATATAATCTATGATGAATTCTTAGAAAATTTCCCCAAGAAACCATAGGTCTAAAATCAATCCCAATATCGCGCATATCGAGGTCAAAACTTGTATATGAATTAAAAAACAATTTTATAGTTTAAATAGAAATTCTGACGAATAGTCCAAAAATGGCAGCGTTTATCATTGATTTTAGACTTGTTGGAAAGGAAAATTAGCCAGCTCTCCGAATCTGAATTAATTTTAAAAATATTTTTTCTTTTAAACCAAATATTGCCAATCTAATATTTTAATATTGTAAAAACTAAAACGACTTAAATTTACAAAAAATCTTTTATTGAATCAGTGCAAAAAGTGTAATTTTAGACTTTTAAGTCTTGTTTGCTCTCAACGCGGGGTATTTTAGGTCGACATTTTGCAGCTACTGCCATAACAATGTCTCGATTTTTTTTCAATTACGCGTTTTGAAACACTTGAAAGTAACTGAACAAATCGCTCAGTTCCCTGAATATGCGATGGAATTTGTGGGTCTGGCAGCGGTGAATTTTCAAACTCTAGATAACTTAGCATGTGCTCGTATGGATGCATGTTTTCGCATGTGTTTGCGGTGAATGGAGGTTCGGATTAAATGCTGTCATCATCTATGTGTATCAAATTTTTCAAATAAATTCAGATTCGGAGAGCTGGCAAAATTTCCTTTTCAACAAGCCCAAAATCAATGATATACGCTGCCATTTTTGGACTATTCTACAGTATTTTTATATAAAACCATGAAATCCATACACAAATTTTGACCTCAATATGCGCGATATTGGGATTGATTTTAGATCTATGGTTTCTTGGGGAAGTTTTTTCAGAATTCATCATAGATTACGTTTCTGCTATACGCTTAATCGATAAAAAATTTGACCCTCCCTAATGTAGACATCTGAAAATGTTATATTTTTGTTCTGGTTTTTACAAATTCTTATTGTTTGTCATATGTTGTTTGTTTTTTTTTTCGGAGAAGATAAAGATAGTAATAAAAACACTTAATCTCATTGAATTGGTTTCTTTTTGCATTTAGAAATTTTGTATAGGGGTGACACCATGAGTATCCGCCCCGGGTGTCACCAAGCCTAGGAACGCCACTGTATGGCATGCTTAATTTTGAAAATGCCTCTTCCGCCCCTTTACAAGAAATGCAAATTATTCTACTAGCGTACTTTGTTCGAAACTGTTCGTCCAATTAATTAAAAGAAAATTCTGTTATTTTAACACAAAAAAACATTCACATATCATCAAAACTGCACAAAATTTCAGTACAGCGTCTTTTTCTAATAACATCGTTTCCTTAGAATAACAAAAAACTATCATAAATTGGTATTTCTTATTTTCGATGAAAATAGCTCAGTTGTTTCATTCAATTTTTTTTCGTTGATAAATTCAATTTAAGCACTTAATAAATTGTAAAAAATAAACACTATTTGAAGAAAGCTCCAACATATTCACTTTTTACTCCAAAAAGAGTACAAAAGCTGTCCGTTCAATACATAAAAAAACTTTAAAAAAAATCATTTGTTTGCCCGTTGTGAGGATCGATCCTTACACCACTTCATGGCTTCAACACTGACGGTTGAGCTGACTATTTTTATTCAAATTGAAATGTACTACAAAAAATTTTTAATAGAATTTGCAATAAAATAATATGACAGCACAATCTTCTGAATTCGAATTATAGCAGCCTATTATATTTTTCTTAGGCAATACCCAATCGTGTTTTACATCTTATTCTTATCTTCACTCAGATTGTCATGTTCGAATAAGTGTCATATATAAACAAAACAGAGTGGCATACATAAGAACACTCATAACTCGAGAACGGATCGTCCGATTCGAGCTGTCTTTGTTTTTTTTTTTTTTGTGTTCGGCTCCGCACAAGGTAGCTTTTAACAGCAAACAAATTGGAATTTTCTCGGAAAAATTGATAGTCCATATATTTTGTACGGAAAAATAAAAAATAAAAAAAATCGATTCGAATTTCATAATTCAAAATGCAATTTCTAAACAATTACATCCGCTCAAATCAGTTGATTTTTTTCAGACGAAGCAACCAATTATCGAACAGTGTTCCTGAATTCATTGATTTGTAAGGACTACCACCACATAATTTACCACTGAAGGTTGGATCTGTTTGATCATGTTTCGGAGCCTCAATCAACCGAAACTGTGCAAGGGAACAAAATTGGTCGTGAAGCAACTCAAGAATAATGTCATTCAAGCAAGGATGAACGCTTTTGAGTAGGCAAATTCAAGTACGAGGAAGTGCTCATTCCAAGAATTCCATTGATTCTAACTGATTTATCTTTCGAGTTCAAAAACGTTCAACTCACATTCAGTTCGACTTGCATCGCCATGACAATCAATGAATCACAAGGCCAATCTTTGGAATTAATTATGGTACTGTGTGCTGGATTAAATCAAATCTAAACTTATTTTCTACCTTAAGAATAAAAATAACATACGAGTAATAATATAATATATAATGTATATAAAGATAATGGAACGCAAAGCAGTGCGATCATATAAAGAGGAGAGCAAGTAGAATATGCAAATGCAGCGAATACATTTTACACCTGTAGCATGGAGATGCATTAAGTTTTTAGATATAGATATGCGGACGGAAGTTCCGCTCACAAAATTATATGGAAACCATATAAATGTTGCGCAAATAAAATTTAGTGCAAAATAATGTACGTCTTAAATTATTTGTAAAAAATGTATGGAGAACTATATGTCTATAACTATTAATCTTGAATTGCCAAGCTTCTTGCATGGCTAACAATATATGAAATGTTCGCGTGTTGGAAAGCCTTCATCTTTGTTTACTTTTGCTTACGTTGTCTATCAAAAAGCATTGAATTGATCTAACATGTGATTCCTTCAACCTCCTTACATTCCGTGTAAATAAGGGATATTAGAGTGTTTCATTCAATCAATGAAAGTCGATTGAAACATTTGTTATCGATCACGTATGTTCGATAAAAAATTAATTTCGGGTGGAATCGTGATTGCTCGAAATTATTTCAATAAAAAATTAGTTTGGGGCGGAACGAAGTTTGTAGGGTCCTCTAGTCGTTCAACAATGATCTTTATAAGCATTTTTCTTCGCTACGACTTGCAAGTTATAGCAATGCTAAGCCAGTCTTGATGCTTGGGCTTGATAACTGCCATTTAGGGGTAATTAAAAACTCAGTCGAAGCTGAGATAAGTCAACCAGTGGCTGCCTTAACTAAATTAGGATGGGTTGCATTCGGGCCTGGAAATCAACAAAACTCAGAATCAAGATTTTTTCACGCTAGAAAAATTCAAACATTATCGCAATTGCACAAAACTTTAGACGACTATTTGATGTTTGAAAATCTAGGGGTAAATAACAACGGGTTGATATTAGAATCTGATGAAGATAGCCGTGCTAGATATAGTTTAAAGAAAACAACAAAATATATTGGTCAACGGTACAAGGTCTTTTGTGCGGTCTTTTGTGGCGCAGAGACAATATAAGATTTCCTTCAAATTTCGATAAAGCTAAGTAACGTCTCATGAATGTTGAAAGAAAAATGTCTAAAGATTATTCTGAATATTCTGAAAAATATAAAATAGAAATCAATAAATATCTATATATAAATAAAAATAAGTTGCATTGTGTATGAAATTGATGTTCTCTATAATGCGTGAACCGATTTTGTTTTTGGATGGATTGTTTCTGAATTTCCCATGAAAGGTGACATCAATACGAAGATTTTTATGTATAAACGGTCTTTGTATGTGCTACGGTATGTAAATGTGCTTGTGCGTATATGCACACATGAAGAAAGAGAAAGGCATGCCGATATCATGGCATGGCATATAAGTTTAAACATGAGGTGCCTGGATTGTGTTGTGCAAATGCACAAGTTAAATTACCTGAATTGAATCCACCACCGCGGTTTTTTACCTGGACTCCAGGACTTCTTCGGAAAAATTGCCAATAGGTAGAATGCAGTAATAGATTATATCCTTTCCATGGTACAAAATTATATGCACAGTTACTGGCATGTTGAACCACGAATATTCGGACAAATAAAATTGTGTGGTTTCTTTCGTGTAGCATTGAAACGCATTTATGTTAATGGAGTATCCACGTAAGCTTTTTCTGCGTCTTTAAAAAAATCTTCTGGCAGAGTTGCCGTCATTTTTATTGCCGTTTTTTTGTTTTGGCATATCCATTAAAAGGCTCATTTCATGTTTAAATTTGTTTTGAATTTCCTTCTTCCTATCAGATACTTTAACTTTATTTTCCCTTATTTTTCCCTTTATAATTGTTGAGCATAGGTGAAGAGATATCAACGATAAAGAAAAAATACTTTCGTCTGACAAATTTCCCTCAGTAAATTTTTATTTGTACTCGTCCAGAAGTTGCTTAAACGCATTTTAAAACCGATTCCAGTCCTACAGACTTGATGTTCCTTAAACAAACATCAAATAGTGTCTCCCGCGATATTTCCGCCAATGGTCCAAAATTGGGCGTTTGTGCAAAATGTTTGCAAGTTTTTTTTCTTCAGATCAGTTTTGGGACTTCACACGCTTATCACCTATATGGTAAGAACGTGGAACACAATAGAATATAAAAGTTACAGTATATGAAACATATGCTATTTTTAAAAATTTTCTTATTTATTAGCGGATTATGAAGTAAATTAAATAAAATATTCCAGAGCAAATATTAAAAAAAAATTATTGAAAAAGTTATGCTGAAACTATTTATAATTTAAGAAAAAAACTTTTTTAAAAACAATGCACTCACGACTCACTTCTGATCTCTTCAAACTTGCGCATTTATTAAGCAGTCAAACTTATTTTTACTCGCTTTTCAATAGCACGTGTTTGATTACCGTTATCTCGATGATGTTTTCATTTTTATTCTGTTTTGTGTTTATATTCGTAACAAAGGGACATTTTTCTAACATATACCCAAAAATCATTAAATTTTAAGCATCTTTCTTTTTTGCATTAAGTCCCTCCAGATTGGCAAAATCTCACACTGTGCACCGGAGCCTTTGCGTTCTTTGGTAATTGGTGCCACACCGATTTCAAAGCATTTTTGGTCAAACATAAAAGCATATAACTTAGATTTTCAAATGACTTCGTTCGGTTTTTATATTATTCGTGACAATTTTATGCCAACGTTCAAGGTAATTCCGTTTATTTCGATGTTTATTTTGATGAGAGTGAAACCTACGATTGTGAAAATTATAATATTGAACAGATTCAAGGCCAAGTTTACCTTCGCCTTGGTTCTTTGTTACCCTTTCCTGATCAAAGTTATCAATTTCTTCAAATATACTTTGTGGGAAACTCAACATTGAAATCGATCGTTGTGATATTTCATCAAATTTACGGAGAGAGATTGTCGAGTGATTGCAGAATATGTTGCATGCTGAAAATTAATTAGTGCGGCTTTTTGAAACTGCTCTTGATCAAATGCCATCCGATGAATATGCAATTGTGCTTCCAGCTGATAAAACGCCACCTGCCCAACGTGTCAGACGATTTAACGCGCCAACAGTAGATGATGTCGCCATTGTAGTCGTGGGCGATGAATTCAATTCCCATGACATTGTGCTACGTCGCAGAAATATGCAACTGCAACGAGTGTCTGAAACTCATCGCTGCTATGACGGATTACAGTACCCATTGCTGTTTTGCCGAGGTGAAGACGGTTATCATTTCAACATTAAAATGACTTATCCTTCTACCGGTTAGTGGATTCAATTGTTATTTGATTTTTAAAAGTTTCATTATATTTTTCGATTAATTTCCGATTCTAGGAGCGGAAACAAATAAAAAACTTAGCGCAATGAACTACTATTCTTATCGTCTTATTTTGCGTGAAAATGATGTCAACCATATTTTGCATGGTCGTAGACTTTTCCATCAATTTGTTATTGATATGTACACCAAAATTGAAACTGAACGACTAACTGCTTTATTATGTATTTCTAACGAAGAGCTTAACGAACGACGACTATGCGAACGATATTGCATTGAAACCAAAATATGTATTTCAAACACAGCTTATTGTTAACTCATTCGACAAATTTATTGCTACTTACACTCAAACTGTTATACACAAGCAGTTGTCAAACGTGGCACTGTCATATCAAACATTAGGGAAGTTTCCTTTATTTTTTTTTTAAGATTTCATGCATTTTTTGCACTTTTCGTATTTGTTGGCAATGCTTGCTTTGGTTCTTGCCTATGTTGTAGGTAGAATTGTGGGTTGTGGTGTAAGCTGTGCTGCAGGTTGTTCTATTGGCTACAATTGTGCTGCTTTCGACATAAGCAGAATGATATCATGGCCTGCTTCTATTTATTACTTGTAGTTAACCGAAAAAAACCACCACCTTTGGCTTGGATGTTGCTATTCTTTTCTGCAACTTTTTTTTCTGTTTAGATCTGCCCAAATTCGAATTGTAAGAAAAATAAAAAAAAAAGTTTGGATTGGCCTCCAACTGCCTCATAAGCGCTGAAAAATAGTGCTTGATTTTTTAATATTGAAATTTAAGTAATAACTAAATTGTATTAAATTTGTAATTAATTTATTTTTAGTATTTAAATTGCACTTATATGTTGATATAAAGGGTGTTTTTTTTAAGGGTTTATTTTTCGAATAGAGATAAAACTGGCATTTTGTGGTCAAATCTGGCAACTCTAATGTCATTTATGTTCAGTTTGGTTTGCCATTTCATCATGAACAGGTTGACAAAAGAACACCGCTTGCAAACGGGCCGAAAATGAGATTGATCTCGATGCTGATTTTCATCGCAAAATTTTGTTCAGTTATGAGGCTCATTTTTGGTTGAATGGCTACGTCAACAAGCAAAATTGCCGCATTTGGAGTGAAGAGAATCCACATGAGATCCTTGAGACGCCATTACATCCACAAAAACTGACTGTTTGGTGTGCTCTATGGGCTGGTGGAGTCATTGGGCCATACTTCTTCCGAAATAATGCTGGAGAGTCAGTTATCGTTAATGGAAACCGGTATAGAGCCATGATAACCGACTATTTTGTTCCCGAATTGGATGGCATGAATGTGGATGAGTTGTGGTTCCAACAAGACGGCGCTACATGCCACACAGCGCACGTCACAATCGATTTATTGAAGGAAACATTCGATGAGCGCATAATTTCGCGGAATGGACCTGTCAAGTGGCCACCAAGATCGTGTGATTTGACACCATTGGATTATTTTCTTTGGGGATATGTGAAGTCGCTCGTCTACGCCAACAAACCAGAAACGTTAGGGGACTTGGAGGCCAACATTCGTGGCGTTATTGCCGACATACGGCCCCATATGCTCGAAAAAGTGGTTGGAAATTGGACCTGTAGAATTGGCTTTATTCGAGCCAGCCGCGGCGGCCACATGCCCGAAATCATATTTAAACATTAATGGCATAAAATTATCCTTCCAATAAAGCCAAATTGATGGACATTAAAACGATTTTCTTGTGTTTTATTTCAATTCGAAGTTCTATACCTCTAAAAAAACACCCTATATATATACAAGGTGGCGCAAAAGTAATCCTCCTATCAGAAAATGCTATAAATTTTGCGATTGGCCCCTAATGTCAGTTCTGTTTTGACATTTGTGTAGTAAACACATGCAAAATACACGTTAATAAACAATGTTACGCTACACTGCTCCAGAACGCGGAATTAATCACCACCAAGAGGAAGATGATTTTTCATCAAAAATAATCATGAGTGATGAGGCCCATTTCCATCTTAGCGGGTACGTAAATAAGCAAAATTTACGCTTCTGGGGCACTGAAAATCCGCGTGTAACCCACGAAGAGCCATTACACCTGCTCAAAGTCGCTGTATGGTGTGCTGTTTTCGCTGGAGGAGTCATCGGACCTTTTTTCTTCGATGACGGTTACTGTGAATGGTGAGCGCTACAGAGCAATGATCAACGAGTTCTTTTTGCCGCAACTTGATGAATTGGGATTGGAAAACATGTGGTTCCAACAGGACGGTGCAACGGCACACACTGCACGTGCCACAACCGATATGCTAAAGGATGCATTTCCCGTGCGCCTAATCTCCCGATTTGGCGATTTGCACTGGCCAGCCAGATCGCCTGATTTGACCGCTCCAGACTTCTTTTTGTGGGGCTTTTTGAAGTCGCGGGCTTATGTCAACAAGCCTCAGACTCTTGCAGCTCTTAAAGACAATATCCGTCAAGAATGTGAGGACCTATCGCCGGAAGTTTTGGCCGAAGTGATGGAAAATGCCATAAAAAGGGCTCAAATGACAATTAACTGTGGCGGCGACCATTTACATGACATCATATTCTCGACTTGATGTAAAAAAAATTAAAAGACCAAATAAAAATAATCCACAAGAAGAATCAAAGTTTTTCATTTTTTTTTTTAAATTACAGCCAAAAAACATCGGAAGGTTATTTTTGCGCCACCTTGTATTAGGCCGGGTCGATTTGTGGGGAGGCAAAAAAATTGACCATTGCTCTGTGAAAATCGTATTCTAGGGATCAAAATAAGAAACTTTGCCGAAGGAACCATACCTCTAAAACGAATTCTGATGTCCCCCAATTTGGGTCGAACTTTTGGGTAGGGGCAAATTTTGAAAAATCCCACTTTGACCCATTTAGAGTGCTCCAATCGTGTCCAAATGTATGACCGACCCCCACTAACTTTGGAGGCCCGACCCACCCATACCAGTGGCACACCCCTTGGAATCCCCCTGTGGGGTTCCCCATACAAACATTTCAAAAAATCGCCAGTTTTGGCACTTTACATGAAAAAATCAGCGGAATATTTTTTCTTTTTTTTTATTTATTAATTTATAATAATATTTTTTATTTATTTATAATAAAATAAATAAATGCTTTCTTGCTATTTTAGTGAATCTATGAATCAAATAGATAAACTAAATTGTATGTTACTACAAAAACATAAGTACCATTTGAAGCTGCTACTACTAATTTTCACTCTTTTTCAAAAATTTATTTATATGGCAGCGCTGTTGCTGTCATTATTGTTGCTGTCCTTGTGCTGTTGTTTTGTCTCGGTTTCCCTTCGTCAAGTCTTGACGGCCAATTTTTCGCATTCTTTTTTAAACTTGACGCTTCAGTTTACATACATTCAGAGTTGACGATCAAGTCTTCCGTATTTTCCTGAGAAATGAAGTTGCCAAAATAACGGGACAACAAGAGAACAAACCGAATTGCCAAAAATTTTAAATGCACATTCAAGTTCTTCTGTTACAATAATTTAATTTTGGCAATGATTTTCTAAAATGTGTCGAAATTTTAGCACATACGAATGTTTTAAAAAGGCAAGATTTCACTATTTCCAATTTGTGTATTTTTCTTCCTAATATCATTCAATCAGAAAAATTGCCGGAAATTGATGATGAGGGAATGAGTTGCGTCATATTAATTTTGGTGATTTGAATTTACTGATTGAAAATAATATTGAAATATTTAAGAAAGCAATTTTTAATCAGAAACCTGGAGATAGTTCCGAAGTCTTTCCATTACTTAGAAAACTAGTTTATGCTGTATTATTGATTCCTGTAGCAACAGCAAATGTAGAACGTATTTTTTCACAAATAAATAATAATAAAACTAAAATAAGAAATAAATTTTAAATTCCCACCTTGTGTGGGATTCTTTGAACTAAAGATTTTTTAAGAAAAAACGATTAGAACTGCACATATTGCGAACAATCATCAGAAATGATGAAAAAGTTTGATGAAAATATGTATAGAAAATAATTAAATTTTTCAGCTTTCATCATTTGTGAAGACTTTTCAAAAATTGCAAAGTTTCATTAATTTTTTTCTTAAACGGCCTTTCCATAGAAGAATTTCACAAAAGGTTTGATGTATAATTTATTACTGATTTTGGGCTTAAAGCTACAGATGTGAGAACAAATGCTTTCTACATTTACTGTTGCTTCATGAATCGATAAAACAGAATATACAACTTTTCTTAGTAATGAAAATACTTCGGAATTATCTCCACATATATGAAATGAACCCATGTAAATTAAAGTGATTCATTAATGCATAATTAATGTGTAAAATTATTTTTTATGGGATGTAATTAACTATGTGTTGAAATGTGAACTAGCCATTATAAAAGCGCCGTGTGATACAGCCTTCATAACGTTCAAAATACGTTGATTTTTCTGCTTTGAATTACATTTTATAGTATACATATTTTTTCTTTCTGTCATTATATATTCGTTCTTCTTCATTCGCTTCATTCAAATCAGAAGATAATTTTGTAATAAATCTTAAACTATTAATTATTAATTGTTTCTTTTCAAAGCGCAGTTGGGATAGGAAATTTCAGGTTCCATCAGGTTATGGGCCCAGGCGTTTGAGAAAGCAAATTATAATTAATCTAAAGTTGTTTGACAAATAAAGTAAAAGCGAATTGAATCAGAACAAGATGTCGGAAGTTAAGCTATTGATTGATAAAATGAATAATACCAATTTTTCTAACTGGAAGTTCAAGATGGAAATGTTACACCGAAAGCAGCAGTTGTGGAAAAGAGTTATTGAAGGTACGCGCCCAGAACCGATTCCTTCTTCCTCTACGGATGCAGAGCCCAAAAATCTAAAGGAAATAGAGGAATGGGATCAGGCAGATGAGCAAGCTAAAGCAACAATTGCTCTTGCAGTCGATGACAATCAGCTAATGCACATTCGAAAAATATCAGTGAAGACAGCGTTGGACACCTGGAATGCTCTTAAATTATATTATGAGAAGAATACATTGACAAATAAAGTACATTTAATGCGCTCAATTTGTTCCTTAAAATTAAGCGATGGTGGAGATGCCCGTATTCACAAAAATAAAATGCAAGATTTATTTGTAAAATTACGTGATATTGGCGAGGAAGAGCTGTCCGACAAGTGGAGTGTAGCATTTTTATTGAGTAGTCTACCGAGAAGTTACGACACCTTGATAACTAGTCTGGAAACGCGACCAGAAAATGAGCTGACTTTTGCAATGGTTCAAGAAAAAGTTATATCTGAATTCGAACGGCATCTTCATTCAGATAAAAATACAAGCGATGCAGTTTTAAGCACAGTTTCAAGAAAAAGTTTTTGTTTTTTCTGCAAAAAGCCAGGACACCAAAAGAAAAATTGCAGTAAATATCAAGATTGGCTTTCAAAACGCGGAGGCACTAAAGACAAAGGGAAAACCAATAAATTTGATACCAAGATTAATTCAATTGAGGAGAAGCCAGCAGCTAGAAATAGGCAGGAACAGTCATGTGTTGATGTCGATGATTTTTTATTCACTATTGGAAAGCAGCAACGAGGGTGGATTTTGGACTCCGGAGCTACAAGACATGTTGTCAATGATCGGTGTTTCTTTGAAGAGTTTGACGACTAGTATAAAAGCTCTGTTGAATTAGCAAATGGCACAACAGCACCAGTACAAGGTATGGGAACTGGATATATAACGCTTGTTAACGATAAAGGGTCTGTTTCTAAAGCAAAAGCATGTGAAGTTTTGTATGCTCCAGATTTGGTAGGTTGCGTGCTTTCTGTTTCACGTCTAACTAAAATGGGGTTTGAAATTGTGTTCAAGAAATCTTCCTGCCTAATTATGCAAAACCAGAAACAAATTGGTATTGCAGATGCGTTTGAAAACATATATCGTTTACGCAATACAGCAAAACTTAATGTTATTATGGAACACAACGAAAATTGTATTCATGAGTGGCACAGAAAGCTAGGGCATAGAGATCCAAAGACAATTTTAAAAATGGCATCTGAAGGTTTAGTAAATGGTTTAAAAATAACTGAATGCAGTAAAAAGACTACATGTGATACATGCTTGAAAGGAAAATTAACACGTCTTCCATTTCCAAAAGTATAAAAAAGCAAATCACTTGCACCACTTGACTTGATACATACGGATGTATGCGGCAAAATGCAAACTAAAACACCCAGTGGTAAGCAGTATATTGTAACATTTATCGATGATTTTTCTCGATTTACAGTCATAAAATTGTTACGAAATAAGTCTGAAGTAGAAACTGAATTAAAACATTATATAGAATTTGTTAAAAATAAATTTAGGCGGAAACCAAAGGCCATTCGATCTGATCGCGGTGGTGAATATATTGGAAAAAGCGTCACCGATTTTTTGAAGTCAGAAGGTATTGATATTCAATTAACGGCTGGTTATAGTCCTCAACAGAATGGAGTGGCAGACCGAAAAAATCGGACACTGATCGAAATGGCACGCTGTATGTTGATTGATGCGGACTTGCCATATTCTTTTTGGGGTGAAGCAGTAGCTACGGCTAATTTTATTCAAAATCGTGTAATCACTAAAGCAACAAATTCAACTCCATTTGAAGATTGGAACGGTATCAAACCGAGTATTGAAAATTTTCATGTTTTTGGTTCTAAATGTTTTGCTTATGTACCTTCAAAAAAAAAAAGACAAAAATTAGATGACACTGGTGTAGAAGTTATCTTTTTAGGTAATGATAACAATTCAAAGGCATATCGATGCTTCAATCCAGAAACCCAAAGGGTTGTTATAAGTCGTGACGTAAAATTCACTTCTAAATCGCAAGATAAAAAAGACACTAAAATTGCAATAGATATAGATTCATCTGAGAAGTTTCAGCCATTGGTAGATGCATATATTGAGGAGGAGATAGCTAGTCCTAGTGAGTGTCAAAATGGTTTAAATGATAAAGAGAGCCCAGGTAATGAACCATTACGCTTTTCTCAACGTTCTACGAAGGGTGTTCCAGCAAAACGTCTGATCGAGCAAATACAAGTTGTGAAAGAAGTAACCGTGCCTACTTGTTATAACGATGCAATTTCATGCAAAGAAAAGGAACAATGGGTAAAAGCTATGCAGGATTAGATGGACTCATTAGAACGAAATAATACTTGGTGTTTGACTGAACTGCCAGAAGATCGTAAAGCTGTTGGTAGCAAATGGGTTTTTAAAGTTAAAACTAATGAAGATAATAGTATCCAAAGATATAAAGCCCGTTTAGTCGCTCAAGGTTTTTCACAGAAATTTGGTGAAGATTACGATGAGGTGTTCGCGCCAGTTGTTCGGCAAACGACGTTTCGATTACTTTTATCCATCGCAGCAAAGCAAAACTTGATAGTACACCATTTGGACTCAAAAACAGCTTTTTTGAATGGGAATTTAAGCGAAACAATTTACATGAAACAGCCACCGGGGTTTATTAAAGATTCAATGAAGGTGTGTCTGCTTAAAAAGAGTATATAAGTTAACACATCTAACACGTGCAGCCGCCTTTATAAAATGCTAACGATTGGTCCGCTCCCACGCTGACGATCAGTTTAGCAAAACGTACGTGACAATATCAAAATTACAATTTGACAACAGCAGCAACGATCTGTTCTTTCAATTGTAATAAGACGCCCATGATTCGACAACGGCAACAACAACAATAGCACCAGCAACAAGAATTGCAATAGCAGCAACTGTAACAACAACAACAAGCAAATGCAATTCCTTTTAGAATTATAAGCATATTAATTATATTGAAGTTAGTTTTAAGTTAGTTCTTAATCTTTGTTCCTAGTGGTAAGACAGTTTCCACATAGTGGATTCTTTAAATAAAAATAAATATATTAAAATAACAAAGAGTGTTATTAATTGGCGCCCAACAATTACCCACGGAATACCAAGGAATAAGGAGGAAAAGATGCTGAAAATTAATATTATAATGTAAGAATTGATACGTTAATAAAGAATTGTAAAATTTTGTGAATCATTATCAAGAAAACTTAAGTGTGTAAAAGAAATAATTGTAACAGATAGAAAATAGTTAAGTAAAAAAAAAAAAAAAAACACAAGTGTGTAAAAGAAATAGTTGAACAAATAAAAAATAATTTAAGCGAAATAACTAAAGGAAACTTAAGTGTGTTTAAGAAATAATTGTAACAAGTAGGAAATAGTTGAAGTGAAATAAGCTCGAAAATGAATGAAACACAAATGAGAGAATTGTTTGAGGTATTTGCAAATAAAGTGACGCAAACACTAAAAGGAAATATAGATGAATTAGCAGAAAGAATAAGTGAACTAGAAATTCCGAGACAAGTTAAAGAATATGAGGCTATTTCTATAGTGAGTGGAGTAGTGTGTGATGAACCTTTGGATATTGTTAAAACTTTACCCGAATTTAACGGAGATGAGTCAAAATATGTGTCTTGGCGGCAAGCGGCCTTTGCAGCCTATAAATTATTTGAGCCATACGTAGGCAGTTCAAAGCATTACCAGGCTGTTGCCATAATAAGAAACAAAATCACAGGTCGTGCAGATGCCACATTAGCATCGTTTAATACAGTTCTAAATTTTAATGCAATTATAGCGAGACTAGATTTTTCTTTTGCGGATAAACGTCCAATTTACTTGATAGAACAGGAATTGTCCACTTTAAGACAGGGACGTTCAAGTATTATAAAATTTTATGAAGAAGTTGAAAGAAAATTAACACTTATAATAAACAAAGTGGCCATGACGAATGAGGGAAATGTGAATTTGATCAACTCCTTGAACGACAAATATAGAAGTGACGCGCTTAGAGTATTTATATCGGGATTGAACAAACCCTTATGTGACATTCTATTTTCGTCGAAACCTAATAACCTTCCCAGCGCATTGGCGCTTGCACAGGAACTTGTTGCTAATAATTCGCGATTTGCCTTTGCTAATACTTTCCATAGTAATGAGTCTCGACCAGTTAGACACAATTTTAATTCAGACTATAGAAATGCACCCACTAATATGCGACAGGAAACAAACAGGGATCGAGACCCAATTCCGATGGAAATCGATCCGAGTACCTCACGCTTTGTCACAAGAACTCAAAATAACATTATTAATCGAAGCGATGTTACACCACAACATAAAAACAATAGCAACCGACATTATCCCGAACGGAGATTTCCTCCTTTCAACAATGTAGAGAAAAGACATACTAACAGTGCACAACATGTACCGTATAAACAACAACGAATAAATTATACCGAGACAGATGAGTGCAATTTTTTAGAAATGGATCGCAGTTGCCATACATAGAGAGATATCTAAATGGCAAACTGCTTAAATTCCTCTTGGATACAGGTACGGCTAAGAATTATATTAAAGGGGGAGTAATTTTAAAGGGGGTTAAGAAGCTCGAACACCCATTTATTTTAAAGACAGTTAATAGTAAATTGATCATAGATCAAAAATGTCTGGTAAATGTGTGCAATGAGTATTCATATTTTTATTTATTACCTGAACTCCAATCGTTTGATGGAATAGTAGGATACGACTTCATTAAACATATAGGGGGAACTATTGATGCAAAAAAAGAAATATTCAGTTTTAATGGTGGAATAGAACCACTTAAATTCAAGAGTTGTGCCGAAATTAATCAATTAGAATTAGCACATTGCCTGCCTTCATGTGTAAAGGCACGGTTCTATGAAATTATAAATGAACTCAAGGAAGTTTTTGCTAATCCAAATGTTAAGCTATCGTACAACACAAATGTGATTGCAACCATAAATACTATATCGAATGACCCGATTTATAGTAAAAGCTATCCGTACCCTATGGCTGTTAACGAATTTGTTAACAAAGAAATCAAAAATTTGTTAGACGACGGAATTATACGGCCATCTAAATCAGCATATAACAACCCAGTATGGGTCGTAGATAAGAAAGGTATCGACGACAATGGACAAAAAAAGAAGAGACTGGTCATTGATTTTAGAAAGTTAAATAATATCACTAGTAATGACAAGTATCCAATACCGGATACTGCAGTTATCCTCTCCAACCTGGGCAAAGCTAAATATTTTACCACCTTGGACCTTAAATCGGGATTCCACCAGATTTTGTTACATGAAAGGGATAGAAAAAAAACAGCTTTTGGTATTAATAACGGTAAGTATGAATTTCGCCGGATGCCATTTGGCTTGAAAAATGCACCAAGCATTTTTCAGAGAACTATAGACGACATATTGAGGACGGAAATTGGGAAAACATGCCACGTATACGTGGATGATATAATAGTTTTTTCGCAAAGTGAAAATGACCATTTGAAGCACATTGAAGACATTTTAGTATTACTTAATAATGCAAATATGAAAGTAAATTTAGAGAAGTCGAAATTTTTTAAGGAAGATGTAGAGTTTTTAGGATTTGTAGTTTCTAGAGATGGGTTAAAAACCGCACCTGAAAAGGTAAAGGCTATAATTGAATACCAGGAACCTAAAACCGTTCGTAGCCTTCGTGCGTTTTTAGGTCTATCAGGATATTATAGGAGATTCATTAGGGGATATGCTGACATAGCGAAGCCACTGACTACCTATTTAAGTGGGGAAAACGGCAATGTGAGTGCAAATCAATCGAGAAAAATAGCAATACAGTTAGACGAAGAAGGGCGTAAAGCTTTTGAAAAATTGAAACAGATTCTGGTATCAGAAGATGTTGTACTGCTATACCCGGACTTTACGAAACCATTTGACCTAACAACGGATGCATCCTCAACAGCTATTGGTGCAGTTCTCTCACAGAATAATAGGCCTGTCACATTCGTATCGAGGACCCTTTCAAAAACAGAAATGAATTATGCAGTTAACGAGAGAGAATTATTAGCCATTGTGTGGGCAATAAAAAACTTGAGAAATTTTCTATATGGTTGCAAGGGACTGAATATCTACACTGACCATCAACCTCTTACTTTTTCTATGTCAGACAAAAATCCTAATGCCAAGATCAAGCGATGGAGGGCGTTTATAGAAGAATTTGCCCCCAAATTTTTTTATAAGCCAGGTAGTCAAAATGTTGTGGCAGACGCCCTATCGAGACAATACGTAAATCACCTTTCTGAGTCTGGCTCTCATTCAGAGATGTCTCTAACAGATACAATTAAAATGGTACAATCATGTTTAAATAGTTTCAGAAACCAAATTATAATCCACAGACAGGACAGTAATTCAAAGAAAACAAAAATTATGTTTCAGAAACATATTCGACACGAGATAAATTTCACAGACGAGCAGAACCTTATTCAATTACTAAAAGAAACGATTAATCCCAATGTAATTAATGCAATTCACTGCGAAGAGGAATATTTCGGACAAGTACAACAGGCATTATTAAGAAACTTTGTAGGTGTTAAATTTGTATATACTCGAAGAATCGTAATAGATGTAATCAATAAAGATGATCAGGAGGAAATTTTAATCACAGAACACAATAGGGCACATAGGAATGCCAAAGAGAATTACAAGCAAATAACCAAAGATTATTTTTTCCCAAACATGAGAAAAAGATTAAATGAGTTAATAAAATCGTGCAAAACATGCTTAGTTTCTAAATACAATAGAAAACCAGACAACCACATAATCGAGAATACTCCAATTCCAACTTACGCAGGAGAAATTTTACATATAGATATTTATTCAACGGCGAAAATTTCATTTTTAACATGTATTGACAAATTTTCGAAATTCGCGATAGTAAAAAAATTAGAAACAAGATCAATTCCTGATATAAAAGTAGGCATTATGGAAATACTCAATATATTTCCAAATACAAAAATTATCGTATGTGATAATGAACCCGCGTTAAAATCAGAATCTATTAAAAGTTATATCAGAAATAACCATAATATAGAACAGCATGAAGTCCCACCATACCACAGTAAATCAAATGGTCAAATAGAGCGGTTTCATAGTACATTAACAGAAATAGGCAGGTGTATTAAGAATGAAAGAAATTCAAGTGATGTCGTAGAAACTATTTTGTCAGCAACAATAAAATATAATAATTCAATACATTCAGTAACGGATTGTAAGCCAATAGACGTAATTTATGGAATAGGAACATCGAACAGGGATATTGAACAGAAACTGAAAACGAAGCAGACTAAGGACTTAGCATTTCATAACAAAAATACGAAATATAAAACGTATAATATAGGAGATATTGTGTATGTTAAAATAAATAAAAGGTTAGGAAATAAGTTATCAGATATTTATAGGGCGAAAGTAGTTCAGGAGGATTTAGGTACTACTCTTAAAATAGATGGAAAACATATTCATAAAGACAATATTCGATAATTTCAGGATATGTCTCGCTATCACTGCAGCAAAAATTATAGACTATTCGGGTTCCTTCTATATACCAATAGAAGATGGAGAAATAGCAGTTTATAACGTCACAAAATATTTGATACATAAAACAGATTTAATGGAGTTTTCCAAAATGGCCTACGAAAATCTAAAAGTTGCTGAAGGCTTATCATATGCCGAGCTACAAAAAACAATAGAAATAGACTCAGAACAAATACTTAGGTTGGTTAACATGCTAACTCTACACCACAGGTATGCACGAAGCATAAATTTATTAGGATCAGCTCTGAAATTCGTCGCCGGTACACCAGATTTTTATGATTTTAATGAAGTCAAGATGAAAACGGAAGCTTTGATTGAATCAAATAACGACCAGTTAATTGTAAACGCAGAAATTGTAAACAAAATTAACCAACTAACGAAGGGAATTAATGAATTGAAACATGAGAGCTCAGTAACAAAGGAGGACAACATTTTCGAGTTGATTTCACATAGAAACAATATTATTATATTGGAATTACATAATATAATATATTCAGTAATGTTAGCGAGAATGAATATTGTAAACCCTTTATTATTAAGTAATAACGAACTATTAGACATAGATTCAAGTATTAAAAATAAGATTAGTGTAGCCACAATATTAAGTAATTCTAAGGTTAAGGTAGTGCAAAATAATGAAACAATATTCTTTGTAATACAATATCCTGTAGTAGAAGACTTTTACCGAAAGTTTATTGTAAAACCAGTTATTCATAATAAAAATGTAATTAATTTAAAATTTGACATAGTTGGAAAGAAAGGGAATCAATTCAAATTATTAAAAAATTGTAATGGTAAAACAGTTGTTGATTTTTGTCAGATAGGAGCAAAGGAAGATTGCTTATTAGATCTACTCAACCGAAATACCGCATATTGCAACACAAGTTATGCTAAGAGCTACCGAAAAATAGATAAAATTAGAGAAGGTGTAATATTACTGAACAACGGTGAATTCGTAGTAAGAGATGGAGATGGCGAAGAAGAGATCGTAAATGGGACGTATCTTATAGTATTTGATCATAAAGTTGTTGTTAATGGTACACTTTTTGAAAATAAGGAACATCAAGCTTACAATAATATTGAACATCCCGGATTGCAGAAACTAAATGTGATAAAACAACTTGATGAACTTTCTCTAGAAAATATTGACGAAATTGACATAAAAAACATTAAGAGAATAGCAACCATCAACCAACAAATAGAATCGAACCATAGCGGCATGAAAATAGCTTTATGGGCAGCAATAGCAATTTTATCAATAATAATTATTGTCAACATTTGCAATAAGAAAACGATCAGAGTAATAACAAGAAGGCAACCGCAGCAAAGCAATGACGTGGTCATGCGGGAAATATTAAGTCGAATTATTGAACCGAGTGAAACAAATGACTCCGTGTAATCAGGGACGATTACATTTAAGAAAGGGGGGAGTTAACACATCTAACACGTGCAGCCGCCTTTATAAAATGCTAACGATTGGTCCGCTCCCACGCTGACGATCAGTTTAGCAAAACGTACGTGACAATATCAAAATTACAATTTGACAACAGCAGCAACGATCTGTTCTTTCAATTGTAATAAGACGCCCATGATTCGACAACGGCAACAACAACAATAGCACCAGCAACAAGAATTGCAATAGCAGCAACTGTAACAACAACAACAACAATAGCACCAGCAACAAGAATTGCAATAGCAGCAACTGTAACTACAACAACAAGCAAATGCAATTCCTTTTAGAATTATAAGCATATTAATTATATTGAAGTTAGTTTTAAGTTAGTTCTTAATCTTTGTTCCTAGTGGTAAGACAGTTTCCACATAGTGGATTCTTTAAATAAAAATAAATATATTAAAATAACAAAGAGTGTTATTAATTTATATGGGTTAAAACAGGCCGCTAAAATATGGAATGATGCACTGCAGACCCTACTAACACATACAGGATTTAAGCAAAGTGAATCTGAGCCCTGTTTATATTCAAAGAGCGTAAATGGTTGTTGGTGCTTCTTACTGATATATGTCGATGATTTGGTTATAGCATGTAAAGATGAGAAAGTCTTAAAAGTTGTTGAAAATATGTTGTCTTCTAAATATCAAATGCAAAATCTTGGACCAATCAAACATTATTTAGGTATGTCAATCTCGAAGGATATTCATGGGAACTATGAACTAAATCAATCCAGCTATATCGAAAAAATTGCATTCGACTTTGGGTTACACAATTCGAATCCATCCAGAACACCCATGGAACTTAACTATGGTAAAACAGGAACATCAGAGCAACTACTCAACAACACCAACTATCAGAAACTGGTTTGACGATTGCTTTATATATCTGTTAATACGCGGCCTGATATATCAGCAAGTGTTAGCATTTTGGCGCAAAAGGTATCAAGTCCAAGGGAAGAGGATTGGGCGCAGTTAAAACGTGTCGTAAAATATTTAAAGGGTACATCAGGCATGAAATTAAAACTTAGTCTCATTGAGAAAGGAGGAGCTGACTTAATTGGATATGCTGATGCAAATTTTGCTGAAGACAGAACTGATCGTAAGTCTAATAGTGGTAGAGTATTTTTCTTCAATGGTGGCACTATCAGTTAGACTTGTCGCAAGCAGGATTGTGTTGCACTCTCGTCTACGGAGGCTGAATTTATTTCATTATGTGAGGCTGGAAAGGAAGCAATATGGCTAAGAGGTGTGCTAAATGATCTAAATCAAAAGGTTACTGCACCAACCCTTCTTTACGAAGACAATACAAGTTGCTTGGAACTAGTAAGAAACGAAAAATTTTCTTTTAAAACAAAGCATGTGGACATAAGGTACAAATTCATCAAAGACATTAATAAAAATGGTACTTTAAGGTGCGAATATTGCCCAACCGACAACATGATTGCAGATCTGCTGACAAAACCACTTGGAGTAGCAAAACATGAAAATTTGAGAACTTTGTGCAACGTTATTTGAACGAGGAGGAGTGTTGAAATGTGAACTAGCCATTATAAAAGCGCCGTGTGATACAGCCTTCATAACGTTCAAAATACGTTCATTTTTCTGCTTTGAATTACATTTTATAGTATACATATTTTTTCTTTCTGTCATTATATATTCGTTCTTCTTCATTCGCTTCATTCAGATCAGAAGATAATTTTGTAATAAATCTTAAACTATTAATTATTAATTGTTTTTTTTCAAAGCGCAGTTGGGATAGGAAATTTCAGGTTCCATCACTATGATCTCAAAAATTGGTGATGACATTTACAACCATATAATTCTGAAATGTTTATTAATGTACATTTTTATTAAACTTATAATTTAAATGATTTTAGTTAACGATGCGATTGTTTTTGTTTTGTTAAATTATAAACTTAATTTAAATACCTCATTTTGAATACAGTAAAAAAAATTTAAAAGCACACATTTTAAAAATACATGTTTTAGCTAATTTTTAATAGCAAGTTTTTTTTTCTGGAAATTAAAATTTTTTTAAAAAAAAATATGGGAACACTGGTGATGCTATAAATAATGATGGTAATGCAAATAATGTTGGAAAAATTATCATTTTGCCTTCATCGTACACAGGCAGCCCACGTCATATGCATGAGTATGCGCAGGATGCAATGACTTATGTGCGTCATTACGGTCGGCCAGATTTATTTATAACTTTTACGTGTAATCCGCAATGGAGTGTCATTAAGGACAACTTTACAAGCAGAATTTAAAAGCGCTTATGGATTTCATTGTAAAATCAAAAGTATTCGTCGCAGTCAAGAGCTGGATGTATTCTGTGGAATGGCAAAAGTGTGATTTACCACACGCTCACATTTTATTGTATGGGCGGTGCCACGCCTTGTTGGCCTATACTTGCTCAATTTTGCCAGTCGAAAGAAACGACTAAATAGTACGTTCTAACCGAGTTTCATTAATGTGTGACTTATAGCTTGAAAGTTATACTGAAAATTTGGGCTGCTGAAAAAGTGCCACACCCCACACCCAACGCCCATAAAATTTTACTAGTAGAACGAAAAGTGAAAATTAAGGTCGAATACCGAATTCCGTTGCTGTGCGACCTATAATTCTAAAGCTATTCGATAAAGAAGATTTGATTTTTATGGGAGGTGCCACGCCCCCTGATTTTTTCGATATTTTAACAGTTATTCTGCTATTCGGGATGAACAAATCCAACAAATAAAAGATCATTAAAATCGGTTCAGCCGTTCTTGAGTTATAAATGGTGTAACGAACCCGACTTTGTTTTATATATCGTCGTTGCGCATACAAAAAAGGCTATGTGTTTTTGAACAATTTTTCAGGAGACGAAAAAAACATTTTTGTTTTTTAACAATTTCAATACTATTTTCACATAACTGGCTAACTTTCACATTTGTTTACTTCTGAACCAATAAGAATATCAAGAAACCATTTAGTGAATAGATGGGGCATACATATGGCTATTAAATGGTAAAATAAAAAAAAAATCGAAATTTTACACATAGCCTTTTTTGTATGCGCAACGACGATATATAGATTATATTATATTGTTAATAACATATAATCAATAACATATAATAATAACATATAAACAAGGCCGGCAAAATCCTCTTCCAAACCCTCCACGTGGGTGCCAGCTGGTAATAACTGCTCCAGTGTTCGCAAGAACGGTAGTTAGCCAAGGTTGGAGGCTGCAGCTGGGGGGACAAAGCTGTTCCATAGCTGGACGCTCAATTTGCAGACCTCCAACCATCGGATTGAGGTCTGGGCCGGATTAAGGCGTCATGCGACCCGTACCGAGAATCAGCCTGGCTGGGGGCCCAGTATTAAAAAGCCCAGTCGCAAACGGAGCCATCCGGATACCTGGCGCCCTCCGGATGTAATAAGCCTTGTCTGCGCATGCGGATCTCTGCGCAGATCGACCACCCTTTCTCCGCCACTCGTGGGTCCAATCATGCAGAACAATAAAAAGAAACCAAACACAAACAAACCTAGCCTTTCGAGGCAACCAAACACCTCAACGTCCGAACCCCTGTCCGAACCCCTGTCCGAACCCCTGTCCGACTCCGTCCTGTCTGTTGCAGTCGCAACAAGCATCCCGTCCAACCCTAGTCCGTCCGTGCCCTCGTCTCAGTCCAACCCTAAAGTGTCCGTGTCCGTGTCCAACCCCAGCGCCTTCATAGCCCCATGTCCGGCAAATCGCCTTCCGTCCGTGCCGTAAAGCCCCCCTTCGGAGGAATCCTCCGATTCAATTCCTCTCCTCGGACGCCTTTACTTGGACAGCACTGAGGAGGACTCAAATCCTCCCTCGACCGCTACCTGTATCGGCACCGACACAGAGGACGAATTGTTGGATGACTCCAAATTGGAGACCACCGCAATAGAGGTGAAAACTCCGTTGTCCCCAGGGACCATCAAAGCTCGCTCCAACTATAGGAGCTCGAAGCGCTTCCTGAAAAGGATGATGGCCCGTGACCCAGTTTCACTGGTAGTCAGGGACAAAAAATTAATAAAAAAGCACCAACGGCTTGTGAAGCTCTTCGAGAGAAAGGAAGCTGGGCTTTCTCTCGAACCCAGAGCCCCACAAACCCCCGCAATCCCTCCCTTAGCTACTGCCCCCAAGGCGAACGGCGAGGGAGAGACTGCACCCAGGAAAGCGGATCCCCCCTCACAAACTTCCAAGTCCAGGAAGAACCGTAAGGGGAAATCCGATTCGAAGAAAGAAGAGATAAAGACTATCTCCGCGCCTACTCCGTGCTTGGTGAAGCCATCTTATAAGGCTGTGCTTGCCGGACACTCGAGAACCCCTTCTGGGACATCTCGAGACCTGGCAGGCAGAGTCTCCACCGGGGAGCGCGCCGGAACCTCAGGATTGCAGGCCAAACGGCAAAGATCAGAGGATGAAACCAGAGGAAACGGACCCAAAAGGCCCAGACCTTCCCCTGGTTTCGAAGGCGCGCCTAGTGACCTGCAGGTAGCCATCATCGACCAGCAAAATCCGGACGGTAGGATATCGCTGGACAGATGGCTGCTTGTGGAGAACGAGATCCTCAAGAAGATGATGGCCAATACCGAAAACAGCGACTCCGAGGAGTATAAGTTTGACGGTGCTGGGTGGGCCAGAGGGGTGAAGATCGTCGGGTGCAGCAACGGGAAGTCACTTGAGTTCCTCTCCCATACCATCTCTAATATAGGAGAACTCTGGGAGGGGGCCAAGCTCAAGGTACTACCCCGCGCAGCACTTCCGACTAGCCAAAATTTGGATCCCACCTCCTGCTGCGCACGAGGACAGCTCCATAGTTGGACTGTTGGCAAAGCAGAATGACTGGGCCAACGTGAAAGACTGGAAACTACTCGAGTCCAAAAAGGGTTCCAATGGCAACGGTAAAGAACTTACCTTTGCCATGGACAAAACCTCAGTAGATCTGATCAGGGGTCGATCAGGGGTACTGAAATTTGGGCTCGGGGCAGTGAAAGTCAGGGTGCATGGGGAGGGTAAAGGCGCTGATGCTGCAGACAGTGCAAATTAACTTGCACCACTGCAAAGCAGCCACTGAAGATCTGTTGATCTTCATGCAGGAGAAGGATGTGGACGTAGCCCTAATCCAGGAACCCTGGCTAATAGCCAATAGGGTACAAGGACTAGGGGCGAAGCAGTTTAACCTGTTTCACTCCACTGAAGGTAACAAGATAAGAAGTTGCATTCTTGTGAAGAAATCTCTTAATTTTCTTTTTCTTCACAGATTCAGCGACGGAGACACGGTGGCTATAAGGGCGGAGTCAAATGATCACCCAATCATTTTGGCCTCGTCCTATATGCCATATGAAGCAGCAGACCCACCACCGAAGGCAGTCCGGGACCTAGCGACATACGCTAGCACCAGGAACATCTCTATGGTGCTGGGCTGCGACGCAAACGCACACCACATTCAATGGGGCAGCAAGGACATCAATAGAAGAGGTGAGTCCATTTTTGAATACCTCCTTACTTCAGACTTGACATTATGTAATAAGGGAGACCATCCCACTTTCCATAATAGAGTCAGGGAAGAGATTCTCGACCTCACTTTTGCACTAGGAAAAAATAGGGAATTAGTTAGAAACTGGAGGGTATCTCCTATCGATTCTTTTTCAGATCACTTTAGGATACTCTTTAACATTGATTTTGAGAACACTACTCGCACAGAACCATTCAGAAACCCAAAAAGAACGAACTGGACTGAATACACTAGATGGCTAGAAACTCAGATCTCTCACCCATGTAAGGATGACCTTTCTGACAGTATAGCCATTCACAGTGCGGTCGGTTTCATCTCAGGGAAAATGAATAAGGCTTTCTGCAAGTTCTGCCCCATCTCCAGGAGTCGCAAACCCAAACAAAAATGGTGGAACAGCGATCTCAAAGCAAGGAGAACTGAGGTTAGAAGTCTGCATAATAGGCCCAGGTTAAGCAAGGAAGAGGCAGACTGGGACTCTTACAGATCTGCTCTCAATTCCTACACTAGAGACCTAAGAAGAGCTAAAAGGAAATCGTGGCAATCTTTCTGTGAATCCATTGAGAACACTAGCGAGGCGGCCCGACTACGCAAAATCCTATCAAAGGATCCGGTGGCCCCGGGCTACCTTAAACGCTCAGACAACTCGTGGACGGAAACTTGCCAGGAGACAGTGACACTACTCATGGAAGCCCACTTCCCTGGCTGTACCGATCCCGCAATACATGCGAACCCGTACAGATCCAGAAGCATCTTCCCAGAAACCCACATTGATATACCCAATTTAATAACAGAGCACAAAAAAAAGTGGGCGATAAAATGTTTCAAGCCGTATAAATCGGCTGGACCCGATGGTATCACCCCCGCTATGCTTCAGCACGCTCTACCGGCTATCTCAACCTGGCTTTTAAAAATTTTTAATAGTTGCCTAAGGCTGGGTTATGTGCACGTAAATTGGAGAGAGGTGAAAGTAGTCTTCATACCCAAAGCTGGGAAAGCTACTCACTCCACCGCAAAAGATTATAGACCCATTAGTCTTTCTTCTTTCTTACTGAAAACATTAGAGAGAATTCTGGATCAACACATAAGCTCGTTCCTTAATGACCGAAACCTGTGTAGCAAACAACACGCCTACCTTAAAGGTAAGTCGGTGGAAACAGCGCTACACGAGGTAGTCTCGGTAATTGAGAGAAACCTCCACTTCAAAGATTACACCCTAGCTGCTTTTCTTGATATCGAAGGGGCTTTCAACAATGTAAGCACAGATTCAATAAGGGCAGCTCTTGAAAATCTACAAGTGGAAGATAAGATAACCAAGTGGATTGTTGAAATGCTGAAAAGCAGAGTCATCAACACACAAATCGGAAACAGTAAAGCAAGGAAAACAACTTCAAGAGGAACACCTCAAGGGGGAGTCATATCTCCCTTGCTTTGGATCCTAGTTGTAAACGAACTGCTGACTACTCTCAGCGAAAAAGGCTTTAAAGTGACAGCATATGCTGACGATGTCGTACTGCTGGTGGGAGGGAAGCATCTCTCAACCATCAGCAACATGATAGAAACAGCACTTAAAGAAACTGTCGCGTGGGCAGTACCAAACGGACTAGGGGTCAATCCCGATAAAACCGAACTGGTGCTATTCACAAAAAGAAACAAGATTGAGAATTTCTGCCTCCCAAAAATAAATGGCAGAACCCTGCAGCTATCCAATAAAGCAAAATATCTCGGAGTAATCCTTGATTCAAAGCTCACTTGGAAAAGCAACACTGATGAAAGAATAAAGAAAGCAACCAGTGCCTTCTATGCCTGCAAGAAAACCTTCGGTACCAATTGGGGGATGAAACCCAATGTCATCCATTGGATGTACACGGCTATCGTCAGACCCATACTAACCTACGGCTCGATTGTATGGTGGAAGGCCACTGAGAAGACAAGCTACCTCAACTCTCTCTCTAGAGTACAGAGACTGGCCTGTCTAGGAATAACAGGTGCACAACGATCAACGCCTCAGGCAGGCTTGGAGGTCATATTGAACCTTCTCCCCCTGGACGAGTACATGAAATCCACTGCAACCAAAGCGGCGTTTCGACTTAAGGAGGCTAAGCTTTGGAGGCACTGGACGCATGGACATGCCTCTATACTCACAAAGTATAGTCCTGAGGATCTCGCTACCACCTCGGATTACATCAACCCGAAAATAGAGTTTCGGCAGAATATGTCATTCTCCCTTCCAAAAAGAGAAGAATGGGATTCGAACCACCCTTTCAGTGAACACGACATCCAGATCTTCACTGATGGATCCAAAATGGAGAATGGCACGGGGGCCGGAGTCTACTGCAGTGCACTACAATTATCCTTGTCATACAGACTACCAGATTACTGTAGTGTCTTTCAAGCAGAAATTTTCGCGATCGAAAAAGCGGCTACGACAATCCTAACAAAGAACATCAATCCATCAAGGATAACAATCTTTGTGGACAGTCAAGCTGCGATAAAAGCACTCCGCAGCGAAACAACAAATTCGAAATCTGTACTGAGCTGCCGACAAGCTCTCATCAGAATGAGTCCTCCCCACAAGATTAATATCTGCTGGGTCCCCGGTCACCGTGACATAGAGGGAAACGAAATAGCAGACAGATTGGCAAGAGAGGGCTCAGAACTGGAAAGAAGTTCTGCGATCGGGTCGATTATGGCTCCAATCGGAGAATTTAAGAAGAGAATGAATGACAAAGCCAGAAATAACACAAACAACTCCTGGTCAAACAGGGACGACTGTGTTATCTCTCGCCACCTATGGCCTAAACTCTGCGAAAAAAGGACCCAATCCCTACTTTCAATGAGTAAAAATGAAACTCGCATCCTAGTAGGAGTCCTCACGGGGCACTGTCGTATAGGCACAATGGCCTCGAGACTGGGAATTCCGCACCCAGACTTCTGCAGAAGCTGTGGAGATGTCGAGGAAACAGAAACCATCAAACATCTGCTCTGCGAGTGTCCTAACCTCCAACAACGCCGACTTCGCCACATGGGAAGCAGAGTGTACGGAGAACTGCAGGAGCTCGTAGATGTACCACTGATGGATCTTTTCAAATTTATACGGAGCACCGGTTGGTTCAACCAACCTCGCTCCAGTGACTAACAAGACTTAGGTGTTTTGACATTTTTAGGACCACAGATATAGGGAACCACAATGGACCAATAGGCCCCCGTGCAGGCAACGTTAGGTTGCCCCTCCCTTCTAACCTAACCTAACCTAATAACATATTTGATAATATATTTAACAAAAGAAAAATCCAAAGCAAAAGAACTTCGGATTAAGATTATTTCAGTAAGAGCTATCGAAATGGAAGCTTATAAAGCATAATAGGTTTTTTTGATACTTGTATGAAAAATTTCGTAATATCTTAAGCTCCTGGCAGGGACATTTAAATTTGTTAACTGCAAAAGAATGTGGCGGATAAAAATTTTCCTAGTTCAGGCGGTGGCTACTTAAACAAGGATAAATTTGTTTTTTTTTATTTTTTCCTCAGATGTTCCAGACTGGTGATATCCTGTACACCGTCAATTTTTTGGCATTTTTTTTTAAAAAATCAAATAACGTCAAAAACCTCTGCAAAAATTCTGAAAAAATTTTTTGAATTTAAATGTTAACAAATATATGTGCAAAATTTGAAAATGATATCTTTTTCCTTCTATGAAAAAAACTTCCCGAGAAAAATTTTTTTTAAAATTTGTAACCTATATGTCCCCTTAAGGGTCAATCCTACCCAAACAAACACAAAAAAAAAACAGAACTCGATGTGGCGCGGACTGGTGATGGTGATTCCAATTGTGGGAGGGGAGGAGGTGTTATTTTCCCCATCCAGTCTTCACCCACCCAACTTTCTCCAATTTAAATATTTATCGGAGCTCTACGACGCCTAACTTGTTTGCCCGCCGCATTACGTTTGATGCTGAAGAAATGAAAAGGGTTTGTTTACCTAGGCATGTCATAATGAGTTTATTAACTCAGATCACAAATTCCTCCATTAGTTATATTATTTTAACTAAGGTACAAGTAAATAATCTTAGAATTAGTTTTATCTCACTAAAATTGTTTAAATTTTGTTCTAAAATAAAAAAATCTGATAATTTCGTTTTGATTTTTAAATTAAGTTAATTTAAATTTACTTGATCTTAAAATATAATTTTGTTTTTCTTATGTCTTATTTGTTTCAATTACGTTGGTTTCCGTTGAGTTTATTTAAGTTGTCTGAAATCTAGTTTTTATTTAATTTAAGTTCAGCTTATTTAAGATTATTTCAATGATTTTAAATTTTATTTAAGTGCTAAGTTTGGTTTAATTTACGTTCATTGAAATAATCTTAAAACTTTTTTTTGTTTAATTTAAGTTAGATTTGTTTAAATTTATTTTAATGAATTTAAAGCTCATTTAATATAATGTTGTTAGTTTTTCTGTAAGCTTATTTAAAATTGTTTTTAAAATTCATATTTAGTTAAGAAAATTCATGATAAGAAGTTAAGTCCATTTGAAATAATCTCACGTTTCAATTTTGTTTCGTTTAAATAAGTTTATTTAAATAAGCTTAATATTCATTTTTCCTATTATTACGTGTACTGAGTTTAAATTTATTTAAAGAAACTTATCATTAAATGTTTTTTTTTATAACGTATTTTTAGTTTATTTGAAGAATCTTCATGCTAATTTTAGTTGGTTTTAAGTTAGGTTAAGTTTAGTTAAAGAATGTTAATATTCCTTTTTTTTTTCTTTGTTTGCTATCATTGAAGTCAAGTTAAGTTTATTATGGTTTGTTAAAAGTAATTTTAAGTCAAGTTTACTCAAACAATTTTGAAATTTAATTTTTGTTTCTTAAAAGTTGGGGTAAATTAAGTTTACTCACACAGTAGTAAAATTCAAATTGTGTTTCCTTTAGATAAAAAACTTATTTAAGAAATCTTAGAATTCAGTTTTGTTTCTTTAATATAAAAATAATTTTTTTAACTAATTTTATTTTTCAAGTTTGTTTCTTTAATGTAAAAATTATTTTTTTAACTAATCTTATTTTTCAAGTTTGTTTCTTTAATATAACAATTATTTTTTTAACCAATATAATTCAAATTTGTTTTTTTAAGTCAAAATTTAAATGTGTTTTTGTTTTTATAAGAATATACCATATTAATGATTTTTAAAAATAAGGAAAAATATATCTATTTACTAACTTTCTATTTACATAACTAATCCTCGTTACGTCTGTCTGCCGGCTGCGGTGTTCATGCGTCGCTGTTTCCATGGATTTCCGGGTAGGATTCACCCTTCTCTGTGCTCACTGGTGTTGTTAGCAAAATGTTAGCCCAAATACCCCTTGTTGCTGATATACAACCACCAGTACTCCGCGAGCAAATATTCACAAAAAGACTTTCGTTTTTAGATAGTTTTCCCACGCGTGCACCCTTCTTTTCACCTTCCGTACGAACACACCGACAATCTTTTCAGCAAATAGTATGACATTTCCAACTCAATATAGGTATCGGGCAAATGCCCAATGGAACCCAACACTTGGCCTACCAAACGATCTGCACGACACAGTGTAGGATCAATCTTAGTGCCAACACCGATTAGATCTCCAGGAACTGCATATTGCAACTCGTTCCGTGTGGTGTATAGCGCAAACAATGCGTGAGAAAATCGGTCTACACGTGATGTTGACTTCATTATCCTTCGTGACAATGCCCGATCGCACCTCAATCTCCTGACCAACTTTTTAACGCCAGACAGAATTGAACAACCAGCTACACCACCTTTTAAATCGTTGAACTCAACAGCGTGTTGCAGCCATCACTGTTTAGCAGAAAAAAAAAGGAAAGACTGACAGAATCTTTTTTCTTGATCGACTGCTCTGCTGCAGCATCGTTTTTCGTTAATTTTCTTCTACTTTCATCTGACACGGCGACCAGGGCTGGCACAGGCATGCGAAAAAGTTATATCACACTGTGTAACACGCCACTCACACGTGAATACACGGAGTTACGCGTAATTATTTTCTCATTATGCCTGTGTTAGGAGCTTATTCGTTCGTTAAGTCGTCGTCAAGACGTCACAACTTCAGCCAAGATACGATAGGTATTTTGTTATAACGTCCATTTTTATTGGCTGATGCCGGCTCAAGCACGTGCTGGCCATTTTGGATTTTCTGTACTTGTCAAACCTGTCTAGGGAGGAAATAGAGATTTTTCAACCGCGTACCGCTAAGTGTGTCCACCGGTAGATGGCGCTAGTCAAAAAAGTTAATATGTATAAAAAAAAAATTTCAAGTGACATCATGAAAATGGCCGTTGTGTCGTGTCGCTTCCCTGTCCAACTTTGGATTCAAATTCGAATTCACTTTTGAGAACGGAACCCAAACTTCACTTCCGACGATCTGTCACGAAAGCAACAACAACTTCATCCGGTCGGACGGAAGACAAACGTTGGCCGCCATACTCTACTTTTGAATTTGAATTCAAACTCGCTGTTGAACATGGAGGTCACCATCTCTCTCCATTTTGAAGTGTCACAAGGTGTCACATACAATATCACGGGAGGTGTTCAGACGACACAACATCTGTCAACCTTTGCAAGTCGAGCTGTTTAGGAGGTGTTCAGACGTTTTGACACAAGCCGTCCCTCACAACTTGAAGCATTTTTTCTTGTGCGGCATAGACTATCTCGTTGTTGATCTGTGCGATAAGCTCGATGATTTCTACTTGCCAACCGAGCCGTTTCACGGGCTGTCTCTCTGCGCTCTTGTGTTTGAGAAGCCCGAAGTCGGGCCATACTTACGCGGCGCTTTTCTCGTGCGATTTCTCGTTCTTCTTCAATAGATTGATTCGCAATGTTTTGAAGCCTAATTGCATTACGGCTTTGTTGGTTTATACTGAATTACATTGTTATATGATATTTATTTCCAAAGCTATTCGATATAAAAATTTTGGATTGTATGGGCAGAGCCACACCCCCTTGTTCGATGACCGTCTCAGTTTTCTAGTAGAAAGATATCACCCAATAGTAATTCTATACTGAATTTCGTTGTTATACGACATTTAGTTCCAAAGCTATCTGATATTTAAAAATTTAAAGTGTATGGGCGGAGCCACACCCCCTTTTCCAAAGCCAATCCCAGTTTCCAGCAGTAGGATATCACCAAGTAGCAACTCCATATTGAATTTCATTATTATATGCCATTTAGTTCCAAAGCTATTCGACAGTTTAAAGACACGACTAAACGGTACGTTCTAACCGAGTTTCATTAATGTGTGACTTATAGCTTGAAAGTTATACTGAAAATTTGAGCAGCTGGAAAAGTTCCTTACGTCCAACGCCCATAAAATTTTACTAGTTGAACAGCAAGTGAAAATTAAGGTCGAATACCGAATTCCGTTGCTGTACGACCTATAATTCCAAAGCTATTCGATATAGAAGATTTGATTTGTTGAATTTGTGGTGAAGTGGCAAGTTGAGCTAAGCGCATATTGTCTTCACTTATTAAACATAAATGAAATCAATTAGAAAATCCTGAAACAATTTATCCATCGAAAGACTTATGTTGCTTATGAATTCATTTAATTATTCAATTAATGTGAAGTATTACTGAACAAATATCATATTTTTAGCATTAACCAAAAATTAACAAATTGTATGCCTGCATATGACTGCATGCTGTTCAACGTGAGTATTAGATATCAAACAATATCTACATACACATTTCTGGTATGCAAGACAAGTTGGAAGTTGGATGTTAGTTTGATTTCATGAACCTTAAAAGCAATGCAAATCTATATAAAAAACTGTACATGAAGCAAATACAAATTCCTACACTTTTGGGTTACTGCGCTATTTTTTAGCTTTTGACGTAGAATACGTCATTCTCGGAGGTAAGTAGGGTGGTTGATAGTAGACATGGGTAACGCAGCAAAATATGCTGCGCTGCTACAACAACCCCAGCGCAGTTTACTGTATCAGCGAAATGCGCTAACGCAATTGCGCCATGAAGCATTTTGAAATGCTATGATATCTGTATCATCAAGACCAGCGCAGGCTGTTTTTGATTTGGATAGCGCGATGCGTTATGTGGTCAATTTGTTGAATGCGCTGAGCTTTGTGGTGAAGTAGCAAGTTGGGCTAAGCGCATATTGTCTTCACTTATTAAACATAAATGAAATTAATTAGAAAATCCTGAAACAATTTATCTATCGAAAGACTCATGTTGCTTATGAATTCATTTAATTATTCAATTAATATGAAGTATTACTGAACATATAGCGTATTTTTAGCATTAACCAAAAACGAAAAAAAATGTATACCCCAAGCATGACTGCATGCTGTTCAACGTGAGTATTAGATATCAAACAATATGTACATACACATTTCTGGTATGCAAGACAAATTAGAAGTTGGATGTTAGTTTCATTTCATGTACCTTAAAAGCAATGAAAATCTATAGAAAAAACTGTACATGAAGCAAATACAATTTCCTGCGATTTTGGGTTACTGCGCTATTTTTGAGCTTTTTTTTAGCGCAATATTTAGCTTTAGCGCAAAACAAAAAGTAGCGCTGCTTAACATATGAAAAAGATAAAAAAATTAAAATGTCAATAATTTTTCCAGGGACCGCAAATAACGATTATCGCTATCAATCAATCCTTTTATAACAATTATTTTTTTGTCGTTATTTGTTCGATCAGAAATAAAAATTATTTTTGGTCGTTTTTTTCAATCAGAAAAAAAGTTATTTTTTTGTTATTTTTTCGATTGGAAATAATAATCATTTTGTGATCGTTATTTTTTCGATCGGAAATAAAAATCATTTTGTGATCGTTATTTTTTTCGATCAGAAATAAAAGTTATTTTTCATCGTTATTTTTTTCGATCAGAAATAAAAATCATTTTGTGACTATTATTTTTTCGGTCAGAAATAAAAGTTACTTTTGATCGATATTTTTTAGACCAGAAATAAAAATCAATCATTGATCGATATTTTTTCGATCAGATTAAAAAAATTATTTTTTGATCTATATTAAATCGATCAAAAAAGTAACATGCATATAAAGATATAAATTATAATAAAATGAAAACTTAAAAAAGCGCTATAACTCGAAAACAAAAGAAGATAGGAAAAAATAAAAGTGGGTTTGGCTTTTCTAAAGAGGGTGGGTGGCATCGAAATCTCGACGCACAGGTAGAGGGGTTGGTCGATATGATAACCTTAAAAATTTGAAAAAACGCCATATCTTGAAAACGAAACAAGATGGGACATTACTTATATTTTGTACTTCTATTTTCTGCAGCTATTTTCTACTAATATTTTCTTTAGTGTTCTAGTACTATTTTCCATCAATATTTTCTACTACTATTTTTTGCAACCACCCAGCCGGACACCTAACTGTTAGATATGCCATATTTAGGGTCTTTTTTTTAGGGGTTTGTTTTTCGAATTGAAATAAAACACAAGAAAATCGTTTTAATGTCCATCAATTTGGCTTTATTGGAAGGATAATTTTATGCCATTAATGTTTTAATATGATTTCGGGCATGTGGCCGCCGCGGCTGGCTCGAATAAAGCCAATTCTACAGGTCCAATTTCCAACCACTTTTTCGAGCATATGGGGCCGTATGTCGGCAATAACGCCACGAATGTTGGCCTCCAAGTCCCCTAACGTTTCTGGTTTGTTGGCGTAGACGAGCGACTTCACATATCCCCAAAGAAAATAATCCAATGGTGTCAAATCACACGATCTTGGTGGCCAATTGACAGGTCCATTCCGCGAAATTATGCGCTCATCGAATGTTTCCTTCAATAAATCGATTGTGACGTGCGCTGTGTGGCATGTAGCGCCGTCTTGTTGGAACCACAACTCATCCACATTCATGCCATCCAATTCGGGAACAAAATAGTCGGTTATCATGGCTCTATACCGGTTTCCATTAACGATAACTGACTCTCCAGCATTATTTCGGAAGAAGTATGGCCCAATGACTCCACCAGCCCATAGAGCACACCAAACAGTCAGTTTTTGTGGATGTAATGGCGTCTCAAGGATCTCATGTGGATTCTCTTCACTCCAAATGCGGCAATTTTGCTTGTTGACGTAGCCATTCAACCAAAAATGAGCCTCATAACTGAACAAAATTTTGCGATGAAAATCAGCATCGAGATCAATATCATTTTCGGCCCGTTTGCAAGCGTTGTTCTTTTGTCAACCTGTTCATGATGAAATGGCAAACCAAACTGAACATAAATGACATTAGAGTTGCCAGATTTGACCACAAAATGCCAGTTTTATCTCTATTCGAAAAACAAACCCCTATAAAAAACACCCTTTATATGACATATTCCTAACGCCAAAGGCGTTAGGTTCATATAAAACTCTTAATACAAATTACGTTAGGTTTGTTCTAGCGTTGGGAAAAACCTAACGCCTTTTTGTCTATCCGTGTGATCTGGCATCTCTGTCTGCCTCATATGATTTATCCATTAAAAAGAGCTATTGCTGTCCTGTTCACACCAATTATAAATTCTACAAAGAATTTAATAATAAACTCAGCTGTTTAATTAAGTACGCAGTTAGCGTCCCGCAAAACCTTTTCACCATGGTGTAGTGGTTAGAGTGCTGGCCTTTAACGAAAACATACGCGGGTTCAAACCCTACGCCAACAAAAACACATTTTGTTTGTAATAATTTTTATTTATGTTCTTTTATTATTTTTTAAGAAGCATATATTTTTAAGTAAGTGATATACAGAATTATAAAGAGGAAAATGAAAAAATTATATACAGAAATAAATTAAAAAAAAAGCAAGTTCTGGTGACAAAAATAAAAGCAAAAACAAATTTACATGCTATTTAAAAAACATATTTATATAAAAAGAGAAAAAGTCATATAAAATTAGCAAAATAATAATGTTAATTCATAGGTATAATTATTCAATACTTCAAAGAAAAAAAATTAAATAAAAAAATCAAAATCAAAGCTTAATACGACCACCACCAAATACATTATTATTAGTAACTGAAATAATAAGGAGAATAAGTTAGTGATTAAGAATATTACCATTAACCCTGCTTAGATAATGTACGTCTGCGAGACGTATGCCTTATGCCCATTTATGTTACAATGACTTTTTAATGCAAATATTATACAATTTTTTTAGTTATTATATAATCAAAAGTGTTTTTGAAAAATATTTTAATAAAAAAAGAAATGAATGAAATAAATGATATCATTTACAAAACTTTGCAAAAATCTTTCCATTAACATTTAAAAAAGGTGGTACATATACTGGCATACGTCTCTCAGACGTACGTTATCTTTTCAATAAAAAAAATTAAAAAAGCAGGGTTAATAAAATATAAAATATTATATTACTATTTATTTGGGTTTTTTTTTTGGAATAGTGCTGCCTCTGCCGATGCCGGTTATGGCTCAAATCAACATATCTCCTTAATCCTTGATTGAATTGGGCCCTTCCTTGAGTTTGGAAAACATCTGTAAGACAGAATTTCATGAAAAAAATATTTAAAGAAGATCTTGAATCTTACCGAACAGAGTTTTACTAACCAAATTCATCTCGCTTAGAGACAGCTTCCCAAACTTCCCCTCCACGTTGTAGTTGAAACAAAATCCATCGGAGAACATACTCCTCAACACATCATCGAGAGTTCCCGAGGAACCCTTAATTTTGAAAATGTGAGCCTTCTTTGAATTTATATATATATTATAATATAAAAGAAGTTCGAACTGCAGTGTCCTTACCATTGACATCTCATACTCCAAATTTTGAAGCTTTTCTTCTACTTCAATGTAGATAGAGATGGTCGTGATGGGAAAAGTGGATGCGATGTTGATTGCAATTTCGTCATCGGATTCTCCTATCATGCGGCACAATGACCTATGCATCCGTTTCACGAGAATTTGCACTCACGTACCATCGTGTTCTACGCCAGAATCTCACTCCTTTGGGTAATCTGAAAACGTAAAATATTTTAATGCAACAAATGATTAATTGCTTAAATTAATAAAAATAAGATGTGTACTAGAGAGCTGCACTGGCATAAGAAAAATGACTTGCTAGCCATGTACCATTATTCAAGTACTTCGTCTGTCCGTCTGTCTGTGATCACGATTACAACCGTAATTTTTAAGCTATCATCAAATGGAAATTGGGCCAAATTGGATGAAAACCACGCCCACCTTCCAAACAAAGTGACTTTATAAAAAAAAAAACTATAAAAAATATTTTTCATTAAAACTATGACGAAAATGTTTTTACAGATAAACATTTGATTGAATGCTTAAGACTTTGAATATACTTTGGTTCGGCAGTGGGGTATTTTAACTTCGACCCAGTCGAAGATCTTTTCTTACTAGTTTAAGTTTAAATTATGTTGAGTTATGTTATGTATCCCTACAGATACTTACAATATCTTTATTGCTTGCCTCCAATATGGTCAACCGATTCTCCATACTTTCCAAGCGATTTTGAATTATATTTAGCGTAGAAAGTATTTTCTGTTGGTTATTTATAACCGTTCCAAGGCTTGGCAAGTCTGAAAAATTTAACAATTATATCTATATTAGCGTGGCCGTTATTTTTTTTTTTATTTCTTATACTCTCTCCCCCCAAATCGGTTCAGTTTTATGTAAAAAAAAATACAAAAAATGTTCAAAGCGATAAGTTGTGTAAGTAAGGGGTGTCGCCCGCCCCTCAAAATTGGCCTTCAAGCCCATTTATTCAAATGTAGTTTGTTTGTATAAGAGTATCTTTTTAAAAAACATTTTACAAGAATATGATGTATGGCAATATTTTAGCTCTTTTAGTCAACAACATTAGCCTCAAAGAAAGTTTTTTGCTAAAATTAATATTTTAGAAAATAACCAACAAAATACCAAAAATTATATGTACCAAAATTAAATTTATGTGGAAATTATTTGTTCTAAGCATGTGCGGTAAAAGCTTATGTCTATTAAATTATTTCATACATAGCTATACTACGTATAGTCAAAAGAAAACTAAACAAAAACAAAATTATTGAGTTATATTAAAAAATTTAGAACTCTTGACTTACAGTAAATTTCTTAGAGTTCGAAAACCGGCGACGATAGTCGCTAACAACCTGCAGTACAAATTGTTTTTGCTCTTCATTTCTTGTAAAGAGCTTATTATACTCCTCCATCAACTTCAATCCTCTTTCGGCGGTATCATTGATGACTCTTAATTTTTTTAATGTTTTTACCGCTGTCATAAAGCAATCCTGCGCAGGCCATTCGGACGGAGTTAATGTCATGAAAGACGTATCAATTTGAAATCTCTCAAAAAAATTTCTTGTTTGAGAAGAAACAAACTGCTCAAGCCCACCACTAATGAATTTTGAAACTGTTTGTTTTCCCATTGTGGCGCGGCTAAAGTTAATTTGTTTTTCTTTTTCAATATTCAAAGCAGCGACCATATTTTCTTTTGTTGCATCTACGACAGTGTTGTCAAAAAACGCAAATGCAATAGCCTCCCCATTTAAATACCATAACTGGTTTTTGAATTTTTTGACGGCAACCTGCGAGATTCCTTAATCAATATTTTCAAAATCTTTTAATTTTGACAAAACATTTAAGTCGGTGTATGGTGCTTGTATTGCTAAGGGAGCAGAAAACCAGGCTTCAACATATACGGCGACAATAAAAATGCAAATTTGACGTAGTCCAATGCTTTCAGATTCTGTCAAGTTAAACTCTTCACGGAACAAATATATTTTCAAGCTGTAAATAGCTTTTCCCATCCAACGCGCATGATGATAAGCACCCGGTGAACGAATTATTTCACTGTTTGGCGGTTTTTTAGGTTCTCACCCAGGAATAGCAATGTAAGTTCTAGTAACTCCTTATAATCCTCTCTAGGTTGTACTTCTTGTAAGATTGTGTTAACAAAACTTACAACCCGAGATTTTTTGTTTTTCAAATAATTATTTACCACTTCATCTTGCATTCCTTGCTGTCAGTTGTTAACGTTTAATTTTGGCTATGCATTTTTAAATTTTTCAAATATTGTAACGTTAGGGCTTGACTGATTTTTAAATTTTTCCTCAAACACACTTCTCAGTACAACTTCATAAATGTGGTCGCTTCATAAAACTTCATAAAAGAAAATATGGTCGCTGCTTTGAATATTGAAAAAGAAAAACAAATTAACTTTAACCGCGCCACAATGGGAAAACAAACAGTTTCAAAATTCATTAGTGGTGGGCTTGAGCAGTTTTTTTCTTCTCAAACAAGAAATTTTCGAACTCTAAGAAATCTACTGTAAGTCAAGAGTTATAAATATTTTAATATAACTCCATAATTTTGTTTTTGTTTGGTTTTCTTTTGGCTATACGTAGTATAGCTATGTATGAAATAATTTAATAGACATAAGCTTTTAACGCACATGCTTAGAACAAATAATTTCCATATAAATTTAATTTTGGTACATATAATTTTTGGTATTTTGTTGGTTATTTTCTAAAATATTAATTTTAGCAAAAAACTTTCTTTGAGGCTAATGTTGTTGACTAAAAGAGCTAAAATAGTGCCATACATCATATTCTTGTAAAATGTTTTTTTAAAAAGATACTCATATACAAACAAATTACATTTGAATAAATGGGCTTGAAGGCCAACTTTGTGGGGCGGGCGACACCCCTTAAACACAACTTATCGCTTTGAAACTTTTTTGTATTTTTTTTTACATAAAACTGAACCGATTTGGGGGGAGAGAGTATAAGGAATCAAAAAAAAAATATTCTCCATACAACTAACGGCCACGCTATCTATATATATAAAAAAGGAACTTATGTTTGTAAGGCCGCAATAGACTCCTAAACTACTCATCCGATTAGCATGAAAATTTGTGTATAGAAGTTTTTTGGTACGGTGCGTGTTTGTGGGCTATCAATTTTGATCCACCTTGAACACCAGAGGGCGCTCTAGTACAAATTTTTTACAATACTGCCTAAAACTCATAAACTGCTAATGCGATTAGAATGAAAAGTGGTATACAGTGAGTTTCATGTACGTTGAGTGTTCTGCTGCTATCGTTTTTGACCTGTATTGAACACCAGAGGGCGCTTTAGTACAAATTTTTTACGAAACCACCTAAAACTCCCAAACCGCTCATGCGATTAGAATAAAAATTGGTATATAGTAGTTTTCAGGTACGATGAGCTTTTCAGCACTATCTCTTTTGACCCACCTTGGACACCAGATGGTGCTGTAGTACAAATTTTTTACAAAATCGCATATTTTTAGTTGTTTTCTTAGGTTACATGTGAAAATATTTACAAAATATAAAATATTTCTTAAATTTAGTAAAACTTAAGAAATTTCCGTTATTTTGACATCAAAAACATGAACATATCTTGAAAACTATGAAAAATTTTACTACAACGATATATTTAATGCAACATCGTTGCTTAATAATGAGAAAAAAACAATCAGAAATTTAATTTTGTGACTTTCGATTCAAATATCTCCGCTGCATTTGTATACATTTTGTTAAAGTTTTTTTTGTCATAAAGCTTCATCAAAGTACTATGAAAACCTCATTGCAAAAATACCGTTAGTCGAGTATATGTATATTAAATTTTTTTTTCAAAAAAGGTCTAAAATTTTGGATTTTTCCTCAAAAAAAGGCTCAAAATTTGTTTTTGTTGTGAAACTAATTTAAATTCAAATTCACAAATTGTCAACTCTATTTAAAAGTTATAACATTTGTAAACAAAAGTTATTTCTCGCACCAGTTTACATGAGTAATAAAATTGTGGCATATTTTAATAAGTTTATTTCTTTTATAATTCTTAAAAAACATATTTTTTAAGAAGTATATTGTGAGCTTAATGCCAAATAATTCATGAAGCAACAGGTTGCTACAACAACAAAGTTCTTTGCAGAACTTAAACCAAGCTGACTAGACCATGGTTTCGTCGGACGCTACTCCGACTCATCAGTAGTCTCAGTGGTTCTAGCAGTCCACTAACTTTGACAAGCTAATAGGCGCAAGATCAATAAAACCAAAGAGGAATTATAGAAGCGCTATACTTTGTCAAAGCAATGTTTTTCTACTCTTTTGCTAGTCGCAAAATTTCAAAAAGTTGACTGCATTGATTCTGCAAAGATTTTGTTGTTGCGCTTTTTTGTTTACTTCTTTATCACGTATCAATCTAGGTTCCAACATTTTGTTGGTAATAAACCATAGAAGGCGTGAAGAAAGTTTTTTTGAAAGCAGATGTTTATTATATGCGCAGACATATAATATTACATCATGTTTTCGTAGGTCGTGCTCGCACCAGTTTACATGAGTTATAAAATTGTGGCATATTTTAATAAGTTTATTTCTTTTATAATTCTTAAAAAACATATTTTTTAAGAATTATATTGTGAGCTTAATGCCAAATAATTCATGAAGCAACAGGTTATATACAGGCGCATATAATAAACATCTGCTTTCAAAAAAACCTTCTTCACGCCTTCTATGGTTTAATACCAACAAAATGTTGGAACCTAGATTGATACGTGATAAAGAAGTAAACAAAAAAGCGCAACAACAAAATCTTTGCAGAATCAACGCAGTCAACTTTTTGAAATTTTGCGACTAGCAAAAGAGTAGAAAAACATTGCTTTGACAAAGTATAGCGCTTCTATAATTATTCTTTGGTTTTATTGATCTTGCGCCTATTAGCTTGTCAAAGTTAGTGGACTGCTAGAACCACTGAGACTACTGATGAGTCGGAGTAGCGTCCGACGAAACCATGGTCTAGTCAGCTTGGTTTAAGTTCTGCAAAGAACTTTGTTGTTGTAGCAACCTGTTGCTTCATGAATTATTTGGCATTAAGCTCACAATATAATTCTTAAAAAATATGTTTTTTAAGAATTATAAAAGAAATAAAAGTTATTTCAATTTTACGCAAAAATTAAAAACCATTTTTGTGATTCAAAAAGCAAGGCCTTTGAATCCCTATCCCTTGATTTTTTCGAAGAAAATTTTTTTCCAATATTGTGTTTTTATATTTTTGTAAAAATATTAAAGCTAAGAAATTAATTTATTAGAAAAAATTATCTTAGTATCTCTTACCAATAAAAAGTTATAACCAATAATCTTTATCCAAAATATATATACAAAAAGCAAAACGCTGTCTGTGTGATGGCTGGAAACTTCACAATTACTGAGTCGATAGAGCTGAAATTTTGGCAGCACATTTTTTTCAAGTACAAGATGGCTTAAATTTCTGTCACACCCCCTCTTACCACCCACAAATCAATAAAAATGCTATATTTCCTATGGTTTCCGTCGATTTGGCTACATTTTTGTAATTTAGTTTGTATGCTCACTGTCGGCAACTGCACTAAAACTGGGTAATGTCCATCTACTAGAAAACTGGGATGAGCATTATATAAGAGGTTGTGGCTCCGCCCATACAGTTAAAATTTGTATTATCGAATAGCTTTGAAAGCAAAAGTAGCAATACTTACATACAAACTCAAAATGGAGTTACTATTTGGTGATCTCCTGCTACTGGGAAACTGTAACGGGCAGTAGAAAATAACAGTGGTGTCAAATTATGAGTCTAAGAAAAGTTTTGAATACACCTATTATGTTCCCATATAGTTGCAGGGTGCAACAACGCGCGCCGGGAAAAGCTATCTATCTATCTATATATATAAAAAAGGAGCTTATGTTTGTAAGGCCGCAATAGACTCCTAAACTACTCATCCGATTAGCATGCAAATTTGTGTATAGAAGTTTTTTGGTACGGTGCGTGTTTGTGGGCTATCAATTTTGATCCACCTTGAACACCAGAGGGCGCTGTAGTACAAATTTTTTACAAAACTGCCTAAAACTCATAAACTGCTAATGCGATTAAAATGAAAAGTGGTATACAGTGAGTTTCATGTACGTTGAGTGTTCTGCTGCTATCGTTTTTGACCTATATTGAACACCAGAGGGCGCTTTAGTACAAATTTTTTACGAAACCACCTAAAACTCCCAAACCGCTCATGCGATTAGAATAAAAATTGGTATATAGTAGTTTTCAGGTACGATGAGCTTTTCAGCACTATCTCTTTTGACCCACCTTGGACACCAGATGGTGCTGTAGTACAAATTTTTTACAAAATCGCATATTTTTAGTTGTTTTCTTAGGTTACATGTGAAAATATTTACAAAATATAAAATATTTCTTAAATTTAGTAAAATTAAAAAATTACCGTTATTTTGACATAAAAAACATGAACATATCTTGAAAACTATGAAAAATTTTACTACAACGATATATTTAATGCAACATCGTTGCTTAATAATGAGAAAAAAACAATCAGAAATTTAATTTTGTGACTTTCGATTCAAATATCTCCGCTGCATTTGTATACATTTTGTTAAATTTTTTTTTGTCTTAAAGCTTCATCAAAGTACTATGAAAACCTTATTGCAAAAATATAAGAGGGTGTGGCTCCGCCCATACAGTTAACATTTGTATTATCGAATAGCTTTGAAAGCAAAAGTAGCAATACTTACATACAAACTCAAAATGGAGTTACTATTTGGCAGTGGAAAATAACAGTGGTGTCAAACTATGAGTCTAAGAAAAGTTTTGAATACACCTATTATGTTCCCATATAGTTGCAGGGTGCAACAACGCGCGCCGGGAAAAGCTATCTATCTATCTATATATATAAAAAAGGAGCTTATGTTTGTAAGGCCGCAATAGACTCCTAAACTACTCATCCGATTAGCATGCAAATTTGTGTATAGAAGTTTTTTGGTACTGTGCGTGTTTGTGGGCTATCAATTTTGATCCACCTTGAACACCAGAGGGCGCTGTAGTACAAATTTTTTACAAAACTGCCTAAAACTCATAAACTGCTAATGCGATTAGAATGAAAAGTGGTATACAGTGAGTTTCATGTACGTTGAGTGTTCTGCTGCTATCGTTTTTGACCTATATTGAACACCAGAGGGCGCTTTAGTACAAATTTTTTACGAAACCACCTAAAACTCCCAAACCGCTCATGCGATTAGAATAAAAATTGGTATATAGTAGTTTTCAGGTACGATGAGCTTTTCAGCACTATCTCTTTTGACCCACCTTGGACACCAGATGGTGCTGTAATACAAATTTTTTACAAAATCGCATATTTTTAGTTGTTTTCTTAGGTTACATGTGAAAATATTTACAAAATATAAAATATTTCTTACATTTAGTAAAATTAAAAAATTACCGTTATTTTGACATCAAAAACATGAACATATCTTGAAAACTATGAAAAATTTTACTACAACGATATATTTAATGCAACATCGTTGCTTAATAATGAGAAAAAAACAATCAGAAATTTAATTTTGTGACTTTCGATTCAAATATCTCCGCTGCATTTGTATACATTTTGTTAAATTTTTTTTTGTCTTAAAGCTTCATCAAAGTACTATGAAAACCTTATTGCAAAAATATAAGAGGGTGTGGCTCCGCCCATACAGTTAAAATTTGTATTATCGAATAGCTTTGAAAGCAAAAGTAGCAATACTTACATACAAACTCAAAATGGAGTTACTATTTGGCAGTGGAAAATAACAGTGGTGTCAAACTATGAGTCTAAGAAAAGTTTTGAATACACCTATTATGTTCCCATATAGTTGCAGGGTGCAGCAACGCGCGCCGGGAAAAGCTATCTTCTATATATATAAAAAAGGAGCTTATGTTTGTAAGGCCGCAATAGACTCCTAAACTACTCATCCGATTAGCATGAAAATTTGTGTATAGAAGTTTTTTGGTACGGTGCGTGTTTGTGGGCTATCAATTTCGATCCACCTTGAACACCAGAGGGCGCTGTAGTACAAATTTTTTACAAAACTGCCTAAAACTCATAAACTGCTAATGCGATTAGAATGAAAAGTAGTATACAGTGGGTTTCATATACGTTGAGTGTTGTGCTTCTATCGTTTTTGACCTATATTGAACTTCAGAGGGCGCTATAGTACAAATTTTTTACAAAACCACCTAAAACTCCCAAATTGCTCATGCGATTAGAATAAAAATTGGTATATAGTAGTTTTCAGGTACGATGAGTTTTTTGGTAGTATCTTCTTTGAACCACCTTGGACACCAGATGGTGCTGTAGTACAAATTTTTTACAAAATCGCATATTTTTAGTTGTTTTCTTATGTTTCATACACAAATATTTACAAAATATAAAATATTTCTTAAATTTAGTAAAACTTAAGAAATTTCCGTTATTTTGACATCAAAAACATGAACATATCTTGAAAACTATGAAAAATTTTACTACTACGATATATTTATTGCAACATCGTTGCTCAAAAATGATAAAAAAAAGAATCAGAAATTTAATTTTGCGACTTTCGAGTCAAATATCTCCGCTGCTTTTGTATACATTTTGTTAAATTTTTTTTTTGTCTTAAAGCTTCATCAAAGTACTATGAAAACCTCATTGCAAAAAACCGTTAGTCGAGTATATGTATATTAAATTTATTTTTTCAAAAAAGGTCTAAAATTTTGGATTTTTTCTCAAAAAAGGCTCAAAATTTTTTTTTGTTGTGAAACTAATTTAAATTCAAATTCACAAATTGTCAACTCTATTTAAAAGTTATAACATTTGTAAACAAAAGTTATTTCTCGCACCAGTTTACATGAGTTATAAAATTGTGGCATATTTTAATAAGTTTATTTCTTTTATAATTCTTAAAAAACATATTTTTTAAGAAGTATATTGTGAGCTTAATGCCAAATAATTCATGAAGCAACAGGTTGCTACAACAACAAAGTTCTTTGCAGAACTTAAACCAAGCTGACTAGACCATGGTTTCGTCGGACGCTACTCCGACTCATCAGTAGTCTCAGTGGTTCTAGCAGTCCACTAACTTTGACAAGCTAATAGGCGCAAGATCAATAAAACCAAAGAGGAATTATAGAAGCGCTATACTTTGTCAAAGCAATGTTTTTCTACTCTTTTGCTAGTCGCAAAATTTCAAAAAGTTGACTGCATTGATTCTGCAAAGATTTTGTTGTTGCGCTTTTTTGTTTACTTCTTTATCACGTATCAATCTAGGTTCCAACATTTTGTTGGTAATAAACCATAGAAGGCGTGAAGAAAGTTTTTTTGAAAGCAGATGTTTATTATATGCGCAGACATATAATATTACATCATGTTTTCGTAGGTCGTGCTCGCACCAGTTTACATGAGTTATAAAATTGTGGCATATTTTAATAAGTTTATTTCTTTTATAATTCTTAAAAAACATATTTTTTAAGAATTATATTGTGAGCTTAATGCCAAATAATTCATGAAGCAACAGGTTATATACAGGCGCATATAATAAACATCTGCTTTCAAAAAAACCTTCTTCACGCCTTCTATGGTTTAATACCAACAAAATGTTGGAACCTAGATTGATACGTGATAAAGAAGTAAACAAAAAAGCGCAACAACAAAATCTTTGCAGAATCAACGCAGTCAACTTTTTGAAATTTTGCGACTAGCAAAAGAGTAGAAAAACATTGCTTTGACAAAGTATAGCGCTTCTATAATTATTCTTTGGTTTTATTGATCTTGCGCCTATTAGCTTGTCAAAGTTAGTGGACTGCTAGAACCACTGAGACTACTGATGAGTCGGAGTAGCGTCCGACGAAACCATGGTCTAGTCAGCTTGGTTTAAGTTCTGCAAAGAACTTTGTTGTTGTAGCAACCTGTTGCTTCATGAATTATTTGGCATTAAGCTCACAATATAATTCTTAAAAAATATGTTTTTTAAGAATTATAAAAGAAATAAAAGTTATTTCAATTTTACGCAAAAATTAAAAACCATTTTTGTGATTCAAAAAGCAAGGCCTTTGAATCCCTATCCCTTGATTTTTTCGAAGAAAATTTTTTTCCAATATTGTGTTTTTATATTTTTGTAAAAATATTAAAGCTAAGAAATTAATTTATTAGAAAAAATTATCTTAGTATCTCTTACCAATAAAAAGTTATAACCAATAATCTTTATCCAAAATATATATACAAAAAGCAAAACGCTGTCTGTGTGATGGCTGGAAACTTCACAATTACTGAGTCGATAGAGCTGAAATTTTGGCAGCACATTTTTTTCAAGTACAAGATGGCTTAAATTTCTGTCACACCCCCTCTTACCACCCACAAATCAATAAAAATGCTATATTTCCTATGGTTTCCGTCGATTTGGCTACATTTTTGTAATTTAGTTTGTATGCTCACTGTCGGCAACTGCACTAAAACTGGGTAATGTCCATCTACTAGAAAACTGGGATGAGCATTATATAAGAGGTTGTGGCTCCGCCCATACAGTTAAAATTTGTATTATCGAATAGCTTTGAAAGCAAAAGTAGCAATACTTACATACAAACTCAAAATGGAGTTACTATTTGGTGATCTCCTGCTACTGGGAAACTGTAACGGGCAGTAGAAAATAACAGTGGTGTCAAATTATGAGTCTAAGAAAAGTTTTGAATACACCTATTATGTTCCCATATAGTTGCAGGGTGCAACAACGCGCGCCGGGAAAAGCTATCTATCTATCTATATATATAAAAAAGGAGCTTATGTTTGTAAGGCCGCAATAGACTCCTAAACTACTCATCCGATTAGCATGCAAATTTGTGTATAGAAGTTTTTTGGTACGGTGCGTGTTTGTGGGCTATCAATTTTGATCCACCTTGAACACCAGAGGGCGCTGTAGTACAAATTTTTTACAAAACTGCCTAAAACTCATAAACTGCTAATGCGATTAAAATGAAAAGTGGTATACAGTGAGTTTCATGTACGTTGAGTGTTCTGCTGCTATCGTTTTTGACCTATATTGAACACCAGAGGGCGCTTTAGTACAAATTTTTTACGAAACCACCTAAAACTCCCAAACCGCTCATGCGATTAGAATAAAAATTGGTATATAGTAGTTTTCAGGTACGATGAGCTTTTCAGCACTATCTCTTTTGACCCACCTTGGACACCAGATGGTGCTGTAGTACAAATTTTTTACAAAATCGCATATTTTTAGTTGTTTTCTTAGGTTACATGTGAAAATATTTACAAAATATAAAATATTTCTTAAATTTAGTAAAATTAAAAAATTACCGTTATTTTGACATAAAAAACATGAACATATCTTGAAAACTATGAAAAATTTTACTACAACGATATATTTAATGCAACATCGTTGCTTAATAATGAGAAAAAAACAATCAGAAATTTAATTTTGTGACTTTCGATTCAAATATCTCCGCTGCATTTGTATACATTTTGTTAAATTTTTTTTTGTCTTAAAGCTTCATCAAAGTACTATGAAAACCTTATTGCAAAAATATAAGAGGGTGTGGCTCCGCCCATACAGTTAAAATTTGTATTATCGAATAGCTTTGAAAGCAAAAGTAGCAATACTTACATACAAACTCAAAATGGAGTTACTATTTGGCAGTGGAAAATAACAGTGGTGTCAAACTATGAGTCTAAGAAAAGTTTTGAATACACCTATTATGTTCCCATATAGTTGCAGGGTGCAACAACGCGCGCCGGGAAAAGCTATCTATCTATCTATATATATAAAAAAGGAGCTTATGTTTGTAAGGCCGCAATAGACTCCTAAACTACTCATCCGATTAGCATGCAAATTTGTGTATAGAAGTTTTTTGGTACTGTGCGTGTTTGTGGGCTATCAATTTTGATCCACCTTGAACACCAGAGGGCGCTGTAGTACAAATTTTTTACAAAACTGCCTAAAACTCATAAACTGCTAATGCGATTAGAATGAAAAGTGGTATACAGTGAGTTTCATGTACGTTGAGTGTTCTGCTGCTATCGTTTTTGACCTATATTGAACACCAGAGGGCGCTTTAGTACAAATTTTTTACGAAACCACCTAAAACTCCCAAACCGCTCATGCGATTAGAATAAAAATTGGTATATAGTAGTTTTCAGGTACGATGAGCTTTTCAGCACTATCTCTTTTGACCCACCTTGGACACCAGATGGTGCTGTAGTACAAATTTTTTACAAAATCGCATATTTTTAGTTGTTTTCTTAGGTTACATGTGAAAATATTTACAAAATATAAAATATTTCTTACATTTAGTAAAATTAAAAAATTACCGTTATTTTGACATCAAAAACATGAACATATCTTGAAAACTATGAAAAATTTTACTACAACGATATATTTAATGCAACATCGTTGCTTAATAATGAGAAAAAAACAATCAGAAATTTAATTTTGTGACTTTCGATTCAAATATCTCCGCTGCATTTGTATACATTTTGTTAAATTTTTTTTTGTCTTAAAGCTTCATCAAAGTACTATGAAAACCTTATTGCAAAAATATAAGAGGGTGTGGCTCCGCCCATACAGTTAAAATTTGTATTATCGAATAGCTTTGAAAGCAAAAGTAGCAATACTTACATACAAACTCAAAATGGAGTTACTATTTGGCAGTGGAAAATAACAGTGGTGTCAAACTATGAGTCTAAGAAAAGTTTTGAATACACCTATTATGTTCCCATATAGTTGCAGGGTGCAGCAACGCGCGCCGGGAAAAGCTATCTTCTATATATATAAAAAAGGAGCTTATGTTTGTAAGGCCGCAATAGACTCCTAAACTACTCATCCGATTAGCATGAAAATTTGTGTATAGAAGTTTTTTGGTACGGTGCGTGTTTGTGGGCTATCAATTTCGATCCACCTTGAACACCAGAGGGCGCTGTAGTACAAATTTTTTACAAAACTGCCTAAAACTCATAAACTGCTAATGCGATTAGAATGAAAAGTAGTATACAGTGGGTTTCATATACGTTGAGTGTTGTGCTTCTATCGTTTTTGACCTATATTGAACTTCAGAGGGCGCTATAGTACAAATTTTTTACAAAACCACCTAAAACTCCCAAATTGCTCATGCGATTGGAATAAATATTGGTATATAGTAGTTTTCAGGTACGATGAGTTTTTTGGTAGTATCTTCTTTGAACCACCTTGGACACCAGATGGTGCTGTAGTACAAATTTTTTACAAAATCGCATATTTTTAGTTGTTTTCTTATGTTTCATACACAAATATTTACAAAATATAAAATATTTCTTAAATTTAGTAAAACTTAAGAAATTTCCGTTATTTTGACATCAAAAACATGAACATATCTTGAAAACTATGAAAAATTTTACTACTACGATATATTTATTGCAACATCGTTGCTCAAAAATGATAAAAAAAAGAATCAGAAATTTAATTTTGCGACTTTCGAGTCAAATATCTCCGCTGCTTTTGTATACATTTTGTTAAATTTTTTTTTTGTCTTAAAGCTTCATCAAAGTACTATGAAAACCTCATTGCAAAAAACCGTTAGTCGAGTATATGTATATTAAATTTATTTTTTCAAAAAAGGTCTAAAATTTTGGATTTTTTCTCAAAAAAGGCTCCAAATTTGTTTTTGTTGTGAAACTAATTTAAATTCAAATTCACAAATTGTCAACTCTATTTAAAAGTTATAACATTTGTAAACAAAAGTTATTTCTCGCACCAGTTTACATGAGTTATAAAATTGTGGCATATTTTAATAAGTTTATTTCTTTTATAATTCTTAAAAAACATATTTTTTAAGAAGTATATTGTGAGCTTAATGCCAAATAATTCATGAAGCAACAGGTTGCTACAACAACAAAGTTCTTTGCAGAACTTAAACCAAGCTGACTAGACCATGGTTTCGTCGGACGCTACTCCGACTCATCAGTAGTCTCAGTGGTTCTAGCAGTCCACTAACTTTGACAAGCTAATAGGCGCAAGATCAATAAAACCAAAGAGGAATTATAGAAGCGCTATACTTTGTCAAAGCAATGTTTTTCTACTCTTTTGCTAGTCGCAAAATTTCAAAAAGTTGACTGCATTGATTCTGCAAAGATTTTGTTGTTGCGCTTTTTTGTTTACTTCTTTATCACGTATCAATCTAGGTTCCAACATTTTGTTGGTAATAAACCATAGAAGGCGTGAAGAAAGTTTTTTTGAAAGCAGATGTTTATTATATGCGCAGACATATAATATTACATCATGTTTTCGTAGGTCGTGCTCGCACCAGTTTACATGAGTTATAAAATTGTGGCATATTTTAATAAGTTTATTTCTTTTATAATTCTTAAAAAACATATTTTTTAAGAATTATATTGTGAGCTTAATGCCAAATAATTCATGAAGCAACAGGTTATATACAGGCGCATATAATAAACATCTGCTTTCAAAAAAACCTTCTTCACGCCTTCTATGGTTTAATACCAACAAAATGTTGGAACCTAGATTGATACGTGATAAAGAAGTAAACAAAAAAGCGCAACAACAAAATCTTTGCAGAATCAACGCAGTCAACTTTTTGAAATTTTGCGACTAGCAAAAGAGTAGAAAAACATTGCTTTGACAAAGTATAGCGCTTCTATAATTATTCTTTGGTTTTATTGATCTTGCGCCTATTAGCTTGTCAAAGTTAGTGGACTGCTAGAACCACTGAGACTACTGATGAGTCGGAGTAGCGTCCGACGAAACCATGGTCTAGTCAGCTTGGTTTAAGTTCTGCAAAGAACTTTGTTGTTGTAGCAACCTGTTGCTTCATGAATTATTTGGCATTAAGCTCACAATATAATTCTTAAAAAATATGTTTTTTAAGAATTATAAAAGAAATAAAAGTTATTTCAATTTTACGCAAAAATTAAAAACCATTTTTGTGATTCAAAAAGCAAGGCCTTTGAATCCCTATCCCTTGATTTTTTCGAAGAAAATTTTTTTCCAATATTGTGTTTTTATATTTTTGTAAAAATATTAAAGCTAAGAAATTAATTTATTAGAAAAAATTATCTTAGTATCTCTTACCAATAAAAAGTTATAACCAATAATCTTTATCCAAAATATATATACAAAAAGCAAAACGCTGTCTGTGTGATGGCTGGAAACTTCACAATTACTGAGTCGATAGAGCTGAAATTTTGGCAGCACATTTTTTTCAAGTACAAGATGGCTTAAATTTCTGTCACACCCCCTCTTACCACCCACAAATCAATAAAAATGCTATATTTCCTATGGTTTCCGTCGATTTGGCTACATTTTTGTAATTTAGTTTGTATGCTCACTGTCGGCAACTGCACTAAAACTGGGTAATGTCCATCTACTAGAAAACTGGGATGAGCATTATATAAGAGGTTGTGGCTCCGCCCATACAGTTAAAATTTGTATTATCGAATAGCTTTGAAAGCAAAAGTAGCAATACTTACATACAAACTCAAAATGGAGTTACTATTTGGTGATCTCCTGCTACTGGGAAACTGTAACGGGCAGTAGAAAATAACAGTGGTGTCAAATTATGAGTCTAAGAAAAGTTTTGAATACACCTATTATGTTCCCATATAGTTGCAGGGTGCAACAACGCGCGCCGGGAAAAGCTATCTATCTATCTATATATATAAAAAAGGAGCTTATGTTTGTAAGGCCGCAATAGACTCCTAAACTACTCATCCGATTAGCATGCAAATTTGTGTATAGAAGTTTTTTGGTACGGTGCGTGTTTGTGGGCTATCAATTTTGATCCACCTTGAACACCAGAGGGCGCTGTAGTACAAATTTTTTACAAAACTGCCTAAAACTCATAAACTGCTAATGCGATTAGAATGAAAAGTGGTATACAGTGAGTTTCATGTACGTTGAGTGTTCTGCTGCTATCGTTTTTGACCTATATTGAACACCAGAGGGCGCTTTAGTACAAATTTTTTACGAAACCACCTAAAACTCCCAAACCGCTCATGCGATTAGAATAAAAATTGGTATATAGTAGTTTTCAGGTACGATGAGCTTTTCAGCACTATCTCTTTTGACCCACCTTGGACACCAGATGGTGCTGTAGTACAAATTTTTTACAAAATCGCATATTTTTAGTTGTTTTCTTAGGTTACATGTGAAAATATTTACAAAATATAAAATATTTCTTAAATTTAGTAAAATTAAAAAATTACCGTTATTTTGACATAAAAAACATGAACATATCTTGAAAACTATGAAAAATTTTACTACAACGATATATTTAATGCAACATCGTTGCTTAATAATGAGAAAAAAACAATCAGAAATTTAATTTTGTGACTTTCGATTCAAATATCTCCGCTGCATTTGTATACATTTTGTTAAATTTTTTTTTGTCTTAAAGCTTCATCAAAGTACTATGAAAACCTTATTGCAAAAATATAAGAGGGTGTGGCTCCGCCCATACAGTTAAAATTTGTATTATCGAATAGCTTTGAAAGTAAAAGTAGCAATACTTACATACAAACTCAAAATGGAGTTACTATTTGGCAGTGGAAAATAACAGTGGTGTCAAACTATGAGTCTAAGAAAAGTTTTGAATACACCTATTATGTTCCCATATAGTTGCAGGGTGCAACAACGCGCGCCGGGAAAAGCTATCTATCTATCTATATATATAAAAAAGGAGCTTATGTTTGTAAGGCCGCAATAGACTCCTAAACTACTCATCCGATTAGCATGCAAATTTGTGTATAGAAGTTTTTTGGTACTGTGCGTGTTTGTGGGCTATCAATTTTGATCCACCTTGAACACCAGAGGGCGCTGTAGTACAAATTTTTTACAAAACTGCCTAAAACTCATAAACTGCTAATGCGATTAGAATGAAAAGTGGTATACAGTGAGTTTCATGTACGTTGAGTGTTCTGCTGCTATCGTTTTTGACCTATATTGAACACCAGAGGGCGCTTTAGTACAAATTTTTTACGAAACCACCTAAAACTCCCAAACCGCTCATGCGATTAGAATAAAAATTGGTATATAGTAGTTTTCAGGTACGATGAGCTTTTCAGCACTATCTCTTTTGACCCACCTTGGACACCAGATGGTGCTGTAGTACAAATTTTTTACAAAATCGCATATTTTTAGTTGTTTTCTTAGGTTACATGTGAAAATATTTACAAAATATAAAATATTTCTTACATTTAGTAAAATTAAAAAATTACCGTTATTTTGACATCAAAAACATGAACATATCTTGAAAACTATGAAAAATTTTACTACAACGATATATTTAATGCAACATCGTTGCTTAATAATGAGAAAAAAACAATCAGAAATTTAATTTTGTGACTTTCGATTCAAATATCTCCGCTGCATTTGTATACATTTTGTTAAATTTTTTTTTGTCTTAAAGCTTCATCAAAGTACTATGAAAACCTTATTGCAAAAATATAAGAGGGTGTGGCTCCGCCCATACAGTTAAAATTTGTATTATCGAATAGCTTTGAAAGCAAAAGTAGCAATACTTACATACAAACTCAAAATGGAGTTACTATTTGGCAGTGGAAAATAACAGTGGTGTCAAACTATGAGTCTAAGAAAAGTTTTGAATACACCTATTATGTTCCCATATAGTTGCAGGGTGCAGCAACGCGCGCCGGGAAAAGCTATCTTCTATATATATAAAAAAGGAGCTTATGTTTGTAAGGCCGCAATAGACTCCTAAACTACTCATCCGATTAGCATGAAAATTTGTGTATAGAAGTTTTTTGGTACGGTGCGTGTTTGTGGGCTATCAATTTCGATCCACCTTGAACACCAGAGGGCGCTGTAGTACAAATTTTTTACAAAACTGCCTAAAACTCATAAACTGCTAATGCGATTAGAATGAAAAGTAGTATACAGTGGGTTTCATATACGTTGAGTGTTGTGCTTCTATCGTTTTTGACCTATATTGAACTTCAGAGGGCGCTATAGTACAAATTTTTTACAAAACCACCTAAAACTCCCAAATTGCTCATGCGATTAGAATAAAAATTGGTATATAGTAGTTTTCAGGTACGATGAGTTTTTTGGTAGTATCTTCTTTGAACCACCTTGGACACCAGATGGTGCTGTAGTACAAATTTTTTACAAAATCGCATATTTTTAGTTGTTTTCTTATGTTTCATACACAAATATTTACAAAATATAAAATATTTCTTAAATTTAGTAAAACTTAAGAAATTTCCGTTATTTTGACATCAAAAACATGAACATATCTTGAAAACTATGAAAAATTTTACTACTACGATATATTTATTGCAACATCGTTGCTCAAAAATGATAAAAAAAAGAATCAGAAATTTAATTTTGCGACTTTCGAGTCAAATATCTCCGCTGCTTTTGTATACATTTTGTTAAATTTTTTTTTTGTCTTAAAGCTTCATCAAAGTACTATGAAAACCTCATTGCAAAAAACCGTTAGTCGAGTATATGTATATTAAATTTATTTTTTCAAAAAAGGTCTAAAATTTTGGATTTTTTCTCAAAAAAGGCTCAAAATTTGTTTTTGTTGTGAAACTAATTTAAATTCAAATTCACAAATTGTCAACTCTATTTAAAAGTTATAACATTTGTAAACAAAAGTTATTTCTCGCACCAGTTTACATGAGTTATAAAATTGTGGCATATTTTAATAAGTTTATTTCTTTTATAATTCTTAAAAAACATATTTTTTAAGAATTATATTGTGAGCTTAATGCCAAATAATTCATGAAGCAACAGGTTATATACAGGCGCATATAATAAACATCTGCTTTCAAAAAAAACTTCTTCACGCCTTCTATGGTTTAATACCAACAAAATGTTGGAACCTAGATTGATACGTGATAAAGAAGTAAACAAAAAAGCGCAACAACAAAATCTTTGCAGAATCAACGCAGTCAACTTTTTGAAATTTTGCGACTAGCAAAAGAGTAGAAAAACATTGCTTTGACAAAGTATAGCGCTTCTATAATTCCTCTTTGGTTTTATTGATCTTGCGCCTATTAGCTTGTCAAAGTTAGTGGACTGCTAGAACCACTGAGACTACTGATGAGTCGGAGTAGCGTCCGACGAAACCATGGGCTAGTCAGCTTGGTATAAGTTCTGCAAAGAACTTTGTTGTTGTAGCAACCTGTTGCTTCATGAATTATTTGGCATTAAGCTCACAATATAATTCTTAAAAAATATGTTTTTTAAGAATTATAAAAGAAATAAAAGTTATTTCAATTTTACGCAAAAATTAAAAACCATTTTTGTGATTCAAAAAGCAAGGCCTTTGAATCCCTATCCCTTGATTTTTTCGAAGAAAATTTTTTTCCAATATTGTGTTTTTATATTTTTGTAAAAATATTAAAGCTAAGAAATTAATTTATTAGAAAAAATTATCTTAGTATCTCTTACCAATAAAAAGTTATAACCAATAATCTTTATCCAAAATAAATATACAAAAAGCAAAACGCTGTCTGTGTGATGGCTGGAAACTTCACAATTACTGAGTCGATAGAGCTGAAATTTTGGCAGCACATTTTTTTCAAGTACAAGATGGCTTAAATTTCTGTCACACCCCCTTTTACCACCCACAAATCAATAAAAATGCTATATTTCCTATGGTTTCCGTCGATTTGGCTACATTTTTGTAATTTAGTTTGTATGCTCACTGTCGGCAACTGCACTAAAACTGGGTAATGTCCATCTACTAGAAAACTGGGATGAGCATTATATAAGAGGTTGTGGCTCCGCCCATACAGTTAAAATTTGTATTATCGAATAGCTTTGAAAGCAAAAGTAGCAATACTTACATACAAACTCAAAATGGAGTTACTATTTGGTGATCTCCTGCTACTGGGAAACTGTAACGGGCAGTAGAAAATAACAGTGGTGTCAAACTATGAGTCTAAGAAAAGTTTTGAATACACCTATTATGTTCCCATATAGTTGCAGGGTGCAACAACGCGCGCCGGGAAAAGCTATCTATCTATCTAATATATAAAATTCTTCTGTCACGGGGTGCGTAATCGAACTCCTCCGAAACGGCTCGACCGATTTTCGTGATCCTTAGCGAGGATATTAGTCAGGGGGGAGAATCGAACAACATCTATTTTTCATCCCCCTAAAATAAGGGGGCGTGGCACCTCCCATACAACCCAAATCTACGGTAGCGAATAGCTCTGAAGTTATAGGTCGCATAGTATCGGAATTCGGTGTTCTATCTCAATTTACAAGAGCCGTTCCACACGTAAAATTTTATGGGCGTTGAATGTGGGGCGTGGCAATTTTTCAGCCAAATTTTCAGTATAACTTTCAAGCTATAAGTCACACATTAATGAAACTCGGTTAGAACGTTCTATTTAGTCGTGTCTTTCGACTTGCAAAATTGAGCCAGTATACGCCAAAGGGGTGTGGCACCGCCCATACAATTAAAATTTATGATATCGAATAGCTTTGGAACTAAATGCCGTATAATAATGAAATTCAGTATGGAGTTGCCACTTGGTGATATATCTACTATAAAACTGGGATGGGTTTTGAAAAAAGGGGTGTGGCTCCGCCCATACACTTTAAATTTTTGATATCAGATAGCTTTGGAACTAAATGTCGTTTAACAACGAAATTCAGTATGGAATTAATATTGGGTGATATTCTTCTACTAGAAAACTGAGATGTCATTGAACAAGGAGGTGTGGCTCCGCCCATACAAGCCAAACTTGCGATATCGAATAACTTTGGAATTGTAAGTAGCACAGCCTCGAAATTTGGTTATCAATTTCCACGAGCCTTTCCAGTTAGAGATAGAGATAGAGATAGTGATACAGATAGAGATAGAGATAGAGATAGTGATAGAGATAGAGATAGAGATAGAGATAGAGATAGAGATAGAGATAGACATAGATATAGAGATAGAGATAGAGATAGAGATAGAGATAGAGATAGAGATAGAGATAGAGATAGAGATAGAGATAGAGATAGAAATAGAGATAGAGATAGAGATAGAGATAGAGATAGAGATAGAGATAGAGATAGAGATAGAGATAGAGATAGAGATTGAAATAGAGATAGAGATTGAAATTGAGGTTGAGGTTGGGTTGAGATTGAGATTGAGATTGAGTTTGAGATTCAGATAGAGATAGAAATTATTTCCGCTACGACAGCAACGCGTCGGGTACCAGCTAGTCTATATATATAAAAAAGGAGCTTATGTTTCTAAGGCCGCAATAGACTCCTAAACTACTCATCCGATTAGCATGCAAATTTGTGTATAGAAGTTTTTTGGTACGGTGCGTGTTTGTGGGCTATCAATTTCGATCCACCTTGAACACCAGAGGGCGCTGTAGTACAAATTTTTTACAAAACTGCCTAAAACTCATAAACTGCTAATGCGATTAGAATGAAAAGTGGTATACAGTGAGTTTCATGTACGTTGAGTGTTCTGCTGCTATCGTTTTTGACCTATATTGAACACCAGAGGGCGCTTTAGTACAAATTTTTTACGAAACCACCTAAAACTCCCAAACCGCTCATGCGATTAGAATAAAAATTGGTATATAGTAGTTTTCAGGTACGATGAGCTTTTCAGCACTATCTCTTTTGACCCACCTTGGACACCAGATGGTGCTGTAGTACAAATTTTTTACAAAATCGCATATTTTTAGTTGTTTTCTTAGGTTACATGTGAAAATATTTACAAAATATAAAATATTTCTTAAATTTAGTAAAACTTAAGAAATTTCCGTTATTTTGACATCAAAAACATGAACATATCTTGAAAACTATGAAAAATTTTACTACAACGATATATTTAATGCAACATCGTTGCTTAATAATGAGAAAAAAACAATCAGAAATTTTATTTTGTGACTTTCGATTCAAATATCTCCGCTGCATTTGTATACATTTTGTTGAATTTTTTTTTGTCTTAACCCTTAAATGCACCGTGTATCTTTAAAGATACAACCATTCAAAAATTCCTACGGCTATATTTTTGGTTTGATTTTTTTCAAATCGGTTCTATATTATTTAGAATATTATAAGTTTTAAATAAAAAAATAGTTTTTACTTTATTTGTCATACTTTTTAAAAAAATTATGTACAAAGTCAAAAAAATTTTTTTTGTAAAAATTAAATAAACACTTTTTTGACAGTTTAACTTCTAGGAACAGATAAATAATTTTGATTAGGAAAAAATGCTGACTGCTTTCAAAACATGTCCTTTAGTGATTTTAAGTGGTTCGAAAAAATTTCGATCATTTGGTACCTTACTGGGTCACTTTAGTTGGTTGTATCTTTAAAGATACAGTGTGCGCTCCCTGCAGTTTTTGATAATTTTAACTTTTTAAAATTAATGAATTAATAAAAATTTCATAACACATTTCTTTTATTTTGATATATTTTAATAGGGATTTTAGATGTGGGTAAATTCACATTGAATCTTTATAGATACAACCATTTTTTTAAAAAAAAAATGTTTAAAAAAAAAAAATTTTCAAAACTAAAAACGCAGTTTTTATTTTTACTCAATTTTACATAAAATATATTTTTTCGGTCAAAATCGGGCGCCTTGGGCATTTAAGGGTTAAAGCTTCATCAAAGTACTATGAAAACCTTATTGCAAAAATATAAGAGGGTGTGGCTCCGCCCATACAGTTAAAATTTGTATTATCGAATAGCTTTGAAAGCAAAAGTAGCAATACTTACATACAAACTCAAAATGGAGTTACTATTTGGCAGTGGAAAATAACAGTGGTGTCAAACTATGAGTCTAAGAAAAGTTTTGAATACACCTATTATGTTCCCATATAGTTGCAGGGTGCAGCAACGCGCGCCGGGAAAAGCTATCTTCTATATATATAAAAAAGGAGCTTATGTTTGTAAGGCCGCAATAGACTCCTAAACTACTCATCCGATTAGCATGCAAATTTGTGAATAGAAGTTTTTTGGTACGGTGCGTGTTTGTGGGCTATCAATTTTGATCCACCTTGAACACCAGAGGGCGCTGTAGTACAAATTTTTTACAAAACTGTCTAAAACTCATAAACTGCTAATGCGATTAGAATGAAAAGTGGTATACAGTGGGTTTCATATACGTTGAGTGTTGTGCTTCTATCGTTTTTGACCTATATTGAACACCAGAGGGCGCTATAGTACAAATTTTTTACGAAACCACCTAAAACTCCCAAATTGCTCATGCGATTAGAATAAAAATTGGTATATAGTAGTTTTCAGGTACGATGAGTTTTTTGGTAGTATCTTCTTTGAACCACTTTGGACACCAGATGGTGCTGTAGTACAAATTTTTTACAAAATCGCATATTTTTAGTTGTTTTCTTATGTTACATACACAAATATTTACAAAATATAAAATATTTCTTAAATTTAGTAAAACTTAAGAAATTTCCGTTATTTTGACATCAAAAACATGAACATATCTTGAAAACTATGAAAAATTTTACTACAACGATATATTTATTGCAACATCGTTGCTCAAAAATGATAAAAAAAGAATCAGAAATTTAATTTTGCGACTTTCGAGTCAAATATCTCCGCTGCTTTTGTATATATTTTGTTAAATTATTTTTTCGTCTTAAAGCTTCATCAAAGTACTATGAAAATCTTTTTGCAAAAATACCGTTAGTTGAGTATATACATATATTTTAAATATTTTTTTCAAATAAGGTCTGAAATTTCGGAGTTTTCCTCACAAAAAGGTTCAAAATTTGTTTTTGTTGTAAAAATAATTTAAATTCAAATTCGTAACTTTTCAACTCTATTCAAAAATTATAACATTTATAAGCAAAAGTTATTTCAATTTTACGCAAAAATTAAAAACCATTTTTGTGATTCAAAAAACAAGGCCTACCCCCTGATTTTTTTGAAGAAATTTTTTTTTCCAATATTGTGGTTTTATATTTTTGAATAAATTTACAAGCTAAAATAATAATTTATTAAAAAAAATTATCTCAGTATCTCTGCCAATCAAAAGTTATAGCCAATAACCTTTATTCAAAATATATATACAAAAAGCAAAATGATGTCTGTGTGTTGGCTGGAAACTTCAAAATTGCTGAGTCGATAGAACTGAAATTTTGGCAGTACATTTTTTTCAAGCACAAGATGGTTTTAATTTCTGTCACACCCCTTTTACCGCCCACAAATCAATGAAAATGCTATATTTCCTATGGTTTTCGTCGATTTGGCTACATTTTGGTAATTTAGTTTGTATGCTCACTGTCGGCAACTGTACTAAAACTGGATAATGTCCATCTACTAGAAAACTGGGACGGGCATTATATAAGGGGGTGTGGCTCCGCCCATACAATTAAAATTTGTGTTATCGAATAGCTTTGAAAGTAAAAGTAGCAATACTTACATACAAACTCAAAATGGAGTTACTATTTGGCAGTGGAAAATAACAGTGGTGTCAAACTATGAGTCTAAGAAAAGTTTTGAATACACCTATTATGTTCCCATATAGTTGCAGGGTGCAGCAACGCGCGCCGGGAAAAGCTATCTTCTATATATATAAAAAAGGAGCTTATGTTTGTAAGGCCGCAATAGACTCCTAAACTACTCATCCGATTAGCATGAAAATTTGTGTATAGAAGTTTTTTGGTACGGTGCGTGTTTGTGGGCTATTAATTTTGATCCACCTTGAACACCAGAGGACGCTGTAGTACAAATTTTTCGCAAAACCATCTAAAACTCCCAAACCGCTCATGGGATTAGAATAAAAATTGGTATATAGTAGTTTTCAGGTACAATAAGGTTTTTAGCATCATCTTCTTTGAACGACCTTGGACACCAGATGGTGTTGTAGTACAAATTTTTTACAAAATCGCATATTTTTAGTTGTTTTCTTAGGTTACATACGCAAATATTTACAAAATATAAAATATTTCTTAAATTTAGTAAAACTAAAAAAATGTCCGCTATTTTGACATCAAAAACATGAACATATCTTGAAAACTATGAAAAATTTTACTACAACGATATATTTAATGCAACATCGTTGCTCAAAAATGAGAAAAAAACAATCAGCAATTTAATTTTGTGACGTTCGATTCAAATATCTCCGCTGCTTTTTTATACATTTTGTTAAATTTTTTTTGTCTTAAAGCTTCATCAAAGTACTATGAAAACCTTATTGGAAAAATACCGTTAGTTGAGTATATATATTTTAAATATTTTTTCAAAAAAGGTCTGAAATTTTGGAGTTTTCCTCACAAAAAGGCTCAAAATTTGATTTTGTTGTAAAAATAATTTAAACTCAAATTCTCAAATTTTTAACTCTATTTAAAAATTATAACATTTGTAAGTAAAATTTGTTTCAATTTTACGCAAAAATTAAAAACCATTTTTGTGATTCAAAAGACAAGGCCTACCTAACCCTTGATTTTTTTGAAGAAATTTTTTTTTTCCAATATTGTGGTTTTATATTTTTGAATAAATTTACAAGCTAAAATAACAATTTATTAAGAAAAATTATCTCAGTATCTCTTACCATTCAAAAGTTATAACCAATAATCTATATATGCAAAAAGCAAAACGCTGTCTGTGTGATGGCTGGAAACTTCAAAATTACTGAGCCGATAGAGCTGAAATTTTGGCAGTACATTTCTTTCAAGTACGAGATGGTTTGAATTTCTGTCACACCCCCTTTTACCGCCCATAAATAAAAAAAAATATATATTTCTTACGGTTTTTGTCGATTTGGCTACATTTTGGTAATTTAGTTTGTATGCTCACTGTCGGCAAATGTACTAAAACTGGGCAATGTCCATCTACTAGAAAACTGGGATGGGCATGTTATAAGGGCGTGTGGCTCCGCTCATTCAATAAAATTTGTATTATCGAATAGCTTTGAAAGTAAAAGTAGCAGTATTTACTTCCAAACTCAAAATGGAGTTACTATTTGGTGATCTCCTGCTACTGGGAAACTGTAACGGGCAGTGGAAAATGACAATGGTGTTAAACTAAGGGTCTAAGAAAAGTTTCGAATATAATTATTATGTTGCGATATAATTGCTGGGTGCAGCAACGCGCGCCGGGAAAAAGCTAGTAAATTTATAAATAAAATATTATAAGTTGTCAGAACGTCGGTTTATAAAACGGGTCACATTAAAATAATGGAATAATAGAGTTGCAGAATGCATGGGAGCAACATAGTTTTTAACACGAGGTTCTTCCTGAAATTGTTTGATGAATATACATTTTCAAATCTTAATGTCATATTTTTTAAACCATTTATGATAAAATGTACAAAAATCTGTTTTGGCTTTAACAGATTTCATAAAAAATTTTCAGGCAGAATACGCATTATAGAACCTGTAAGATTTCTCACCACTCATTTAATTTTTATGTAGAGATTAACAACAGAATGTCTCGATAACAATAACAGATCGGACACAAATATTTCTTAAATTGAAAATCTCTTTATTCACAAATTTTTATCATACAGCAAGAGCATCATTCTGAGACTCGTGACTTAGTTGAGTCTGAAGATTGGAAAGTTTATTCTTAAGTACTTGAACTCCCATTATTACAATATTTTCTGGTTTTAATGCACCTGCAGATTCTATATTATAAAAGAATTTGTTTGGTTTAGCTTCCCAATTGTAAAGGGCTTCGAATTGGTCATCGTCTAGCTCTGTATGCTCACTTTTAGGCCATTCGTCTGGTTTTGGATACAATGTGTGCCGCATACTGTTGTCTGGATCATATTCGAAACAAACGCCGGCTGTCGGGTTCCACTTGGCATGCTCTTTACCAAATCCTTTTTTAGCATAAGCCCTTAATTTCAACTCTTGGCCCTTCCGTAGTTTTATAATTAATATTTCATCTGTGCTCTCGCCATACTCATTTTCTTCATCATTGTGAAGGCGTGAAGTTACCGGAAGCACTTTGTTATTGCTTGATTTAAGATCGGCAGTAGTAACATGGCGAGTTTGTTCTTCAGTACACTTTACATCTAATGTAAATTCTACACTACATTCGGGACAAAAATCCAAACATATACAATCTCTTGTGTACTGCAACCTTTCAACAACATCATCCGAAATTAAAGGTATTAATCCAATCCTATGAGCTAAGAATTCATCCGACAGAACTGTTGAATTGGCTTCCAGTTGAACCCAATCTATTGCTAAGGTTGGTGTTTCAGCTATAAAAACCCGTCGCAGGCTGTTGGCAACACTAAGCTCAGTATCTTCTAAGATAAATTTTACATAATCGTCACTTATTTCAGTAATTTGAACTGATGGCTGATTAGCATAAGGCATTTTACTATAGTATTCAACGAATATGAATCTATTAAAATAATATTATCGAAACTAAGGATGTGAAAATTAAAGTCGGAATTTGTAAAAAATCGACTGATACAAAAGGTCTGTTTCCGTACGTACACTGTGTAACTTGTGGGACACTATTTTCTGTTTCCGTACTTTCTGTGCTAAAAATGGGAGAAGAAGAATAAGCATTTACTCTCTTGCACACATTTTACACAAATCTTACGCAGACGGCAGCACAAAATTTAAAACACTCACTCAAATTATTAAAAGCCATTTTTAATGCAAAACTGAACAATTACTTAATTTTTATTTATTATTATTTATATATTGTACGTTATATATTGTATAATATTGTATTTATTATTATTTATTATTATTGTACGTAAATTTCTTTTTAGGCACACAATTTGTGAATTTATTTATTGCACAACATAAACAATTATGAAATGTAATTTGACATTTACTTCTTCTTATTGATGCTTATTCTCCTTGATGCTTGTTCTAACTTTACTCGAAGTCTTGAGTTCTAGCACTCTCTGTGCACTTTGTGTGCACGAGAGAGCGATTTTATGCTTATTCTTCTTCTCCCATTTTAAGCACAGAAAGTACGGAAACAGAAAATAGTGTCCCACAAGTTACACAGTGTGCATACGGAAACAGACCTAATAAGGGGTCCGCCAAATCAACATGGCCCGATAACGATGGCCATGACTGTAACGGCCACTCCTTGCTAATTTTCGAATTATGCCTCTGGACCAAAATCCGCACCAAACAGTGACTCGTTTTGGGTGCATCGGCTTTTCAATGTATGCGTGCGGGTTTTCTGTGCCCCAAATGCGACCATTTTGCTTGTTTACATACCCGCCAAGATCAAAATGAGCTTCATCTGAAAAGATGATTTTTTTGGACAAATCGGCATCTTCTATCAGTCGATCGCAGGCCCACTTCCCAGCGTTGTTCAAGCGTATACACAACCATATTCGTTCAGCGGAAGGATAAAACTAATTATCTGTCGAATCAGACATTTGCTAAGTGTTACCATTCACGAAATAAGCACTAGTTGAAAAAAAAGTTAGATTGCAGACCCTTTATAACTTTCGACTATTTATTATTTTTGTTTTTTTTATTCATTCATAATTTAGTTGTAATATAAACAGTTCTATTATTAGCTCCATGGCCAAGAAGTGGCTTTTAAGGAGCATGGTACATGTGCATGAAAATACATTATGTCTTACAACAAAGTTTATAATATTATACAAAATTTATATAGTTTGTACAAAATATACTTTGTATCATTTTCAAATTATATAACTGTTTTCGGCTATATACGAACCGTCTTATTTATCAAGTTAACTCAAAATATACTAAAAATTGATTTTTAGTAAAAGCCATTTTAAAAATAAAATGTTGTTATAGTACAATTTCAGCCTTATTCAATAGATTTCCTTAAACAACCTTTCAACGCTTGTTTACTTACGCACTGCTTAATGGTCCGATTAGCCTCGCATAGCTTTGCAGTGCATGCTACGTAGACAAGCGGCTAGCACATAGCAAAATAAATGGTGATTATGCAAAACATAGCCACAATAATCAAATACATGCTTACTTCACACAACATGTTGATATTAGTGCTAGTTGACATCTGAAAAACAAAAAACATGTACGAGGAAATGTTGCTGAAGTTAAAATTTCTTAATATATTAAGATTATATATTAAATTAAAAAAAAAACAAAGAAGAGTGAGGCTCTGGGATGTTCGGCCAATTAATAAAGACTGGACACCAAACGGATATTTTAAAAGAGTTTTCTTGAAGATGAAATACAAAGATGAAGAGCAATTCTTCATACACACTAGGATGACCCATAGTGTTTATGATGTATTGCTAAATTTGGTTGGTATCTATCTTAAAAATACATGATACAATTATAACAAGGGTGGGAATTTAATGATTTTAGCGAAAAAATAAAAGTAAAACATAAAAGCCGATAAGTGCTGAGAGAAACGTCAAACAGCAAAGAATGACAGGGTACGTTCACCACATCCCACCACCGTGGATCGACTAAGTCGATTCACTTCATATCTAGGACTGCTAATCTTGAAACAGTGTTTTTATTGCTTAGAAAATGACAAATGATTTAACAAAAATCACCAAATAGTTTTTAAATATAAGCATTTTTCTTTATTTAGCAGCAAAGACCACACAAAATCATTTATTGAATTCACAATTTGCAGAAACAATTTATAAGATTGTGTGCATGGAAAAGATCAGTTTTTCTAAGAAAAATTTGGACAGAACAACACTACTATTTGATAAATTTTCACCAATTTTTAAATGATATTTAATACTTACGGTCTCGGCTTTACATGCTCCTTTAGGAAGCTCAAAGCGCCATACAAAGACCAGTTTTCACTGTCGAACGTTCCGCTTCCAGATGGTGCGTTAATTCGCTTGAACTCCCTGCCGAAACGTTCGCGCAAACTCGTCCATCTCTTTCTGCACTCCTCCTCTACAACGAATTAAATTTCATAACATTTATTAAAAGAATGCATATTGCACTAACCTGTTGCTCCCAGCTGTTGGGCTATATTTGTCCAGGCTCTAAACTTCTTCTAAGGAAACCGGTAGCCAATTCAGAACTTGTTGTAGAGTATTTCTTCCCCTCGTACAAGATCGATCAACTTTTCATCGTCCATTTTTTCTACAAATAAACAATAAAAAAAATAAGTGTTATTTGATAAAACAATTTTATTTTAATAAACTTACCGCACTTGATCAAAAATTAAATTAATTTACAACAGCTGTTTGAGCAAAACGTCAAATACATAGAAATACACAGAAATCAAAGCAAAACAAAACTTCTGTGTTTATCTAAGTATGAAATCATCAGAGATGATTTTCTATTTTTATCTGAGCATTGCCATGCGTTGTCATGTTGTGCATAACCAGATACGCGCAAATCCCATTAAACAGATTTCCATGTGACACTTCTTAAGCCATGTAGTGCCAAGCTATGCGAGGCTAACTGGCCCATAAGGTTTTACGCAGCCTCTATGAAACCATGCTAACATTGTTATTCATAAACATTTTTTTCATTCGCTGCTTATGTTTGCAAGGTTTGTGTCTGAACTATAGAAAATCTCTGCAAAAATTAAGAATTCCTATGGATTTGCAATGGCCGCCGCATAAGAAAATGCTGCAAAGGGCGCATCCCTGAAAGAACACAACTGGTTATATGACAGGTAATATTAAGGGCATGAATACAAAAGTTTCAGTTACTATTTTCTATTAGATTGTACATACAGGGCCACAGGAACAATCTAAACGGATCATTTGTGTACATGTGAGCATGTATCCCTTTCTCACACTCTATTTTTCAGGCACGTTATAATGTATATTCATCTCACTTCCACATGTTTTGTGCCCGTTATAACTATTAGTGATATAACTTGCAATATAACCGATATGTTTGCTTGACGTAGCAATTACAGCAATAAGTAAAATAACTGGGTAATTGACTTATATGTTGTCATACATACCAGTTATAGCACCTAGTCAAACTGCTAGTCAACTAACTGATATTTTTCACATACATACAAGTTATAGGTCTTAGTTAAATTACTAATCAACTAACTAATTTTATTAACATACAAACCAGTTATTAGTCTCAGTTACCTAACCAATTAATTAACTAATTAAAATCCAAGTTCCAATTAAAATATAGCATTTTGTTTTATAAATTTTGCTGTATAAGATTATCTAAGCGGACTTCGCTCTAAAGAAAAGAGACACAGGAGATATGCAACGCAAATTTATTCTCCAGAAGGTTGGCACGATGTTTTCTTTTTATGTTTATAATTTATGATAACAATTATAAAACAAGAAGATTTTTTTCATTTTAAAGTAATATTGATGGGAGTAAATAAAAATGCAAGTACTAACAGTATGCACAAAACAGATTTTTTTCTAAGATCAATACATTTCAATGTAGAACAAGTAATACCAAATCAATATTATTAAGCATTTTATAAACAAGAGTTTAAAGGAATTAATATACTCCAAAAAGGAAGACCGGCACATACTCTTCTTTGTGGACTTCAAAAAAAGTACACCGAAAGCGTGAAAATATCGTCGAAAAAAGTTCAAAACGTGAAGTTTTTGTTACCATATATTCCACAAATTTATCGTTCATAATTTAATGCATTAGAACAGTGTCGGCCGACGCCTATGCACGCGTGCTTCGTGAAACTTCGTATTTTTACACCGACATAAAACTGGCTGTCGTGCTTTTACACCGACGCTGCCGATTATTCGTAGCAAGAGCGCTCAGTCGATGTTTCGCTTTTGGCTAGTTAACACTACGCTTCTATGCAACGCATGCGCGCAATTTATTACGTATTTTTAAATGCTTACACGTAAAAAAAATGTTCAACCAAATGTGGGAATTAGCATATGTTTTCTTTAAAAAGGTTTTGGGGAACGAAAACTTAATTTGTCAGAAGTAAGTAGTGTGCGCTACCAGTGTTTTTTAATTTTGAAGTAATATGCAATACAAATAATATTAGTACTATTAGGAGTCGGTAAAATGTTATTAGTTAGAGATTACTAGCCAAATATATATGTAATATTGATATTAATAATAAATATATGCATATTGATATTATTAATAAAATATTAATATTAATGTTATTATTATTAATAACGCGGCACCTAGATAATAAATAATATTGCACATTATTTACCTAGTAAGAAATTTCATTCATTTCAATTCACTTTCATATACCTGCATTCATTTAGAATGCCGCTTAATGTTAATAATAAAAAATTTCTTTAAGCCTCCTGCGAAATAAAATTTTTACAGTGTAAGGCAAATAGAGTTTCTTTGCTCTCACTTGGGCGCACACTACTACAAAACTGAAAGAACTGTGTATGTATTTTTTTGGCCGACACTGCATTAGAATCATGCATGAGTTAAAAATAATTCATACCTATTGTTTTGTTTTTATCACAAAAAATTTTAAAATAAATTTTATGTAAAAACATGATAAGCCACATTTTTTTTTAATTGTTGATTTCCACCATCTTTTCTTCGCTAAATATTTAACATGCCTTAGAAGGCTTCATTTAATAATTGGTTTAAGTATTAAAAAGCACGATTACATGGAACGTTTATTTTAAACATTTTTTTAAATATTCAAAGGCGATTAGTTCACAATAATTTTTTTGTGGCTTATCATGTTTTTAAAATAAGCCCTTCAATTAATGTTTTCGGATTATAATTGATTTCCGAGTAGTCGTGGAACACAACAAATTTATATTGATGTAACAATCCATAATTTTTTATCTTTTACTTGCAATTAGCTTAAAAATATTATTTTGTTTTTTTTGCAATACTGTAGGCGGAACCTGTGGGTGTGGGTTTAACAAACTGTGTTGTTATTCTGTGTTGTTGCAAACTGTGTTGTTGGGTACTAAGCATGGACGTGATTATTTGAAACTATTTTCGCAATTTCCTATCAAAAGCCCATAGTGCAACGCTCAAACATTAAAAATGTAACTTGAAAATATTTTCAAAACTAAATTTTCAAAGTCTCTTAAGAAAAATTGATGAGTTTAGATTCATTTTTGAAAATTCAAATGTACATGTGATATGTGTGTCGGAAACGTGGTTCAATCCAGAAATGCTTGACGCTTTATTTATTGTTAAGGGCTATAGAATATTCAGGGCTGATCGTTTCAGTCATGCTGGAGGCGTTGCTATGTATGTTAGAAACGAAATTTCGTGCAAGTTGAATTGTATGTCTCAAATTGGTGATTCTATTGAATATTTGTTTGTTGATGTTTTTTGTGGAACCGAAAAATTGCTTATTGGCACCGTCTATAGACCAAATCGTCATGTAAATATATCTTCATTTTTGGAATCTGTTCAATGTTTGTTTTTGTCCTATACCAATATTTTAATTGCTGGTGACTTCAATAGCAATCTTTTTTCTGATGACAGTTTGATTAGCGAAATAATTTCTATAGGCTTATATTCTGCTAATACTACCCAACCTACACATTTTTCACAAAATTCGAATACTCTTCTTGACCTTTTTCTTTTAAATGACCTATCAAAACTTTTACTGTATGATCAACTTTCTTGCCCAATTTTTTCAAAACATGACTTAATTTTTTTAACATACGACTTTCATATGTGCAATAAACCCATTAGTTTTAGTTTCAGAGATTTTAAAAATATTGATTATATTCAACTTGCATCTGAACTTGATTTAATTAGCTGGAATTCAGTATATCATACTGATTCAATCGACGAACAGGTAGCTATATTAAATAGCGGTTTAAGTTATTTATACAATAAATTCGTCCCAATTAAAACAAGAAAAGCTAAGCCAAGTGAACGTCCTTGGTTTAACTCTAATATCAAATCACTTATCGAACAACGAAACTTTGCTTATAATCGCTGGAAACGCTTCAAAACTCCTGAACTACACAACTGCTTTAAGCAATTAAGAAACAAAGTTGCTAGCGCCATTAGAGCAGCAAAAATAAATTTTTTCCAAAACAAATTCAGTAATGCAGTTAACAGTCAGCAGACCTGGAGCTTAATTCGCGACATCGGTATTAGTAAAAAAACCAACTTATCGCAAGAAATAAATGTTGAAGACCTCAACAAAAATTTCGTTAATATTCCCATGCCTGTGATACAAAGCAACATCTATGAAAATTCAACCCGTGATAATAACTGTGATATTAGTTTTAGTTTTAGTTGTGTTGATGAAGTTGATGTTTTAAGTAGTTTTTTGTCCATTAAATCGAATTCTGTTGGTTTTGATGAAATTCATCCAATGTTTTTAAAAGCGTTGCTTCCTAGACTCTTGCCAATTATTACTTTTATTTTTAATTCGATCTTAACTAAGTCAATTTATTCATCTTGTTGGAAGAAAGCAAAAATTATTCCTGTCCCAAAAACAAGCAACGAATATAGGCCTATTGCTATCCTACCGTTTATTTCTAAAGTTTTCGAACGGCTGATGTACAAGCAATTAAACAAGTACTTCAATGATAAAAGTCTCTTTACCGATCGTCAATCTGGCTACAGACCAAAAAGAAGTTGCGTAACAGCATTAATAGATGTAACAGAAGATATTAGAGTTAATTTCGATGACAGCAAAGTCACTTTACTAACACTGCTCGACCATTCAAAAGCGTTTGACACAGTTGACCACAATATATTGTGTTCTAAGCTAGTGAAAATGTATAATTGTTCGTTGTCTGCGTCTCGTTTAGTTTCGTCCTATCTAACCGGCCGCTCTCAAGCTGTGTCTGTAAATAATGTAACGTCTCAATTCATCGCAGTAAAAAGAGGGGTACCCCAAGGTTCTCTGTTAGGGCCCTTACTTTTTTCTATTTATATTAATGACTTGCCTAGTGTTTTAAAGTTTTGTAAGATACATATTTACGCTGATGATGTTCAACTGTATGCAGGTTGCAACTTGAATTTCATTGATAGTTGTATTAATAATATTAATGATGATCTAGGTAGCATTAATGACTGGGCTAATAAAAATGGACTCTGTTTAAATCCAAGGAAATCTAAATGTATTGTCATATACAAAAAGAAAATTGACCTGTCTCTTGTTCCTGCGATAACTCTAAATGGATCAGGAATAGATTTTTGTGATACGGTCAAAAACCTTGGCATAATATTTAACAAGCACTTGTCTTGGAATGATCACATAAACCGCACAATCGGTAAAATCTACGGTATGCTTCGTTCTCTTTGGGCTACTCAGTACTTCACTCCACAAAGAATAAGGGCTCTTTTAGCAAAAACTTATCTAATTCCTACCCTTCTTTATGGTTGCGAACTATTTGCTAACTGTGATACATTGTGTAGACGAAAACTTAATGTCGCTTATAATGATATAGCACGCTATATCTTTGGACTCAGACGTTCTGATCACATTTCCATGTTTTCTTGGCAAATCTTTAATTTGACATTCGACAACCTATTAAAACTAAGAACACTTGTGTTGTTACACAAAATTATTGTTAACAAAGAACCCACGTATTTATATGAACGATTACGCTTCCTTAGATCAAATAGATCAAATCAGTTAATACAGTTTAAGCATTCTCAATTATGTTCAGAACGACAATTCTATATATGTTCAATCCGTCTGTGGAACTCTCTACCTAATTTTATTAGATCTATAGCCAATCCTGTGCAATTTAAAGAAAAACTCTATACTTATTTTTCCATATTATAATTATTGCATTTTTTCTCCAATTATGCTATTGTTAAGTCTTTATTTTAACTAGTTTTTATCCAAAGGAATTTTTCATAACTTGTTTATCTTATTCTGTTAATTAACATTATTTTAATTTGTACTAATTTATTTTCTTGTTTTATGTATTCTTAATGTTTAATTTGATTTAAATATATATAAACACTTCATGTCTCAAAGTCAAGCAAAATTATGTCTAATGCTATAATAAGATATTTATCTTTTTGTATTAGAAACGATATGTTTAATAAATGAAAATGAAATTAAACTATTTTTGAAAAATAGTCTTTCTTGAAAAATTAATTTATTAGTTTTCACAATAATTTCAAGTTACGTTTTTTATGTTTGAGCGTTGGACTATGGGTTTTTGATAGGAAATTGCGAAAATAGTTTCAAGTAATCACGTCCATGCTTAGTACCCAACTGAGAATTTATGCTAACAGATGGATATTGATGCTCCATTGATTGAGTAGCACTTCATTAAGTATTAAAGCTGGGATCTGTCGGAAGCATGGTTCCAAGATATAAATCTTTTAAAACTAAGTAAACTTTTCTGTGGAAATGCCTAAATTCAAATATATCTAAATATTTTTTTTAATGGCTTAAAAATCTGAAAATATAAAAAATACATACTTTTTCATGAATTGCAATTTCTAACTTCGTCATTCGATTTTCCAGGCTTTTTTGCTTCTCCAATATTTGCCGTAAAATGTTCATAGTTTCTGTAAGTATTAGAAAAGTATTAAAATAAAATCTAGTTTTGTATTGCTCGTTAAACAAATAAACAAAAAGAATGAATTTAAGGGGGACATGACAAGAATTGGCCATTTTATTTTCCGACCCTTAACGTTTGTTTTATGGTATGTGTTTTCTTATATTACCTCTGTTGAAGGTAGCATTTTCTTCATTTTCCTTTTTTTTCTTGCCGGAATCATTGAAATTAGATAAATTCAAGAACTTCTTTCTTTTAACTGGCATCTTTCAGAACTGGTATGCACTTAAAAAAAATATTTTTAAAAATTTTATGCTCAACATCTTATAACTTAATATTTACCTCTTTCTTTAGGTGTTGAACAATTTGAAGACGATCCTGCGCCACCATCTATGTCACCATCAAATTCAATTAGGCTCTCATCGATGTCGAAAATTTGTGTAGAAGTCATGCTATTTCATGAAAATGAGATGAAATATTATTCGCAGTGTTTATTTTTAAAAAAGATTAAAAGTTCAATTATTTTAAAAATGAAATAGTAGAATCTATCTATCTTCTATAATAATATAAAAATGCAGCCCAAATTATGTCTGTCTGTCTGTCCGCAATTTTTTGTAACGTTATCACTTGAGAACCACTCAATCGATTACATTGTGGTTTTTTGCTATCGGCTAGAAATTTTTAGAAGGTTCATAAATAAAAAAGTTTTAATAAAGAAATTTTTAGAAGGTTCATAAATAAAAAAGTTTTAATAAAGTGGTCTCTGTCTGTCTGCAATTTGTTTTTACATTTTAACTTGGGAACCACTCAACTGATTGCATTGCGGTTTTTTTGCTGTCAGTTAGGAATTTTATGAGGAGGTTTGCGGATAACAAAATCTTAAGATGTTAAACAAATTCTTTTCAAATAGATTTTAGCAACAAAAATTTTTAAGTGAAACTAACTGTATTAAAAGTGCGTACTTTGGTAGTAAAACTTACACCTTGGTATGTAGGTGATATGGGTCCAAGTGGCCATATGTAAATAAATAAAACATAATATGTATAAATATAAATAAATATTATAAAAATAGGTATATTTAAAAAATACACAAATAATCTAAGGTATGAACGAGTATTATAAAAAAATTTAAAGCAGTTCTAGTAACAAAACTCATGAAAAAGGTGATGTAGAAGCGGTATAAGAAGAAATTTATTCTCAAACGGTATACAAAAGTACTTATATTGAATTTCATTTCTATATATTGTGATCTTATTATCTGTATTCAAATTTTTTCCAATTAAAATACCCAAATCAGGAAAAGAATCAAATGGTTCTTCAAAATAGTTTTCGAGTGTTTTGAAGGTTTGACCAAGTATCAAATCTTCCCCCTGCCTTTGTTGAATTTCAACTACTTTAAAAGGGCCATTTTTGGAACTATAGCAGTATGAATCTCCTTTACTGCTTTTGCTGGGTTTATATTAAATGATCCTATTTTTGAACAGTTTTTAAATGTTTGCTCAATGTCTTTTCTTTCCTGAAGTCTTAAAAACAATTGCTCTAAAATCTTGTTAGGTTTATTTATTTTTTTTTCAAATATTGCATATAATTTTCGAATTTATGTGCAGAGAAATTGTCTAACGGTCCATATTGCTTTGCACAATCCGACAAATGAAGTAAATGTATCCGACAAGTAACTAAATGGTCCCCATAAATATCCCCGAACAAATGAACAAAATCTTCTAAAATTTGTTGAGCGATATTATCGTTATCTTGATATGATTTCTCACAAGATAAAAGCCTTACACCGCAGTGTAATAAAAGGAAATGGTAGTACAGATCGTTACTAACTAAATCTTTTAAAACATATATTCCCGAATATAGTAAAAATTGTCTAAACTCTGTAGACTTCCAAACAGTGTTGCCAGAAAATTTTTGAGGATGTAGCTAAAAATGCTACAAAAAGTAGCTAAAAAGAGCTAAACAATATTTTTTCTAGCTAAAAAAAGAAGCTAGTTTTTAAAAACAACTTAGTTACTATATTTTATTCATTCAGCTTAAATTTTTTTTTAAGCTTTGTGTACATAAATAAAAACAACAAAAGGAATATATTTTCATATGCTAAGGTACATTTTGATCAGTAAAATACACTTTCAATATACTAATAATTTTTTTAAAACGGTTATGTGTTAATTTAAAAAAAAATTAATTACAAGAAAATGGCCAAAATCTAGATTTAAATGAAAACATATATGTATGAATGAATATTTATATGCAGGCACAGTTTTGTAGGTGTATACCATCACATCAGATCTCAAATTCCATACTATCATTACTATTATTATCTGAACTATCAGAATCTTCATCTTTGTAAATATCTTCCCGTTTCATAAATTTTACGAGATCGTCATTTATAATGTAGTCAGTGCAACATTTGTTTATTTTTTAAGATATATCTTACCCCTTCATTCTGTATCACGAAATAGGCTTACTAATGATAAGCAAAACACGATAAGCACTATGTAGGTTTATATATTGAAGAAAGTAGTGCTGATCGTTTCTTTTTTGTCGTTCATGCCTTGTTTCGTGATACGAATGATGTGCTTAACATACTGTGGAATTTGACACCAACAATTTAATTGAATTTCTTTGTTTTGTTTTTATAAGACTCATTATTGAAAACGTTCTCTTTTTCAGCGTTGCTTAACGGTAAAAGTAAAAAATAAAAAACGAATTTAGTAAGATCAGAGAAAGGGTTTTCGTTTAAAGCACCCTTCCATTCTCTTACTTCTATCCAAAAATCAATAGGAGACGATACTTTAGTCCATGGATAAGTGTGAAGTTTTCTCCATTGGATTTCATCGTATGTAAATATAAGTTAGAGATGTCACAAAATTACGAAAATATTGCATTTTTTAACCAAAAAAAGTTGTAGCTAAAAATAGCTAAACTCAAAAAATAAGAAGCTAAAAAAGTAGCTAGGAGCTAAAACACTATTTTTGGAGCTAAATGAGAAAAAAAGAAGCTAAATCTAGCTACAAATTAGCTAAAATGGCAACACTGCTTCCAAATACTGATTTCGTTTAAATTTCTGCAAACACGACCAAACTCGGATGGAACATACTCGGACAGGTAACTAATTTTTTTATTCATTTCAATAATATTATCCTTTTTTACAAGCAATTGCAGCAACTTTTTTACTACACCTAGATCAACAAGATGCATTGGATCTAACGGAAACTGGGAAACCATACCAAAATTGGATTTTTCTAAAATATTTTCTTCAGTTCTAAATGAAAAGCTATGGTGAACCTTGTCAACTCTATTTTTAAAAGATAAGTCGGACCTTAATGAACCCTTCTATTTCGAAAAACAAACTCTTTTTTCTAAATACTTTCCTACTTGACAACATTTAGGGCAACTGTTTTTTCCTGTATATGATGGAACACCAGAAACAAATGAACGAGCGGGTGAATCACACGTAAATAGCCGAATTTGAAAAGCTTTTCTTACCAAACCGATTTCTATACCATTTTCTTGCAAGAAAGCCGCTTCTTCGCAAAAATCTTTCATGAAATGATTTATATTCCATGGTTTATCTTTTCCTGAGAAGCAGGCAATAGTGAATGGCCTTTCTTTAGGAAAACCAACAATTACCCCCAGAATTGGCCACAAAACTCTATTTGAGCTTTTAAACAATTTTTAACCAACGCCAATTTCGGCGTTTAAGTTACGCAGATCTTAAACAACTGCGAAAAATGTTTATGAATAACGTTTTCTTGTTTAAAGCCCGTTTAAAGTTACGCTGCCTCAAAAATGTGTTTATGAATAAGGCTGTTTATTTATATACACATTGTATCAGTATTTTAACTAAAAGCTGCTCAGTAAAAAAACCTGTAAAAATTAGTACTTTTTTGATGAAATCAATGCAATATTGGGTGCATTCTGGAAACTCAATTTTGTGCAACTGTTGAGTAAAAGTCTTCTGAACGACATGTATCAGTTTCCGCTACTCACAACATGTTGTCTATTTTTCGCCACGCTTTATTTTTCCGCTACATTAACTCAACATGTTGTAGTTTTCAATTACAAAGTTTGACATGTTTGAAAGCGAAAGCGCTTCTATTGTGTAAAACGTCAAGTAACACACAAAATTAGGTAAAATTAAGAAAAATTTATGAAAATTTAATTGATGAATTGTTTACATTCTTTTATAAGCAAAAATGATTTATAAACTTAAAAAATTATTATTTTAACTATTATATATGTTGTTTGACTATCAAATTCCTTGAAAATAATTTTCCGATAGGATTATACCGATATCGACAGAAACGTATTCCTGTTTGTCATTAGTTTAATTTTTTTGTAGCTGGTTGTGGTTATGCTGTGACGATGGATGTTAATATTAAGGTAATACTTAATAAATGCAAGCATTTTTTGCAAAATATGAATTGCTTTGTTTTTAGAGAGAACGAGAGACTAACTGGACACCAGATGAAAGGAACATTTTCCGGGAGTTGATCTCAAAACACGTTTCGGTTATAGATAGCAAAAAAAACTACACAAAAATTATTGCTAAGAAGAAGGAAGCCTGGAGCATCATTGTTCGGAATATGGAGGCTGAATGATTCAGGAGAAGTGTCTGTAGGTTAAAGCAGCAATGGTCCCGAATGAAAGCGCATGCAAAATCTAAGGTTGCAGCTAAACCCAGAGCAAATGCAGCGACTGACGATTGTGTGTCTATTAAACAGAAACTTTTAACTTTAGATTTATTTAATGAAATTAATGCCAATTGGAAAATGGACGATAAAAAGGAAAAAAAAAGAGGGCTAAAAATTGGACCCCAAGCGATAAGGTTTGTGTTGAACAGTAAAATAAATTAAATATCCGTAACATATTTTCTTAAGTATTTGCTCCAACAATTGGTGCGTGAAAAACTGAGCATAGTGGAAAATAGGAACACCGATACCAACGCCAACAAAACGAAAAATAAAGTTTGGAAGGACATTGAGGAAAGGTTACACATCAAACACAAAAGGTAAACAAAATATTATTAATTTTTTAATGTTTTAGTTTCAACATTATGGGAAATGTGCAACGAAACTAGGCGCAACTAAGAGCTCAATGGGACATCATGAAAATGAATGCTAGAAAACAAAACGCGAACCATATAAAAAATATTATGAAGACCATCCTTACAACAAATGTTGATAACAATGATATACAAGAATGACTGCCAGGAGAGTTTACTGTTGATTACAACGACTTTCACTCGGACCAAGCTTTATTTGAAAGTATTGAGTTTGTTGAGGTAACGTTGTTACAATTTGATTTGGTTAGTGAGAAGTTTTCATGGTCCGTATTGTTTATTTATAGTGGATATCTTAAATAAATAGGTGTAGATATTTTTGCTATTCGTAGATGCCCAACACCGATAATCGATCATTTTATATATAGCCTGGTTAGCTCATTGGATAAGGTGCCCGCCTTGTACCCGGTGGACGTGGGTTCGAACCCCGGCCGCGAGAAATTTTTTGGCAAGTTATTTTTTTCAGTTTTACTTAACTTAAGAAATTAAATGCTTAATATAAATAAACTAAAGTATATAAAACACAAAATTAAAGAAAAAAAAAAATAAAAACTTAATATTTACTATAGAAATTAATATTAATAGAGAAAAACGGGAATAAAATGGGTATATAATATAATATTCTTACTATACATAATATAAATATTAAACCTAATATATATAATAAAATAAATACCTATTTCTTAAGGAAATAACTAAAATAAATACCATAAAATAGGAACATAAGTACCGCATGACCATCAGGCGATTAGCCTTAGATATAGTTTCGCCTAAACGAAATGATCATTCGGTGATAGATTATTTGAAAGAAAAGAAGTCAAAAAAAAAAAAAGAAGAAAAATCAAAAAGTTAAAAGTGTCAAGTTTTTTTAGAAAGTGTTGAAAAGTTTTGATGTCCTAAGTGAATTCAGTTAACAGAAGGTGAAGTAGAAAGGATATTAAATTAAACAGAACAGAAAACTGCGGGAAAATTTTTAACTACTCATAGGAAGGAAAAAGGAAATTCGGGCGAGTTTTGTTTTTGGGATAAGCCAAAGGAAACCTTAAGCTAATACCGAAGTAAATAAATATTAAACTGGAAAGGAAAAAAGGTAACTAGTTATTCATTTTTTGTAAGAATCGGCTGGCTATAGTGAAACTGTTTTCTTTAGAACAGCAGATCCTGGGGTTTTTTTTTTATGGCGGCTTAGCTGTTATATACATAGTCGTGCAACCCATTCTACTACACCAGAAACGGTCGTGTCTCAAAGCTCTTTAAGCTAAATCAATTAATCCGAGAGATTGGCGCAGCATGAGCGGATTTGCCCAGTAGTCCTACAGCCGCGGTTCAATCCCTGGGCGCGGCGAGTACCACATTTTCTATGTTAAATTTTTGCTATATGTATTATTTTCAATCGCAAAGCAACCACGGTGGTTTTACGTTGGTTGTCTAATTTTTGGTTTTATAACAAGAACAAAAAAAAAAAAAAACAAAAAGAAACATATTGATAAGACTTTGTTTTTAAATTGGGTTGTACGAATTCGTCCCACTGTTTGCTGGAAATCGATATAACATTAATGAAAAGATACTTTATATTTTGGAAGCGTTGATGATAGTACTATTATTTTATTAAGTATTTTGGAGATTTAAAGTAAAGAGGGGTAGCATTCAGAGGGGAATTAAATAAATAAATCTGTGTCATAATAATTGTAAACCCAGGAGAAACAACCGGTTGTGGCACATTGGGGAAAAGGGAGAGTTTTTTTTAAATTTAAGGGTTATACTATTACTAAAATAAATAAGTGAAATAAAATTGTGTTAAATAAAGGAAATTGTAAGAAGCTAAGTACTTTTGTTCTTGTTTAACTAAAAAGGAGCTGCAACCTAAGTGGAAATTCGCGATAGTTTTTACATTAGGTGCGGATCTCAGGATATCGCGTGGCGCCCATAATTAATTTAAATCAATATTTTTTTTGGCTCACGACCCGTCACCATTGAGTCAGCCGACCCTGAGTTCTCGCTTACATACTTCTCGCAGCGACACCAGGAAAACGTAACAACGTTCATTGCTTTTTTAAATAAAGTGCAACGAAAATTACCTTCTTTTTGGAGGATGATATTTCGTTGGATTCTGTTCAGATACTACAAGCAGATGAAGAAGCTGAAATTGCTTTGCCAAAGGATAGTTCGCAATCTTTTTCTAAATATTCATTGGATCACCATGAAGTTTCTTAACGAAAACGGGGTAAACAGAATGAGAAAAAGGGTAATGTAAATGTAATTTTTATAAGCAAATAGCTCTTAACATTTTTTAAACAGATGAATGGTTCTATAGGTGAGAAATGATTCAATCAATGCTATTACGCAATTGGAAAGCAAATGTCGCCTAGAACTACATCAAATTCCAATGGAGTGCGAGTGGGAGAGACTTGAAATCCTTCAGCTTCAAAAGGAAAATGAACACAAAAAGCAGAAGTCATCGATTTCGAAAAGTCTGAACTACAGTTCAAAATAAATTTATTAAAAAAAAAATATGGAAAACTGTAATCTCATAATTTTTCTGAAAGTATTTATCAATAAATGCTCTTAAAATAAAATTGTTTCTACCTCTTAATGGTATGTCTTCTCGGAGAAAGTCTTCATCACGAAATTCAACTTCTGAAGCGTCATCTTCTTCACCATCATCTGGAATCGATTAATTTTCTTTTATTGCAATATTATGCAGCACCGCAAGTGCAACAATTAAAATTTTTGCGTTGTAGAGCGAAATGCGCAGACCATCCAGCAAGCAATGAAAACTTTGTAAAAGCACGCCAAAGCATCTTTCAATAGTATTTCTGGTTGCAATATAGCAGCAATATAGCAGCGTTATATCTTTCTTCTTTTGTAGAATTAAGTCGCAGAATAGGGGTAAAAAGGTAGTTAGTTTGCTTGTACCCAGACTCTCCAAGCAATCGTCCTCTATAGAGATTTTGTTCGAATTCAGTCTTAAGCACTAACTCATTAAAAATTCGGCTATCATGAGTGCTACCCCTCCATCTTGCAACGACATTTTGGATCTTGAGCTTTGCATCACACCATTTGAACGTTTAGAGAATAGTATCCCTTGCGAATAATGCAATACTGCGCCGAATCTCCACTTACTTTTTTTATTCGAATATGGGTGCAATCTATAGCGCCGATAACTGTTGGAAAATTTTTTAGTTTTTCAAATTCTTTCATTTTAACTTTTTCTTCTTCTAACGTGTGCGGCATTGTGATAAATTCAGGTGCTTGTTTTACACAAATGCGACTCACAGTTGGTTGACTGAGCCCATGCAAATCACCTGCATCATCTTGAATTTCTATTCTTCCCCAGCACCGTAAAGCTATCAAAACTTGTAAATCTGGTGAAGTCCCAGTGCCTCTTTGATTGAGTGTTAATTCTGTCCGCAGAATTCTAACAATTTTGCGTATTATGAGTTTAGAAAAGCGGTACCTATTTCGAAATTCCACATCTGGCAATTTGTAAGGGCTCTTAGTCCTTTTGTACACCTTCCACGCCTCCGATCGCTACCTGAAATTCTATTTATAAAGTTAATAGCACAGATTGCTTTCATAACGTTATTTATTATATTGCGTTCAATCTAAATATATAAAAAAGGAGCTTATGTTTGTAAGGCCGTAATAGACTCCTAAACTACTCATCCGATTAGCATGCAAATTTATGTATAGAAGTTTTTTGGTACGGTGCGTGTTTGTGGGCTATCAATTTTGATCCACCTTGAACACCAGAGGGCGCTGTAGTACAAATTTTTTACAAAACCACCTAAAACTCCCAAACCGCTCATGCGATTACAATAAAAATTGGTATATAGTAGTTTTCAGATACGATGAGTTTTTTAGCACTATCTTCTTTGACCCACCTTGGACACCAGATGGTGCTGTAGTACAAATTTTTTATAAAATCGCATATTTTTAGTTGTTTTCTTAGGTTACATGTGCAAATATTTACAATATATAAAATATTTCTTCAATTTAGTAAAATTAAAAAATTACCGTTATTTTGACATCAAAAACATGAACATATCTTGAAAACTATGAAAAATTTTACTACAACGATATATTTAATGCAACATCGTTGCTTAATAATGAGAAAAAAACAATCAGAAATTTAATTTTGTGACTTTCGATTCAAATATCTCCGCTGCATTTGTATACATTTTGTTAAATTTTTTTTTGTCTTAAAGCTTCATCAAAGTACTATGAAAACCTTATTGCAAAAATATAAGAGGGTGTGGCTCCGCCCATACAGTTAAAATTTGTATTATCGAATAGCTTTGAAAGCAAAAGTAGCAATACTTACATACAAACTCAAAATGGAGTTACTATTTGGCAGTGGAAAATAACAGTGGTGTCAAACTATGAGTCTAAGAAAAGTTTTGAATACACCTATTATGTTCCCATATAGTTGCAGGGTGCAGCAACGCGCGCCGGGAAAAGCTATTGTTGCCGCGGTTTTATTATAAAGTATAACTTTCACTTATAAATCCAAAAACTAACTGCTTATAAATATTAAATCATCAAGTACATGAATTTAAACACATGAAATGTTCTCAATATACTCATACATTTTCATTTATATTATAGTCAATATTCAACTCTCATTTCTTGTATACACAAAATTTTGTTCATTTACTTAACTGTATCTTATGAAAAAAGCTACGGTCAATTTTTATAATTTTAAGTCGACACTACGTTTTTAACTCTAAGCGCAGCAAGTCGACAAATAATTTTTAAAGCCTTTTCTCATAAATAAAATTTATAAAATAAAAGTTAAGCTGTTAAAATATTTGTTTGATTTAAACCATTAAATCGTAAATCGAATTTATAATTCTTTAAAAATTATTTAACTAAAACGCGAAAAATGGCAGAAAATGAATGTTCGGGTCGCGAATATAATTGCAAAAAATGCAGCGCAAAAGACAACGACAACATGGTCCAATGTGACTCATGTGATTCTTGGTTTCACTTCGCCTGCGTTGGAGTCGACAGTGGAATCGCCAACATAAGCTGGAATTGTGAGTTTTGTTATCAACTTCCATTAATTTCTTCCACTGCGAGCGCCGCTGCTCCTCTTATAGTGCAGCGACCTCACGAAGCTTTGCCGAAATCTTTATCGCTACAACAAGCGTCGTCGTCACCAGTGACCACGTTGCCCAATAGCACGACTGCACTCGCAAATCAGAAGGTAAATTTTCTTCCGTCAGAGATGCTTTCTTCACAGACAGATGTGCCTGGACCATCGTCAACAAACATCGCAAAGGCGAAAATAAAAGCAACTTCGACGGATACATCTTCAACGACCGAATTATTGTTTCCACAACTATGTATGCCCGAGAGCATGCCACTAGAATCGCGATCTACAATTAAAAATTATGCGCCTCCAAATCTCTATACAAATACGGCAATGTTTGCTGAGCCACGATTAGTTCCCTCAGCAAAGGTTGCAGCGTCGAACAACGCTGCATTGTCATCAACTGTTTATACACAATCTCTGCCAATATTGCACAACATGTATACAAACTACGCTGATCCCCTCTCATTTCCAATACCAAATTTAGCGCAAATGGCAATACCATCGGCAAGTAGCCAGAGCGCGAAAAGTCAATCAGCTGTTCAATATGAAAATTTGCAAATTAAGCAAATTCAAGCGGCAGATTACTCAAGACAGCGTAACATACAATTACAAATGTTGGAGGAAGAACATCAAATCCAACAAGATTATTTAAAAAGAAAATACCAAATTATGTTCCACTTTAATCCTGCTACATCCCAAGAAAATTCTTCAGAAAGCAACGCCGACCACCACGTACCGTACACCTTACGTCCAACAGCAGCTCAGCTAGCAGCGAGGCAGGTGATTCCGAAGGAACTTCCACAGTTCAGCGGAGACCCGGAAGAGTGGCCGCTTTTCATCAGCAGCTTCCAAAATAGCACCTCTATGGCTGGTTATACAAATGCAGAAAACTTAGCTCGCCTCCAGGCATGTCTAAAGGGTAGGGCTCGCGATATGGTCAAGAGCAAACTGATGTTACCGGCGATGGTGCCCGAAATAATTCAAACGTTGCGTATGTGCTTCGGCAGGCCTGAACATATTCTTGAGCGGGTGGTTGACAAAGCTAGAAAATTCCCACCGCCAAAGGAAAAATTGGAAGCGATCATCGAGTTTGCGTTGCGGCAATACCATCGGCAAGTAGCCAGAGCGCGAAAAGTCAATCAGCTGTTCAATATGAAAATTTGAAAATTAAGCAAATTCAAGCGGCAGATTACTCAAGACAGCGTAACATACAATTACAAATGTTGGAGGAAGAACATCAAATCCAACAAGATTATTTAAAAAGAAAATACCAAATTATGTTCCACTTTAATCCTGCTACATCCCAAGAAAATTCTTCAGAAAGCAACGCCGACCACCACGTACCGTACACCTTACGTCCAACAGCAGCTCAGCTAGCAGCGAGGCAGGTGATTCCGAAGGAACTTCCACAGTTCAGCGGAGACCCGGAAGAGTGGCCGCTTTTCATCAGCAGCTTCCAAAATAGCACCTCTATGGCTGGTTATACAAATGCAGAAAACTTAGCTCGCCTCCAGGCATGTCTAAAGGGTAGGGCTCGCGATATGGTCAAGAGCAAACTGATGTTACCGGCGATGGTGCCCGAAATAATTCAAACGTTGCGTATGTGCTTCGGCAGGCCTGAACATATTCTTGAGCGGGTGGTTGACAAAGCTAGAAAATTCCCACCGCCAAAGGAAAAATTGGAAGCGATCATCGAGTTTGCGTTATGCGTCAGAAATATTTGCTCTACGATGGAAGCTTGTAATTTGAATGCACACCTTAACAATCCGATGTTGGTTAAAGAATTGATAGACAAGCTATCCAGCCAGTACAAATTAAATTGGGCAATGCATCAAAAAAGCGAGAGCATTCCTATTGTCAAAACATTCAGCGATTGGTTGTTTCAAATTGCAGAGGCTGCAAGCTCCGTTGTGCCAGCGGTATGTAACACCAAAAACGGAGCGGTGAACACACACACGCACATTGATAATCTTTCTGCGAAATTGAAATGTATTGTTTGCAAAGGTAATGGCCGCAAGGTGTCACAATGTGATGCATTCAAAAAATTAACATTGGAAGGTAGATGGGATCTCGTTAAAAATAACAAATTGTGCCGTCAATGCCTCAACGCTCATCGACGAAGATGCTTTGCAAATAAAGAATGTTGGATCGACAACTGCAAATCAAAACATCACCCTCTTCTACACAGGTATGACATACATGCAGACCGTGTAACAATCATTCGAAGAGATCCAAATGTGAGTACTAATTTCAATGATAGTCAAGAACACAAGGCATCTTTAAACTCACATAGCGATGTTTTAGGATTGAAAAAACCATACTTTCGTATTCTTCCAATAAGTATTCAATATCATAACAAATCTATTGACACGTTTGCTTTTCTAGATGAAGGCTCCTCTGTTACTTTAGTAGAGCAGGTCATCTTGGACCGCCTTGGCGTAAAAGGCGTTGAGGAACCTTTATGCTTGCAGTGGACTGGTAATACGACACGAACTGAAGACTCGTCAGTAAGAACTTCTCTGGATGTTATCAATAAACAGAATGGCGGAAAGTTTTGTCTTGAAAGCGTTCATTCAGTGAAAAAACTGGGTCTTCCTACGCAAACGGTTAACATGGATGAAATTTTACTGAAGTATCCTTATTTGTCAGGCATACCAATACAATCGTACGAAAACGCTAAACCATCAATTTTAATTGGCGCCGATAATTGGCAGCTCGCCGTTCCTTTGAAAATACGCGAAGGCTCACGTAACCAGCCCATCGCATCAAAGTCTCGCTTGGGCTGGACCATTCAAGGTTGCAGCTCTGATTGGGTGCAGGTTCATCATCTGAATATACATACTTGCGATTGCGTAAGAAACTATAATGAACTGCACAAGACTTTTAAAGAATATTTTAACTTGGAATCACCGAAGACAACAACCTTAACATCCGAAGATGACATGAAAGCGCTTAATATTTTAAATACTGAAGACTTAAAAACTGAAGACTCGTCAGTAAGAACTTCTCTGGATGTTATCAATAAACAGAATGGCGGAAAGTTTTGTCTTGAAAGCGTTCATTCAGTGAAAAAACTGGGTCTTCCTACGCAAACGGTTAACATGGATGAAATTTTACTGAAGTATCCTTATTTGTCAGGCATACCAATACAATCGTACGAAAACGCTAAACCATCAATTTTAATTGGCGCCGATAATTGGCAGCTCGCCGTTCCTTTGAAAATACGCGAAGGCTCACGTAACCAACCCATCGCATCAAAGTCTCGCTTGGGCTGGACCATTCAAGGTTGCAGCTCTGATTGGGTGCAGGTTCATCATCTGAATATACATACTTGCGAATGCGTAAGAAACTATAATGAACTGCACAAGACTTTTAAAGAATATTTTAACTTGGAATCACCGAAGACAACAACCTTAACATCCGAAGATGACATGAAAGCGCTTAATATTTTAAATACAACGTGTGCAAAGATCAACGGCCGATTTGAAGTTGGACTTTTATGGCGAAATGCAGACACAAAGCTTCCTGAAAGTTACTCAACGGCTGTAAAACGCTTGATGTGCCTTCAAAAGAAATTAAACAAGGATCCCGCTTTAAAGTGCAGTCTTCAAGGTCAAATTGATAATTTACTATCAAAAGGTTATGCAAGGAAGCTTTCAGTTGAAGAAGCTGCTGTTCAGCCTTATTTGACATGGTATCTTCCAATTTTCATAACATCGAACCCCAACAAACCTGGAAAGGTACGTTTAGTTTGGGACGCGGCAGCCAAGTCCAATGGCGTCGCTCTGAATGATTTTCTACTTACCGGGCCAGATTTACTAAAGTCACTTGTTGATATACTGCTGGGATTTAGAGTGGGACAGGTAGCAATTTGCGGCGATATCGCCGAAATGTTTCACCAAATTAATGTTCGAGGTAGCGATATTCACGCTCAAAGATTTCTTTGGTGGGATAAAAGTGACGATGTTTATCATCCCAGTACCTATGTAATGCGTGCTTTAACTTTCGGAATCTGTTGTGCCCCGTGCATAGCGCACTTTGTTCGAGACAAAAATGGTGCACAATTTAAAGCAAAGTATCCTCGAGCCGTAGAAGCAATTCAAAATGCCCATTGCATGGACGACTTCATTGACAGCGTAGAGGGCGAACAAGAAGCACTCGAGCTGGCTCTGCAAGTAAAGACAATACACGCTGCTGGTGGTTTTAATATTCGCAATTGGGCCTCCAATTCTGAAGTAGTTCTCAAGAAACTTTGCGACACTACAACAAGTAACCAAGCACCTGTAGAGTTGGACCACACTGAAAAAGTACTTGGTATGTATTGGGACCCCAATAAAGATAATTTCAGATATATTTGCAGATTCGCTAGGCTGCGTCGCGATATTTTTATGGAAGATACAATTCCAACCAAGCGAGAAACACTTCAGGTCCTTATGTCGATATTTGATCCCTTAGGCTTTCTTTCGTGCTTCACAACAGGCCTCAAGATACTCCTTCAAGAGATTTGGCGGTCCGGCATCAACTGGGATGACGAACTACCTGAAGCCCTACGTCACAAGTGGTGTCATTGGAAAAAAGTCACAGCGATGATATCGGCTGTTGAAATTCCGCGCTGCTACGTACCGAAATTAAAAGAGGCAGCGGACATCCAACTGCACACCTTCGTAGATGCTGGAGAACACACTTACGCTGCGGTATGCTACCTGCGTACACAATTTGTCGATCAGGTCGTAGTTTCCATTGTTGCTGCAAAGTCTAAAGTTGCCCCTCTTAAGCCGCTCTCTATCCCTCGGCTTGAATTACAGGCTGCCATTGTCGGTGTCAGGCTTGCAGACAAAATAATAAATGCTCGAAGAATACCTATAAACTCTCAATTCTACTGGACAGACTCTAAGACAGTGCTGCAATGGCTATGGATGGATCCTAAAAATTTCCAACAATTCGTGATGCATCGCGTCGGCGAAATTTTAGAGTGCACAAACGTAACGCAATGGAAATGGATTCCGTCGAAAATGAATACAGCTGATTTTGCCACTAAAGTTCGGTCGCATTGGGATGCAGATGTATGGTTTTCGGGACCAGCTTTCCTGCTTTCAGATATGAACGAGTGGCCAGGCTGCGAAGATTTAGGCCAAGCCGATACCACCGAACTTAGGCGTCATGTGCTGCATATCCATAAGAACACCTTTAGAAGCGTTCCAATGAATCTTGAATACTTTTCTGATTGGAAACGATTATATCGTGCTGTTGCTACATTTTTACTGTACCTCGAAAAACTAAAATCGGCCACTAAAAAGTCTGCGTGTTCAAATCAAGTATCATTCGAAATGATTCAGAAGGCAAGATGTATATTAATCAAAAAGGCACAACAAAGCGAATATGTGGAAGGACTTTGTAGCTTGAAAAGTGGTAAGCGTATAGAAAAACACAGCAAACTAATATCTTTAAATATTTATATAGACGAAAACGATATTCTGAGAGCTCGTGGAAGAGCAGAATACTTAAATAGTATGGATCCAATAGTTCTGCCCAATGAACACCACGTTACTCTTCTAATAGTTCGATTTTTTCATGAGAGCTTACACCACACATCACACGAAACGGCCATTAATAAAATCAGAAGCCAATATAACATACCACGCTTACGAGTTCTTTATAAAACTGTACGCCGTCTTTGTCAACGGTGCAAGAACAATAATTCTATGCCTCAGATTCCTCAAATGGCGCCATTGCCAACAGCACGGCTAGCAAGCTTCGAACGTCCTTTCACCTTCACTGGTATTGACTATTTCGGTCCATTACATGTTGCTGTAGGCAGAAGAAGAGAAAAGAGGTGGGGAGTATTGTTCACATGTCTGACTGTTCGGGCAATACATATTGAAATAGCGTACAGTCTTGATACGGGCTCATGTATTATGTGCATCCGTAATTTTATGTCCAGAAGAGGATCGCCGAGGGAAATTTATACGGACAACGGAACCAATTTTAAAGCCACAGCGAAGTTGTTTGCGGACGATTTTAAAAATGTCGATTTTGAAAAAATGTACTCTCACTTTGAAGAAATAAAATGGAAATTCAATCCACCTGCAGCTCCTCACATGGGGGGAGCCTGGGAGAGGCTTGTGAGGTCGGTTAAAACCGTATTAAAGAGTATTTACCCAACTATGAATTTTAACGATGAAACTTTGAAGAGCGCTTTATGTGAGATCGAGTTCATCATTAATTCTCGTCCACTCACCTTCGTATCTTTAGAGTCTTGTGATGACGAAGCCATCACGCCAAATCATCTGTTGCTGGGATCGTCAGGCGGTTACAAACCAATCAACAACGAAGGAGCGGACTTACGCACACGCTGGCAACAAACGCAACTGTTTGCAGATCGCTTTTGGCAACGATGGCTTACGGAGTACGTGCCAATTCTAACTCAAAGAAGCAAGTGGTTCGAAAAAGTACCTCCTATATCTATTGGCGATGTGGTAATAATAGCAGACGAAAATCTGCCTCGTAATTATTGGCCTAAAGGAATAATTATCGATACCGTAGTGGCCAAAGATGGACAAGTTCGAAGGGCAACTGTGAAAACACAACGTGGCATAATACAGCGACCGACAGCAAAGATAGCTGTTCTAGACGTCGGCCAAAATCATTAATGCAAGCTTGTCGCTACACTACTCGCTTAGAAGGGGGGGAAATGTTGCCGCCGTTTTATTATAAAGTATAACTTTCACTTATAAATCCAAAAACTAACTGCTTATAAATATTAAATCATCAAGTACATGAATTTAAACACATGAAATGTTCTCAATATACTCATACATTTTCATTTATATTATAGTCAATATTCAACTCTCATTTCTTGTATACACAAAATTTTGTTCATTTACTTAACTGTATCTTATGAAAAAAGCTACGGTCAATTTTTATAATTTTAAGTCGACACTACGTTTTTAACTCTAAGCGCAGCAAGTCGACAAATAATTTTTAAAGCCTTTTCTCATAAATAAAATTTATAAAATAAAAGTTAAGCTGTTAAAATATTTGTTTGATTTAAACCATTAAATCGTCAATCGAATTTACAGCTATCTTCTATATATATAAAAAAGGAGCTTATGTTTGTAAGGCCGCAATAGACTCTTAAACTACTCATCCGATTAGCATGCAAATTTGTGTATAGAAGTTTTTTGGTACGGTGCGTGTTTGTGGGCTATCAATTTTGATCCACTTTGAACACCAGAGGGCACTGTAGTACAAATTTTTTACAAAACTGCCTAAAACTCATAAACTGCTAATGCGATTAGAATGAAAAGTGGTATACAGTGAGTTTCATGTACGTTGAGTGTTCTGCTGCTATCGTTTTTGACCTATATTGAACACCAGAGGGCGCTTTATTACAAATTTTTTACGAAACCACCTAAAACTCCCAAACCGCTCATGCGATTAGAATAAAAATTGGTATATAGTAGTTTTCAGGTACAATAAGGTTTTTAGCATTATCTTCTTTGAACGACCTTGGACACCAGATGGTGCTGTAGTACAAATTTTTTACAAAATCGCATATTTTTAGTTGTTTTCTTAGGTTACATACGCAAATATTTACAAAATATAAAATATTTCTTAAATTTAGTAAAACTAAAAAAATTTCCGTTATTTTGACATCAAAAACATGAACATATCTTGAAAACTATGAAAAATTTTACTACAACGATATATTTAATGCAACATCGTTGCTCAAAAATGAGAAAAAAACAATCAGAAATTTAATTTTGTGACGTTCGATTCAAATATCTCCGCTGCTTTTTTATATATTTTGTTAAATTTTTTTTGTCTTAAAGCTTCATTAAAATACTATGAAAACCTTATTGCAACAATACCGTTAGTTGAGTAAATATATTTTAAATAATTTTTTTAAAAAAGGTCTGAAATATTGGAGTTTTCCTCAAAAACAGATTCAAAAATTATTTTTGTTGTAAAAATAATTTAAGCCCAAATTCTCAAATTTTTAACTCTATTCAAAAGTTATAACATAAGTAAAAGTTGTTTCAATTTTACGCAAAAATTAAAAACCATTTTTGTGATTCAAAAAGCAAGGCCTACCCCTAGATTTTTTCGAACAAATTTTTTTTTCCAATATTGTGTTTTTATAATTTTGAAAAAATATAAAAGCTAAAAAATTAATTTATTAGAAAAAATTATCTAAGTACCTCTTGCTAATCAAAAGTTTTAGCCAATAATGTTTATCCAAAATATACACGCAAAGAAATTTTTCGTTTACCACAACTGAAAAATTCACCAACTATACTTCGTTTGCCGTAAACGAATATTCAGTTGTCACAACTTAAAAATATATCTTATATATACATACCGCAAGCTATTTCGGTCATTATTATTTATTATATTAATAATCGTTCTCTTTATGTCCGTCCGACTTCTTATGGATTGCACCTCTGTTACTATCTCCGTCCGCGTATTAAGCAAACTACCAATTTCCTTATATAGTAACAATTTGTCCAAAAAGGAACTGTAACTATAAGCGTTATGTTTACACAACGAAGGGAAAAATAAACAAAATTTTCAGTTTGGAAAAACGAAGTTTTCAATTGCGAAATTCAAACGAAATTAATTTCCTTCAACTATATGAAGCGTTTCTCGCAACTGAACTGTTATTATGACAACTGTTAAAACGTTTGCAAATAACGATTTCAAGCACGACAAACGAAGTTCGTTTGCGGCAAACTGGCGATAAACGTTTTTCTTCTTTGCGTGTATATACAAAAAGCAAAACGCTGTCTGTGTGATGGCTGGAAACTTAGCCGATAGAGCTGAAATCTTGGCAGTACATTTTTTCAAGTACGAGATGGCTTAAATGTCTGTCACACCCCCTTTTACCACCCACAAATCAATAAAAATGCTATATCTCCTACGGTTTTCGTCGATTGGGCTACATTTCGGTAATTTAGTCTGTATGCTTAGTGTTGGCAACTGTACTAAAACTGGGTAATGTCCATCTACTAGAAAACTGGGATGAGCATTATATAAGAGCGTGTGGCTCCGTCCATACAGTTAAAATTTGTATTATCGAATAGCTTTGAAAGTAAAAGTAGCAATACTTACATACCAACTCAAAATGGAGTTACTATTTGGTGATCTCCTGCTACTGGGAAACTGTGACGGGCAGTGGAAAATAACAGTGGTGTCAAACTTTGAGTCTAAAAAAAGTTTTGAATACACCTATTATGTTCCCATATCGTTGCAGGGTGCAGCAACGCGCGCCGGGAAAAGCTAGTATATATATATATATATATATATACATATATATATATGTGTATATTGTTTTTTTTTTATAAAATGTGATTGCTTGATGTCATTATTTTTCTTGTTTTTGTCAAAATTACTGCTATTTACTATTATTATTACTGTTAATTTTTGCCGAGATTTTTGTAAATTTTTGGAGCAAAATGTAGGAAATTTCGTCAACGGAAATATGTATGGATATATTCATTTAAATTTGTGTATAGAAGTTTTTTGGTACGGTGCGTGTTAAGCGTGTTAAGTAAGCTATTAAGATTAAGCGTATCAGGAGTTTAATTTGAGTAATTAAAAATTATATGATCTTCATTGATGCGCAATTTATAAAATTAAAATAATCAAATAAATAGTTGTTAATAGTAATTCAACATTTTGATGTGTCATAATCATTGAAAATAAAATAAAATTTTTATATTATATAAGTTTTATTATATATTATTATATAAAAAAAAAAAAAAATAAATAACTGGCCATTTCAGCCCTTGAAAGGACTTTGACCTAGCTTCTTATGATCAATTGTGTTGTGCGTGTTATTAAGTTTGTACACAATTGACCGAGAACCGGACCTACATGCTTAACGCCGACTCCGAACGGCGATGAACGATGAATGTTCTCGTTCTCAAGAAGATTTACATGGCATTTTGATTACTCTCTGAGGTTTGCCATTGTCTGCAGAGAGGTGGCGACCGTACAGAAAAATTATTTTAATTCAAATAATTTTCTGTCGCTGCTGGGGTTCGAACCTGGGTTTCCAAAGTTCGTTGACATAGCGGGCACGCACTTTAACCAACTACGCCACGGACGCCATTATATACTAATAATAAAATTATATATTATTATTGTATTAGAAAATATACTGATTGTTATTTCTTCGACCTTTTTATTTTTTGTGAATGTTAATGTTGAGCTCAACACTATGGCTTGTATGGGTGGAGACACACCCCTTAGATTAATGCTCGTCCCAGTTTTCAAGTAGAAGGATATCACAAAGTAGAACTCCATTGTGAGTTTCAATGTTATGCGACTTTAATTTCCATAGCTATTCGGTATCAAAACTTTGGCATGTATGGGCGGAGCCACACCCCATTGACCAATGCCTGTCCAAATTTTTTAGTAGAAATGAATCACCAAATAGTAATTCTATTCTTAAAATCAACATTTTGTGACTTACTTTCATAGGCTATTCGATATCAAAAATTGTAATTGTATGGGCGGAGCCACACCCCCCTGTACAATGCCCGTCTCGGTTTTCTAGTAGATCGACATTACCAAGTGGCAACTCCATACCGAGTTTCATTATTATGCGGCATTTAACTCCAAAGCTATTTGATACCAGAAATTTGACTTATATGGGCGGTGCCATGCCCCCTTCTCCAATGCTCACTCAATTTTTCCAGTCAAAGGACAAGACTATATAGTACATTCTTACCGAGTTTCATCGATGTGTGACTAATAGTTCAAAAGTTATACCCACAATTTGGGCAGCCGAAAAAGTGCCACACCCTTTTCCCAACGCCCATACTTACCAGTGGAACGGCACATGTAAATCGAAGCCGAACACCTAATTCTAATTTTGTGCGACCTATAATTTCAAAGTTATTCGATATTGCAGATTCGAGCTGCCACGCCCCCTTGTACAATGCTCGCTGAATCACTTGTAATAAGTGAATACTTGGGTACAACTTTACAAAAACAAAATGAACGGCATTTGGCAATCTACCTTCACAATCTACCTTACCACAACATTCCTTTGTGTGTTATATTATTCAAACAATGATATTAATGGCATCATTTTATAAATCACCGTGATGAAACGCAACGCTAACGCGGCGCATCACTTGGATTTAAAATTTGCATTTTATTAATCACTACGTTATTGCGTTAGCTAGGTTACGTTACCACGGTGAACTGTCAGTCAACAACAGTTTAGGGTTGTCACATGTAAAATAAAACTAGCATCATTATTGCAAATCTTTGAAATATTTAAGATTCACCAAATTCTGACTTGTTGGCAACCATATCAGCTGTTCTCTTCAGCCATCATTAAATTGAAATTCTAATATAAACGCCAAACACTGTCGTACCATTTGCTACCTGCGGTAGTTTTTTTATTTCTTTTAGCAACATTTCGAACTGTTGGTTCGTTGTTGCTCTCTTTAACCTATATTCAAACGATATATGTAAACATTTAAGAACATATGAGTGAAACAAACAGTTATTACCCTTTCAATGCCAACTTATTCGTTCTAACGGCAGCTCAAGAGCAAGTGATGAAAGTGACAGTTCAAGTGAATGAATTTCAAGTGCAGCGTTTTATAAAATGCTAACTTTGTACTGTTTTCACTACGCTATTGCGTAACTCAACGCTGAAGATCACGGCGTGAAGCGTTGCGTTTTATAAATTGCGAATTTCAACAACGCAGCGTAAAGTGATACATTTTATAAACAATTTTTGATAACTTATTTTATAATTAATATTTAAAAACAAGTGTATAAAGTGTAAGTGTATTTTATATGTGTGTGATTGTGTGTCTTGTGAGAGCACCACATTATTCCCCCCCATAGAATTTAATTGAGTTGACCAAGAGGTTAAAATGTACCTTTTTTTGTCGGCCTGTGTGAGGAGGATAGCATCTCTGTAGTGTAGATAGCATCTCCATGAATTTTGGTTTGACTCTGTCGATATGAATAACACAGTTATTATTAATTTTAAGAATTGGTATAATGTACTTTGAACGGTCCTTCGTATGGATTCTGTAGTGGACGTGGTATTGTGTCATTTCGTACGAATACGTATTTACAACTCTTCAAGGCTTGTGGTAAGTATTGACCAGCATTTGTATTATGATGTGAAATGTTTAAATCGTTATTTTGAACGTTTTGTTTGAGTATCCCTAATGTTTCTGATGCATTAAAAGATTGGTAATTCTGAACTACTAGTTCTCTAGGTAGCTTTATGTATTGACCGAAAACCATTTGAGCCGGGGACGCTTTGATGTCTTCTTTGACTGTGGATCTTATACCCAAAATAATCTGAGGAATCTCTGTGTACCAATTAGTTTGGTTATTACTAGCCATTATTGACGCTTTTAATTGTCCGTGAAATCTTTCGATCATACCGTTTGATTGTGGATGGTACGACGAAGTAAAAATGTGGTGAGAACCAATGTCTTTAACAAATTGTTTAAATGTGTTAGACGTGAACTTGTCCTCGGTCAGAAATGATTTCTATTGGTACGCCAAATCTTGAAACGAATTCTCTATAGAATGTGTCGATTATTGTTGTGGTCTCTATGTTCTTGAGTGGGTAGGCTTCAGGCCAACGTGTATTTCTTGAGTCCATTTATTAATTTGTAAATTCATGTTTGGCCAAAAATACCGTTCTGTTATAAGTCTTCGGGTACCTCTTGTCCCTGGATGTGAAATATTGTGTATTTGGTCAAAAATTGTCTTACGTAAAGATTGTGGAATATATGGGCGTGTGTTATTTGTGGAGTGCTCGCACCAAATTTCAATGTTCATGAATGGAATTTTAATTTGTTCAAATTTGTATAACGTTTAATCTAATATGTCTTTGAGTTCTGTATCTATGTTTTGTTCGGAATGTAATAGTTTGAGATTAAGATCGGGTGTTTTGAGTTCCTGTATCTCGCATCTTGATAATGCATCTGGTACTGAGTTATCTGTACCTTTGACGTGTAGTATCGTGTTAGTGAATTGTGCTATGTATTCTAGGTGTCGTGTTTGTCTCTTTTTTAGAATTGGTTTATGATCTGTGTATACTATAAAATTATTACCTTCAAGGTAGTGTCTAAAATGTTTGATTGTTAAGAATACATATAGCTAAAAGTTCCCTATCGAATGTGCTATATTTACATTCTGTGGAAGTGAGTTTTTTGGAAAAGAATGCTAGTGGTTCTAATTTATTTTTGTATTTCTGTTGTAATACTACACCTACTGCTGTATTTGATGAATCTACATCAATCGATAGTTCTGCTTTACTATTGACATAGTTAAGTAGTGTTTGCGTAGCAAAACTATCTTTAATTGCTGTGCATGCATCTGAGGTTGCGTTTGTCCATGTTAAAAGTTTTGTTTTTGTTTTTGAAGCTATTGTGACCATTGCATATATTGGACCTAGCATGTGCGCTAATTTAGGAATGCACCTGTGATAATAGTTAGTCATGCCGATAAATTTTTGCATTTGTTTGACAGTATTTGGTTGTGGATAGTCTCTTATACATTGTATTCGTTCCTCCGATGGCCATATGCCATGTCTTGAAATATTGTAGCTAAGAAAATTTATGTTTTCAACTCCGAAAACGCATTTGTTTGGTTCAATGTTCAAACCATATTTGTCGAGTCGTTCGAAAACTTGTGTCAAACGTTTCATGTGTTCTGTTTCTGTCTCGCTAGCTATCAAAATGTCATCTAAGTAGACGAAAATGAAATTTAGTCTGTAAAGGACTTCATGTATGAACCGTTGGAATGTTTATGCTGAGTTTCTCAAACCGAAAGGCATTGGGAGAAATTCTAACATTCCAAATGATGTGGTGATAGCTGTCTTGTGTATGTCTTCGGGAGCCATAGGTATTTGGTGATATGCTCTGACCAAGTCCAGTTTCGAATAAATGTTTGTATTGTGTAAATTGTTTGAAAAATCGTGTATATGTGGTAATGGGTAGCGGTCAGGTACTGTAATTGCATTGATGCGTCTGTAGTCACCGCATGGTCTCCAGTCGTTTGGTTCGCGTTTAGGAACGAGGTGTAGCGGAAAAGATGTCATCGATTTCGACGGTCTACAAATGCCAGATTTAACTAAAAAATCTAATTCTTGTTTAGCTATTTTCGCACTGGACAAGTCTAGACGTCGTGGCTTCGTGAATGGTAACTGTCCTTCTGACACTATGTGATGAACTGTTTGATGTTTTACCGGTGTAGTATAGTCGGGTTCTGTTACTAGTGAAGGAAATTGTTTGAGTAATTGTGTATACTTGTTATCTAGTGAAAATAATTTTGGCAATGTTGTTTCAGTGTATGCCGTTATTGTGTTAACTGATAAATTTGTTAATGGGTCGATGAGACGTTTATATTTGAGATCAACAAGAAGTCCATAGTTTGTTAAAAAATCTGCAGGATTTCATGAAAAACTTTTCAAGTGGAAGAAGCTTGAGGTAATGCCAGCAAATATATACGCATCCTAGCAAATAATTACGTTTAAAATTCTTAATCAAATAACATAGTTTGGCATCGACGACGACACAATTTCAGTCAATTCCAAAGTTGATAATTGCTTAATCGAAAAAGGCGACTTCCATGGCAAACAAGTCTTGAACAAGGTAAAAATAAAGTTGAATTATGTATACATTTTGTTATTATTTTCATATTATTTTAATTCTAAGAGCTTGGCCATTGTTTTGAAAGAGTCACAGAGCGGAAGGTCGATAATAGATTACAAAAACAAGAATAAAAACTTGACTACTGATCATAGGAATAATCTTATAAAAATAATAGTCGAAGAAGCTATCTTCAAGCAAATTCAGATTAGAATTCAAGATTTTCCATTATTATTAAGAGAAATTGTGTGGATATTCCCATCAGAAGAAAACGTGCAGGTAACTGAAATTATCAAAGGGGAAAAAGGGAACTTTTTTTGGTATTTGTTAAAAAATACCCAAAAAAATACTGATAACACTGATGGTAGATTTTTCAAATATTCATGGTAGATGACTCTTCGACGCTTCACGCTATACGCTTCAATCCGTGGCCTTCACCAATTTACCCTACAATGCCATTGAATTAATATGTTATTTTATTTGTATTCTTTTCTAAGGATTATTACTTTATTTCGAGAGGCAACAATAGAAGTCCTAGTGGAAAATTGTTCTCAAAGTATAAACACTTTCGAGCAAAACGTTTGAAGTGCGATAATTCAGTATCCAACCAGGACGAAAGTAATGGAAGGGAAAACACATTTCAAAACTCAAGCAGCCAAATAGATGAAACTATTGAAGTTGATGAATCTATTGCTAAAGCTTTTAAAACTTCTTTGAACAGGGATTCGGCAGACTGGTCTGACGTCTGCGAAAAGTGGAAAAAAACCTATCAAATTCGTCGTCGGGAATTATTTCAACTACATAGTGGTGACTTTTTAAAATCTTGGTCCAAACTCTCTCATGTGAAAGCTTCTGAGTTGGTAAGATTTAAAAAATAGCAACATGGAATACTTCAAAATTTGAATTTGAATTGTTTTTTATATTTTAGATCGAAATTGATTTTGATTTTTTGTATCCAGACAAAAGACTTATGTTGTTTTCCAAATGGGAAGAATTTAAAACCAAAATATTAAGGTTTTACGAGACCAACATCACCAACGAGGTATGCAGACAGCAGCTGGCCAAAGCAAAGGAAACAACTAATATAGGTACATATTAATATTTTTTTATATTTATTTAAACTAATTGTGCTTATTTATCTTACTGGATTATCAGGACTATCTTATAACTATTTTATTAAATGCAATTTTTCCATCTTCTGCCCGTTTTAAAAATAAAGATGGAAAAAAAAACAAAGAAGGCAACCATTGCTGACTCCCAGGAAAGTTTTGTGTTGCATTTACAAACACTGATGTTCTGCGATTCACACCTGTGAACGAACGACTTGTCATAATCCGTGTCAAGGCAAGATTTTTCAACATAAGCCTGATATGTGCGCACGCTCCGACAGAAGACAAAGACGATGAGACCAAAGACAGACTCTACGAGCGCCTTGAAGATGCCTATGAGCGCAGCCCCCGCCACGAAATAAAAATAGTGCTTGGTGACTTCAACGCCAAGGTGGGAAAAGAAAATATCTTTGGTCCAACAGTCGGAAAGTTCAGCCTCCACGACAATACCTCCGATAACGGAATGAGGCTGATTGACTTTGCCGCAGCGTGAAACATGGTCGTTAGTAGCACTAGATTCAAGCATCTCAATATTCATAAAGCAACTTGGCTGTCTCCTGATCAAAAGACGCGCAACCAAATTGATCACGTTTTGATTGACGGAAGGCACTCTTCCAGTGTTTAACATGTACGCACGATCCGTGGTGCCAATATAGACTCGGATCATTATCTTGTCGCAGCCAAGATCCGTACACGCCTGTGCGCAACCAAGAATGCGCGAAATCCAGAACAGAGAAAGCTAGACGTCGAAAAGCTGCAATCAAAGCAAACAGCCGAAGACTTCGCTACTCGACTCTCACTCCTGCTTCAAAAAAGCACTCCTCCGATCGACGATATATGCGCGCAGTGGAATCATATTTCCCACTCTATGCGTACGGCTGCCGAAGAGGTGATTGGCTATCACCGCCCTCGCCGAAACCAGTGGCACAACCAAGAGTGTCGCGACGCCACTGCAGAAAAAGACGCCGCCTACAAAGCCACCCTGCAGTCGGTTGTAACGCGTGCTGCTAAGGAGCGATACAAAGAGAAGAGGAGGGAAGAGAGACGCATTTTCAGGTGAAAGAAAAGGGAAGCGGAAATGCGTGAGTGCGAGAAAATTGAGATGCATGGTGACAGGAATGAGGTCCGAAAATTTTTCGAAAAAATAAGACGCCTGGCCGATGGTTTCAAGACCGGGGCCTCTTCCTGCAAGGATGAAAATGGGAATCTAGTGACAGATATCCAGAGTACACTGATGATGTGGAGGGAACACTTCTCTAGGCTTCTGAATGGCGACGACGACAACAATCCCGCCAATAGAGATGATATTACGGAATCCCCAATTTTGGACGACAGCGTTGAAGTTCCGCTGTCCGACCATAGTGAAGTCTTGAAAGCTATAGCTCGGCTTAAAAACAACAAAGCCGCAGGAGCCGATGGCTTACCTGCTGAGCTCTTCAAGAATGGAGGCGAAGCTCTATTTAAAAGCATTCATGAGCTTCTATGCAGAATATGGTCGGAAGAATGCATTCCAAACGATTGGAACCTCAGTGTGCTCTGCCCAATCCACAAGAAAGCCGATCCCACAATTTGCGCCAACTTCCGTGGGATAAGCCTTCTGAATATTGCATATAAGGTTCTGTCGAGCGTACTATGTGAAAGACTGAAGCCCATCGTAAACCAGCTGATTGGACCTTATCAGTGTGGCTTCAGACCTGGCAAATCCACCATAGACCAGATATTTACGCTACGACAAATCTTGGAGAAGACCCTAGAAAAACAAATCGACACACACCATCTTTTTGTCGATTACAAAGCCGCCTTCGACAGTCCAATAAGGAATCATCTATATTCCACCATGTCTGAATTTGGTATTCCTGCAAAGCTCATCCGCCTTTGCAGAATGACACTGAGCAACACCAGCAGCACAGTTAAAATCGGGAAGGACCTCACTCCTCCATTCGATACCAAATGAGGTTTCAGACAAGGTGATTCCTTATCGTGCGACTTTTTCAACCTAATGATGGAGAAGATTATCCGAGCTGCTGATTTGAGACGCAGTGGCACGATATTCTACAAAAGTATTATGCTGCTGGCGTATGCTGATGATATCGATATCATTGGCCATAATACGCGCGAAGTCAGTGCAGCATTCTCCAGGTTAGCGAAAGAGTCGAGTCGAATGGGTCTTGTAGTGAACGCAGATAAGACGAAATACCTAGTGTCAACAAATAAACAGTCCCAGCGTCTTGGAAACCACGTCACTGTTGACAACATCTCCTTCGAGGTTGTTAAGGACTTCGTCTACCTGGGATCCAGCGTAAACTCTTTCAACGATGTCAGTATTGAGATAAAGCGAAGGATAACTCTTGCCAACGGGTGTTACTTTGGGCTGAGTAGGCAATTGAGAAGCAGAGCCCTCTCTCGACGAACAAAACTCACGCTCTATAAGTCACTAACCATGCCCGTCCTATTATATGCAGCACAAACTTGGACGTTGAGCAGTTCTGATGAAAAGACTTTGGGAGCCTTCGAGAGAAAGATCCTTCGTAAGATCTTCGGTCCAATCTGCGTCAATGGCGAGTACCGAATTCGATGGAACCACGAACTGTATGAGCTGTACGCTGACATCGACATAGTTAAGCGCATTAAAATCGAGCGGCTCCGCTGGCTAGGTCATGTTGAGCGAATGGAAAACGACGCTCCAGCGAAAAAATATTCGATTCGGTGCCCGGTGGTGGTCAACGCAGAAGAGGACGCCCACATCTTCGTTGAAAGGATCAGGTGTTGGATAACCTGACTACACTTGGTGTTTCCAACTGGCGCCAGCAAGCGCAAAATAGAAATGGCTGGCGCAATTTCTTATACGAGGCCAAAACCGACCTTCGGTTGTAAGCGCCAGATAAGTAAGTAAGTAAGCCTGCGAACAATCTTGGCTTTTGATACAAAAGTTTTTTTTCTAAATTAACACAGAATTTGATTGTAAATCATCAAATATTGTATCAGTAATTAATTAATTAAATAAAAACTAAAGACGTTCATATGTTTCCGTTGTCGAAGAACACTTCAAACTCCAACTCTGTTGATAAGACACTTTAAAGTTAGTCATTTGCTTACTCGGCAATATTTAAAAATCATTTGTATGCAAAACGATTGCAGCCAAATTTTCACAAACTTTTCGTATTTTCGTATACATTTAGAAAAAGTGCATAAAGATGATAAGAACCAAAACAATATTATTCCTTTAACTTTAAATACGTCCTTTTTTTTCTAAATACATGTAATATCTTTAAATAAATTCCTTATATTCAAACCACGTATGAATTAAAAATACTAAATACATAAAAATGGATCAACTTGTGTTAAAAGGGGAGGTAGAGTTGAGAAAAAAACTATACTAAAATAAATGAAATCTTATACAATAACGTAAGTAAAACTTTTATAATTATATTAACCCTACAACTCCTTGGGTTGTAAAAAAATGAACCTTCTCCTCCATAATTTTTTGCTCAACTCTACCTCCTCTTGCCCCACCGTATATTTGCACTCAGGTCTTGAACTATTACATAAATGATTTTTATAACTTAGCAAAAACTAAAATGTCAACTTTGTTATATATTACAACTTTGAGTTAAATGTTTAATTTTATTTTATTATTATAAATATATATTTACTAATATTGCACAAGTATTAAAAAACATTAAATGAAACTAAAATAAAAACTTTATGAAAAATATAAAATGGCGTTATTCTTTGCTATTATTATAAGACTTAGGTTAATATCATATCAAGTGGGAATTTGAGCGTAAATCAAGTGAAATCAAATCAAAAATACTTGGGACAAGCGCATATTGAGATAAATTTAATATCTTTAATTCTTAAATCAATCTTATTTATGGATAACTTTAAGTACAAATTCAAGCTTACATCAAGTAATAATTCTTCGATTAAGCGCTTTTAGAGATCAATTTATTCGATTAAGCGCTTTTAGAGATCAACTACGGATTCGAGCTTAAATTAAGGTCAAAATTCTTAGAACAAGTAATTTCTGAGATCATATTGATCTCGGTCATCTTAAAATCATTCCTTCTTTCCGATTGAATCAAGTATTAATTCAACCTAAATTAATCCAAGCGTTCTGCATACAAGTCCGTTTTGCACTTAATCAGATCCCATCATCGCTTTAAATCAATCCTCATTTTCTTGAAATAAAACTCTTTTCAGCTCAAAATCAAGCCCAAACAAGCATAACGGGAGCTATAATTAAGAATTTAGCGCTTGAAGGTCCCGATCTTGAATCAAGCATATCGTACTTGATTTAAGAAAATCCGTACTTACCGTACTTTTGACACCGCTACGGATTGATTTAAGTACGGAATACTTGAATAATTTATTGAGTGTAGAAATCCCTAGATTTAAAAAAAATAAGAAGAAAAACCCTAGAATTAAGAAATTAATGTTAAGTATCTGATTGTATTAAGTTAACAATAAATATATTACTTTTGCAAATTGTGAAGTATTTAGGTGTTCTCTCAATAAGCTCGCACGGCTCTTGCAGTGTTTTACGAATTGTGTCGTTGCGGACGAAGACAAAGTTACAAGTACTGATGGCTCGAGGTATATATTGTTGGAAGTTGGTCCTGTGATGCGCAATGTTTGACTTTTGATCTTCTACGGTCTCTTTAAGCTTGGATAAGGTGTCCGACGAATTAAAATTCTGACTGCTGTGTATTACTAGTTGTTGTGGTAGTGTTTGACCAAAAACCATTTCAGCTGGTGAAGCCTTAATAAGGTCTTTGACTGTGGACCTGAGTCCTAGAAGAACTAATGGCAACTCTGTTAACCAATTTATCTGATTGTTTCACGCTATTAGAGAAGTCTTTAGTTGGCGGTGGAATCGTTCTATATTCCATTAGCTTGTGGATAATAAGCAGAAGTGGTAATGTGTTTGCTTCCTAGATATTTAAAAAAGTTTCTAAATGTTGTGGACGTGTATTTAGGGCCTTAATCGGAAGTAATTTCCAGAGGAACTCCAAAACGTGAGATGCATTCCTTTTGAAGTGTATCTACGATAGTACTGGCGTTGGTATCTTTAATTAGATACGCTTTGGGCCAACGTGTGTTTCGGTCAAATAAGGTAAGTAGATATCTGTAACCATTTCATATTGGTAAAGGGCCAACTAAATCAATGTGCACATGCTCAAAACGATCGTGTGGAATGTCTATCTTGTGTGGGATTGTCTTTGTGTGTCTATGTATCTTTGCTCGTTGGCATCTAATGCATACTTGTGACCAAATGTTCATGTGTTCATTTTGGGCCATTTCCATTTGGGCATTATCCACAACCCCAACTAGTGCTCTGAATTTGATGGTTCACCTTCCTCCTCTAGATATCCTTGCTTAAGAGTGTGCTATTTCAGCAGCCTTCAGACAAAGAGAATCTGGAAATTTATTAAATTGTGCAGAGTCTGAGCAATACGAATGGGTTACAAATAGCTAATACCATTGTAACTGACTCGGGTGCAAGAATAACTCAAATATCAAATAAAATAATTAATCATGTAGTCTCTGACTTAAATGCTGTTGAATTGATTACAAATTAGAAATCAAAGACTGCGCATTCTCCGACCACAAGTCACTGTTTTTTACACTGGACAGAAGAACAATAAAAAAGGCACCTATGATGAAAAGAGTATGTCATAAATTGTCTGCTTCATGTTTTAGAAGATATGTGCGTGCACTAAATCTTAATGATGAAACAATCTCTTTAGAGCAGGCCCACCGAGAGGGGGCGACGGGGTGTTTCCCCCCCGGGCCCGGAGTTTTAGGGGGCCCGGAGCAGCGGGTAAAAAAAGTAACAAAAAGCTGATTTGTTGTAGATGGAGAAAAGTTCATATTTCTTCTTTGTTTTGTATTTACGATATCAAAAATTATAATGCAACTTTCTTATGCTCGTGGCGAGGGAAATTTTGAATTTAGTCCGTTGATACTTTTTTTCTAAGGTGGACACTTCTGGATATATTTTTGACTTGCATTTATTCCTTTTTAATATATGTGTGTCGTGACAACACAGTATACGAGTATGAGTGTTTCACTCATCAGTAGAAATACCCAGTAGAAAATCTTACTTATCGTATACAATATATAAAAAAACATGGTCGTTTTTCAGCGCATATTTGGACAAACAATAGGCTGTTATGTTATGTTATGTACGCGATATTTATATAATAAGCCCTGATTTATCCAAATATAGAGAATGAGGTGGATAATGAATGGAAAAAAAACCTACGTCATTGTATCTTATGTTTACCTATTTCTTTTTTTATTGATTTTTGTTTGATCTTTTGTTTGATGGTCTGCAAGAATTGACGCCGTGAAACCTTTCGCAAATCTCGAGCTTAGTAGAAGCATTGGAAGAACTGAAGAAATTCAATTTGACAGCGGAAACTTTTCGAGACATTAATGGCATTCAGAAATACATGAGTAAGTTTGAATGTATTTTAATGTCATCAATTTAGTTGAAAATCTTGAGTTCGATCAACGCGAGGAACGTTGTACTTCAGGATAGAAAAGAAACCATACACATCGAAGTTGACAATCTCGATAGCCTTCTTTCGGATTTGCAGTTCATTCGAAATAGATGGGATGCTATTTAAAGAGAAAAAAAATTCATCGCAACCGAATGGAACATTCCGTCAACTTTGCCAACGAGTCGCAAAAACAAAAGTGCAAAAGTATTTTTCGACGATGGAGAAGAGGATTCGGAAACTTCTAGTTGTTCTGAAGAAGATGAATTCAAAAGAAATACTTTCCTTGTTATCGTTGATTCGGCAATCGCAGGAATAATAAACAGATTTGAAGCAGCAAGAAATTTGTACGAGCTGTTTTCTTTTCTCTGGGAAATTGGTACACTGGATGAAGATACTCTCAAGAAATCTGCAGAAAAATGTTTAAAGAAGTACGAAGCTGATGTTTCCAAAGAATTGAAGAGTGAAATCGTTCACCTTAAAAATATATACAAATAAAATTTTCATACAAATCTTTCTCCATTTGACTTTCTGAATGCTATTTACAAAAAAACTTCACACTCTCTTTTCAAACGTATTCAATCGTTTGTATTGCCTTGAGAATATTTTGCACTTTACCTGTCAGCGTCGCTAGTGCCGAACGCTCCTTCAGTGTTCTATCGCGAATCAAAAACTTCAATAGATCATGTTCTACACAACAACGTGTATCCGGGCTCGCTATTTTATGTTTAGAATCGGAGTTGGCAAAAAAATTTAACTTTGATGTAATTATTAATTGTTTTGCCTCTGCCAAAGCAAGGCAAATAAGTTTACATGAATAAAAATAACTAAAATACAAAAGAATAAAAAGATTGGGTTAATGGAAATCATCAGTAGGTTTTATTTATTTTGAATTTTACACAAAAAAGTTGTCGTTAAGTATTCACGATTAATACAGATAACAAACAATAAAATGTACTTAGTTTGTCATGGTGTGTGACTTAAAGATCACAATGCACTATAAATAATAACTAAGAACTAAATAATAATTTTCGCATGGATCTTGCAATAGCTTGCATTCGTCAATACTTTTATAATTGCATGTTTTGTTTTTGTGTTGAAAAGATTTTGAGGGGCCCGTATGTTGTAACCCCCCGGGCCCGAACCTGGCTCTCTGCACGAGTTTCTTCGATGAATGCTTAAATAGTCAAGAAAATAAAAAGAATGAATAAATTATTTAAAAAACATAGAGCACCTCCTAGTGATTTGCATATAAAAACAGCATATCTACATTTAGTAGCTGATATTAAAAAATATATAAAAACAGCTAAACAGAACTATTTTACTGCTAAAATAGAATCTGATGGCACGGATGGGCATAAAATATGGAGTGTTATAAAGGAAGGTTTAAATATTAGTAAAAATGGCCCATTAACTGGTCCTGAAATCAATATTGACGGAAGTATTGCAGTCGATCCTATAGAAGTTGCAAATGCGTTAAACGAACATTTTATTGAGACAGGAAGTTGGCTAACTCGATGTTATGATAACTGTTGCATCTATTCCACTCAAAAGAAAATTAACCAGCGTTCGTTTTTCTTAACTACAGAAGAAGAGGTGCTGCGAATAATTGCAGAATTAAAATCTAACTCTGCACTAGGAATTTATCATTGACCGACATTAAATTAATTCAAGACTTAAAAAATACTGTCGCGGCACTTATTTTGCGATAATTTTATAGTTTTAATCCACTCGCGCACAACGATTATTAACGATTTTCTGATTTTAATTAAAAAATATGCCGACACGATCGCGAATTAAAGACTTAAGTATTTAATGCGCGAACAGCTGATTCAGTTGTTTTGTGTGGTCCCAAGTGCACAATTGTGCCGACGACAAGGGTTGCCACCTGCTCAGCGGAGACGAGTGTGGGTATTTATAATACAACGACAAAAAAAAATCGAAGACAATAGTGCAGGTGTGTTTGATAAGACTTTTTAATTAAAGTCTTATCAAACTTATGCACAGTGGGACCGAAGAAAATAAAACCCGAAAAAAAATTATTATTATTAAAATATCGCGATTTTATTTTGAATTATCGATTTAAAAAAAGAAATACCACGAAAAAAATAACCCAATTTTTGGGTCGCACTGTAATTGCGGGTTCAAGGGGACCACTTGAAGCCTCACACGATTGCACCGGTGGAATCAATTTATTTCACCTGTTCCGGACGGAACGAGGCTCGAGTGCGAGGGGCCTAACACAAAAACAAAACGCGCCAAAGCGAACGCGGAGCAATAAATAACCGCAAAAAAAACGCGGTACCACAAAAGGGTCAACCGGACAATCATAAAAGTAAAACACGGTGTGTGGTGGGCACGCCAACACACACAGACACATACAAAAATATTCAAAAGAACAAAAGGGTACTCCCTGATTTTTTCGGGTCCTGGCCGTTAGGTCCTTCTCCTCGCTCCAGCGGCGCCAGATCTAAAATCCCACAAGTTAATCAGTCTGCCCCGGTGGCTCGACAGCGTCTCTGGAACCACTTCACCTTTTTTTTTTTTTTTTTTCTTTGACAATTTTTTTCACTTTTCGACGATAAGTCGAAAAAAACGACTTGGCACACTTTTTGTTATGTTGGTACACTTCCACTTCTTTTCGCTGTTCTGAACCCAGCTATAACAGTAACGCTAACTTGTTATTTAACGCGAGTCGTAACAGAAAATCTGTTAGGCCCATATAAAATTCTCCATACAAAACTCGTTATATTTGTTCAGGCGGTGGGAAAAATCTAACAAGTATTGTCCTATACGTGTGACCTTGCATTTCGTTCTGGCACCCATGTTTTATTCATTTAAAAAGACTAAAGCTGCACTCCACACACCAATAGGATATTACATAAGCAAAATCAAAACAAATGTAGGCTTTTTATTCAAAACACAGTTAGCGGCCGCCCGCCGCTTGCACACCATAGCGTAATGGTTAGAGCTCAGACCTTTAATGCCAACTTACTCTGTTCGAATCGCGAATTCAAACCCTGGCTCAAATAAAAACACTAACTTTTTTTATTACAATTTTTTATTATTTTATTTCGGTATTTTCCTTATAAATATTAGAAAATACATATTTAAATATAATTTTACAATTTTTTCAATACTAGAGTAAAAATAATGCATGGACAAATTAAAATATATTCGACACATAACATATTAATTTTAACTAAAAAAAGGAAACTAATGAAACTCAAAACAACAAAATAAAAACATCACAGCTTTTTCACACCACTTATATGCTATGTTATTTCACTTATATATTGTTATTTTACACAAATTTATTTTATTTTTTCGGAAACTTTTTTGCACCGCTCACTTTATTTTGACTGTTTTAAAATTTTTTCGTTTATATTTTGATGGTAAAAGAGCAAGATATACAAGCACACATAATTTTCCTTATTTCACTTAACATGACACAGTATGAATGGGTTAGTGTACACAAAATTTTGCTTCATTGTATTTGTAAACTTGTTAGCGCTGTCTTGCAGGGAATGAACTGAACTGCGAACCAGCGGTGCAGATTGACGATACTTAGCTTCCACAAGATGGGAACCTAAACACAGCCATCTTTTTTCTAACACAGATGCGGTTTTCGCAGAAACCGGTATTCAAACCTGAAGGCTTTGCTCACCTATTTTTAAAATGTTTTTAAGGATTTTTCAGGTGCATCTTTGAGCAAATTTAAATAAAACCTTCTACCCACTAAGTGTTTCTTTCCATCAGTTTTGGTGTGGCAACACTCCACACCTTCCACAACCCACAATGGCTACCCTCATCGTGAATTGGCCAAGTAATTTTTTCTTTTTTTTCACAATGACAGTCCTAGTCCTGTTCGTTTTATTTGTCGCGCAATTCCGTGCGTTCAGTCACTCGTGGGATTTCAGTTTCATCGAGCATGGAGCACAAGGAGAAACTTTACCCAAACCGAGTTTCAGGAGTAATAAATAAAGTGGTTTAATGACCACTGGAGTGCATGTGTGTGTTGGGCGCCACTCCAAACGCACAGTGATTACGTCCGGACAAAACAAAATCGTCATTTTATGACTACGCATAAAATGGTCGCCGTGTAGTACTGTCCGTACGTCACTTTGGCGCAAATAAAGTTTTAGACAGCGACAATACCACTAGCAAGACGATCACTAGCAAGGTTAATAAACAAATGCTTAAGTACAGGAGAATATCCAGAAAATATTATCCAGTTTTGGGGAAAATCTATGAAAAAGTAATTTACGGAAGGCTTAGAGATTTCATAACGAAAACTGCTGGATTTGATCCATTTCAATATAGTTTTCAAAATGGTAGTGGCACAGCCTCAGCTATAACTGAAAAAAATTAACAATATTAATAAAAATCTTGATAAAGACAATTATTTACCTGCTGTTTTTATTGACATGTCAAAAGCCCTTGATGTAGTCAATCACTCAATCTTTCTGGACCATTTGAATGATGACCATTTGTACGGAGTGTTGCTCACCAGCTGTTCGCGAGCTATTTGTCTAGTAGACCTGTGATGACTAAGATTAAAGCCGCGTTTCCATGTTATCTTCTATGATCTTCTCCTATCCCATATCAAAAACTTTTGTTATTGTTGAACCAATAAGCTTTTTTATTGGTATACTTTTCAATAAAGTTAAACTAAAAACGAATTGTTGTAAATTCTTTGAGAGCAGAAATGCTACTAACTTTATATTTTAGATTTATACAGAATCAGCAAAACTGGTTTAGATTAAGGTTTACATTGACTCAAAAAAAGAACAAAATTATTGATTAATATTATGACGGTGGATTATATGTTTGAGGCTCCAAACGTTCTCCCCCCGTTGGAAGAGTACAGCTTTCAACAGGATCATTTAAAGGCAGCAAGCAAAGCTTGCTGACAGCTCACTTAGTTGTGCCACTGCTTGTCCGCAAAACTGCAACTCGTACATAACCATCATTGCCGGGTATTACATCGGTAACTCTTGCCAATGGCCATTAGAGTGTCCCTTATTTTGTGATTTTTGGAAATGTCAAGGGGCTGAAAGGTTTTTTTATGCGTTTTCATATTCTAAGAACGAAACTAAAAAAAATTTGTTCTTACGACAACGTTTACCCGTGCCAATTGGGCCCGAAAGTTTCGAAAAAATGCCAATATTTGACCATATTTGCACAAATTAAAAAAAATCTTTTCTCTGCTTTTTATAAATGTTTTTCATTTTTTGGAACACATACATAAGAAATATGATATCTACAAAGTTTTTTTATGGTGGGCGTGGTTACCGCCCCTCCTGCGTCGAAATTTATCCCGCAGCCTTTTCCCACTTTTTCATGCAATTTAGGTATTAATATCAACAATAAATAAATACATTTTTATTATGCTAAAAGTATGATTACATTTCATTAAATCCACATTATGTACTTACAAAAATTAACAATAAATTAAAAAACTAGTATTTTACCCTGCGGCGGGCGCGCAACAAGCTAATACCTAAAAGCAGTCTTATTGCGGCTTTTCAACCGAAATCATAGTTTTTTTTTATAAATAAAAAATATCAAAAACCAAAAATGTATGCCCCTGGAGGGTTAAATTATAATAAGAAATACAAAAAATAATTAAAAAAGACAGATCCTTATTTGGAGCTCTTATGCTATTCATTATTATCGGAATCCGTCAAGTCTGTATTTTTGTAGTTCTACTATACATCAAAGTCTGTTTTGAAGCTACTAATAGCATAAAAGCTTCAAATCAGGATCTGTCTTTTTTAAAAGATTTGGTCGCATAGAAGACAATTAATAAAAAATATTCATTGCTGCAAGTCAAAAATTTGGTAGGCATCTTTGATACCTTGGCGAAGAACTTGTAGCACTCGCTTTTTTCGATGATGCAGTTTCTATTGAGAGAAAACGCAGTATGGTGACAGCATTGCAAGGTCAGAAGTTTCCATGTAATCATCCAATCGCAAACCCAAATTCTTTAAATGAATGGACAAAAAAAGATTTAGATTGTTTTGCATCTTGTCGAACAACAAATCATTTCGAAGGTTTAGTTTGACATGCAATTTTTTAAAATATGATCCTGACGAATGGAAAAAAGATGAAGAATACCAGAGAGTAAAAAATTATTTTAAAGGTCTTTGTGTTGTAAATGATGTTGCGGAGCGTGGGGTACAACTTGCTCAAGAATTTCTCGAGCTTACAAAATCAGAAGCGCAGCTACAAAACCTACTTATTGTGGCCCAAAATACTCGAAAATATAGTCGAACTGTCAAAAAAAATAATACATACTCTTAAAATAAACTTATAATTAATTTGTATTTCTTATTAAAATTTAACCCTTCAGGCATACATTTTTGTTTTCTCAAACTATTCAACTATTTTTTCGGTTGAAAAGCCGCAATAATACTGCTTGTAGGTATTAGCTTGTTGCGCGCCCGCCGCAGGGTAAAATACTAGTTTTTTAATTTATTGTTAATTTTTGTAAGTACATAATGTGAATTTAATGAAATATAATAATACTTTTAGCATAATAAAAATGTATTTATTTATTGTTGATATTAATACCTAAATTGCACTTATTTCATGAAAAAGTGGGAAAAGGCTGCGGGATAAATTTCGACGCAGCAGGGGCGGTAACCACGCCCACCATAAAAAAACTTTGTAGATATTATATTTCTTATGTATGTGTTCCAAAAAATGTAAAACATTTAAAAAAAGCAGAGAAAAGATTTTTTTTTAATTTGTGCAAATATGGTCTAATATGGGCAGTTTTTCGAAACTTTCGGGCCCGATTGGCACGGGTAAACGTTGTCGTAAAAAAAAAAATTTTTTAGTTTCGTTCTTAGAAAATAAAAACGCATAAAAAAACCTTTCAGCCCCTTGACATTTCCAAAAATCGCAAAATAAGGGACACTCTAATGGCCATTTGAGAAGTGGAAGATCCTCATCCTTAATTAAGACCATTGCACCGACTGTTAAATTTTCTGCTGGTGAACGCCATTTGAACCGTTGCTGTAGGAGTGTTAAATATTCTTCTTTCCATCTCTTCCAGAAGAGTTGTTGAATGTAAGTGACTCGTTGCCAACGATCAAGACGATTAATGTTTAGTGGTAGAACATCTGGTTCAATGACAGCAGTGAATGGAGCCCCTATTAGAAAATGAGCCGGAGTCAAAACGTCAAGGTCGTCAGGATTTTCTGAAAGAGGAAATAGAGGTCTTGAATTTATGATCGCCGAAATCTGATATATTAATGTGCGCAGCTCATCGAAATTTAATAGGGAACAACCAATCGAACGATAGAGATGAAATTTTGCTGTTTTAACAGCGGCCTCCCAGAGGCCCCCAAAATGCGTTGATCTTGGCGGTATGAACTGCCAGTTTATGCCATCATTGAGGCATTGTTCTTGAACGGCCCTTTGATGATCATCACTTAGAAAAAGACGCTTCAAATCCGCCAGCTCGTTCCGAGCGCCAACAAAATTAGTGGCATTATCAGACCAAATGGTGCTCAGCTTGCCACGTATTGAAATAAAGCGCTTTAACGCTGTGAGAAAGGCCTTCGTCAATAAATCCTTTACTAGCTCCAAGTGTACAGCCTTAGTTGAAAAACAAATAAATAAGCTGACATAACATTTTACGGGCTGTTTGTTGCGAACTTCAGGCTGATAATAAAATGGACCACAATAGTCAATACCAGTGACCGCGAAAGTGCGAGTGGCCTGAACTCTCTGCTTCGGTAAATCGCCCATAATATGCTCGAGTAGTTTTGGCCGGGCGCGGAAACATCTGATGCATTTGTTGATTACACGGGCAACACTTTTTCGGCCGCCGAGCGGCCAATACTGGAGACGTATTTTTGCTAACAGTGACTGTGGGCCTGCATGAAAATATTTTTGATGAAAATGTGTTATTATGGCGTCAGTTAATGGATGTTGTCTAGGAAGAATTAATGGGTGACGTGATTCAAAATCTAAGTACGAGTTTCCTAATCGACCACCAACTCTAATTAGTCCAAATTTGTCGAGAAACGGCGACAGTGAAGAAATGCTGGAAGAGCAGATATTTTGGTTTGATTTGAGCGCCTTGTACTCTTTGGACGTACTTGAAATTTGAACGACGCGAATTAGCAAATAAGTTACATGCAGTAAATCTGTAATTGTGATAGTATCTGATCTTTTTCTTGATATAAACTTGTAAACGTAACTAAAAATACGTTGCATCTTTGGAAATGAATTAATATATTTGCATTGAATGGTTGGATCAATGTATTGTATGTTTGCGGTGAGTGATCTTTTTCGAATCTCCGGTATAGGAATTGTCGGTAGACATGATTTAGGCCAATTGTGTCGATCGCCCCGTAGGAATGTCGGGCCATGCAGCCAAAGTGATGATTGAAGTAGCTCACTTGGTAAAGCTCCTTTTGATAAAATATCTGCAGGATTCATAGCTGTAGGAACGTAGTGCCAATCCATTTGCGCTGTCAGCTGTTGAATGTTGCTTACGATTTGCTACAAAAATGTTGAATTTAGACGGTTCTTCTCTTATCCATGATAACACCACTGATGAGTCTGACCAACAATGAACTCTACAGTTAAATACATCGATTGCTACAATCGAACTGACAAGCTGAGCTAACAACATAGCAGCGCACAATTCAAGCTTTGGCATCGTTAGTGACTTAAGTGGCGAAACACGAGACTTAGAGCAAAGTAAGTTGGCTTGCACCTTGTTATCCTTGTAAGCACGAACATAAACACAAGCTCCATATGCGTCAAGACTAGCATCACAAAAGGCATGTATTTCCAACAATTCATGCGAGAATAAAACGAAGCGAGGAAAAACAGAGTGCTGCACGGCGTGGAAGTCATTGCACAAATCGGTCCAGGTTGATTGTAGCGGAAAAGGCAAACTTTCATCCCAATCCAGTTTTTCTCTCCATAAGTGCTGCAAAAAGATCTTAGCCTTTGCTATCACTGGACCAATTAGTCCCAGCGGATCATAAAATTTAGCAATTGTTGACAAAACTGAGCGTTTAGAACAATTTTTAGAATGATACTGCGGAACAAATGAAAATAAGAAATTATCAGTTGCAGGATCCCACGAAAGGCCAAGAGCCTTTGTAATGTCGCTACCATCATCAAATTTCATAAATTTCTCTCTATCATCAGATGGAATTTTGCTAAGGACAGCCATGTTGTTCGAACACCATTTCCTCAACTTGAAATGCGCCTTGCCAAGAAGTTCAGTTGTTTGATTCATGATTTCTAAAGCCTCTCGCTCAGACTCAGCACCTGTTATCATGTCATCTACATAAAAATCTCTCAACAAGATCTTAGAACCAAGAGGGTACGAATGAGCTTCATCTAAAGCCAACTGATGCATGACACGTATAGCTAAAAAGGATGCTGACTTGGTACCATAAGTAACGGTATCCAATTTAAAAATCTGAATCTCTTCATCAGGCGAATCCCGCCACAAAATACACTGCAAAAAGTTGTCGGGAGGAGTTATGCGCACGCAGCGGTACATTTTGCATATGTCACCGGTAAGAGCTACAAGAAACGATCGAAAACGAAGCAATATGTTAAAAAGTTTAGGCTGAATCGTAGGTCCTGCCATAAGCAAATCATTCAGCGAAAAACCAGATGACAAAGCTGCAGATCCATCAGACACCACTATGAGTTTTGTTGTTGAACTTTCTTCCTTCAGAACACAGTGGTGTGGCAAAAAATATTTACAATCATTTGTTGCTTCATGGTATACTGGTGACATATGACTAAGGGTGGCGTACTCTTTAATAAACGCAGTGTATTGAGATTTGAGATCTTGATTACGTTCCAAATTTTTAAACCGACGAAGAGCTTGTTGGTATGAATCACCAAGTAAATCAGGACCTAGCTTCATAGGCAATCTAACAGAGTATTCACCTGTGCTCAAACGTCTAACATTTTCCTTAAAATGTGCTTCGCAATTGAGCTCCTCTTTACTTGACTTAATAATAGGATCAAAACAGTTTTCAACTTCCCAGAATTTCCGCACTAATTTGTCTAGGCGACAAAGGGATTCATTTGTACCTTGTAATTGGCTCATGACGACTAAAGCCGAAAACCTTTGTGCTTTGTGTCCACCGCCGGATACGATCCATCCAAAACGAGATTTTTAGAGCAAAGGCAAACCAGAATTGAGTCGAATTTGACCCACGCAAAGTATATCAAAAAATAAGCTTGCACCTATGAGCAAGTCAATTCTTTGCGAATTGAAAAACAGTGGATCAGCAAGTTTAATATTTGATGGTATATTCCAATTCGCAATGTCAATTGTAGAGCTTGGTTGATGGCTAGTTATAGAGGAAGCAATTGCAGCAGTAATGCTTACAGAGTAATCTGATAATTGGGATTGCAAATAAATATGGACGATATGATCCTCAGAAGCAAAATCACTTTCCCCTATTCCCGATACAGCAGTTGGACATTTAATTTTTTTTTAATTGAAGCTGATTGGTAAAACGAGATGTTATAAAATGAAGCTGTGCACCAGAATCTAAAAGCGCGCGACAAGGTACTAGAGGGACAGCTCGATTTTTTACAAATATTACTGCCGTCGCTAGAATCACTTCATTTGGAAGAGATTGGGCATTATTTGTTGAAGGTATCAAATTGGTATTTGACATTGCAACCAAGGTGTGCTGTTGTACAGAAGTCGATGGATTTGCTGTTTCATCAGTGTGATCAACTGATAAACCCTGATCAGGCGATGACTCAAAAGGTAGGGAAGGTGTGTTGGTAAAATACAGTAAAGTGTGATGCTTAGCATTACAATTTTTGCAGTCTCCCGATTTGCAAGCATGTGACAGATGTCCCCTTTTTAAGCAATTTATACAAATATTAAGCTTTTTAGCTTCCTTAAGACGCAACGTTGGGGAAAGATGTGCAAACCGAGGACAACTGTAAATCTGATGTTTATTACTATCGCAAAATACACAGAGGGATGTATGAGAGTTATAGGCCACGAATGATTTTCTGCTAAAATTACTATTTTTGTTGTTTTTGCTCACCTGAGTGCTTGGTACATATTTTATTTACCAGAGCATACTCTACATTTTCCAAAATTTGGCAGCGAGCTTCCAAAAATGACGAGAGTGAATCCCACGATGGTATTGAGTGCAATGGAGTAATTTCCTCCCACCTTGTTTGCGATGCAGTGTCTTTTGCAGTACAATTTGAATTATAATTGAGTCAGCCATCTGTTCCTTTGAACCCATTGTTTGCAATGCGCGCATGTGTGAATTAACCTCATCGCTCAATTCTCGCAATTTGTTAGCCGAATTAGAATCCACCTTCAACAACCCAAACAACTTCCTGATGTGTGCCTGAAAAATAAGACGCTTATTGTCAAATCTTTTTTCAACATTTCTAAAGCAATATTATAATTTGGTTCATTAATCTCTAGCGATCGAATTGTATCCACTTTTTAAGCATGACCGCAGATGTTGAAACTTTTCAATGTTGGTCAACTCAGCCTCCTTGTCGACGATTGTTGTGAACATAGAAAAAAAATCTGTCCACTCGGTATAGGTTCCAGAAAATGTTGGTAGCTGCAAATCCAGTAAACGCGACCTTGGACGAGACATAAGTACTATGGATGGCTCCTCCTGTGGACTTGGCTTCATCGTAGAACTACAAGGTGGTGCAGCAGCAAGTTGTTTTTTGAGCTCAAGTTGAATAGAAGCCTTAACAGCCATAAAATGTGAATCAAAATTTTCACGCAGCTCGCTGTCAATTTCATCAAAATCGAGCTCTTCAAGACTGCTATGAACTGCATCAACTGAGTTTAGTAGGCATTCAATTTGTTCTATGCATAGATTTAGCTCGATTTCATTAAATTCTTGTTGCCTTTGAGCAGATGAATTATGTTCAAGCTTTATTAACTGGGAAAAAAGTGCGTCGGCTTTGCGTTTAAGAAAATCAACACAATTTTCAGGCTGAACCTTTCCAGGTTTAACTTGATCTCGCGGCATATTCTTCAATAAAGTTATTCAAGACTGTACTTTAAGTTAAGCGAAGATGAAGTACCGCAACACTTTATCATTCGATAATACGAAGTATATAGGTATAACTCAAAGCAGTTAAGTAAATGGTTTATGCTTATGTGCTAGCAATATTTTATTGCTTTGAGTTAATATTTTATTGCTTTGAGTTGATATTGTACCGAAATTAAATGTTTTTTATTATTAATATATTTCACGAAAACGTTTCTGAAATTTATTAACAATTTTATTGACAGGGATTAAAAATAAATCACGTCGGGGTCACCAAATGTTGAACCAATAAGATTTTTTATTGGTATACTTTTCAATAAAGTTAAACTAAAAACGAATTGTTGTAAATTCTTTGAGAGTAGAAAAGCTACTAACTTTATATTTTAGATTTATACAGAATCAGCAAAACTGGTGTAGAATAAGGTTTACATTGACTCAAAAAAAGAACAAATGAGAAGCAAAGCAAGAAGAGTGAGTACATTCAAATAAGCTGATGAGTACATAATTAAATATTACAGTGGGTAGCATACTAAAAATTATTGATTAATATTACGACGGTGGATTATATGTTTGAGGCTCCAAATAGTTATAATGAGCGAGATGGATATATGTCACTCAGGCATTAAAAGTTTTATGTGTGGAAATATTTGTAAACAAATTATAAATTCATTTGTTTTCCAAAAACTTAAAATCTAAAACAAAATGTTCCGCCAGCCTCATCATCAGTTGGAACAAAGCTAAATCAGGCCCAGAAAAGTATCTGAAATAAAATAGAAATGTGCATCCACCGCAGCAGCCTGAAGAAGAGTCACTCAAAGCGGCAGGTTTTTTTCAGACACGCAATAACTTTCCTTCCTCCCATGCAGTACGTTTGCCATGTGTGCAAGAACATTAAATACAGCTCCGACAAGATATGGTTTTTTAACGTACTCGTTGATGAGGCTTTACAACAGCTGAGTTTCTCCCTGAATAAAGGTGCCACGCCCGTAAAACGCGTTGTACTGGAGGTTGTATGTGTAGTACAAGAGCTTGTACAAGAAGTTGTGGAACGTAAATTCTAAATTAAATATATAATTCAGAGCCTCAAACACCGTAGAATCAATTCGAATATGGATGTAATAAATGCGCAGCCGCAAGTCGTTCTGTTCGCGATCGTTAAATTTTGAATGCTTAAAAAAACACAATTCGTAAATAAAATCAATATTTATTCAAATTCGTTAGAAAATTAGTTTTAAAAAATTGTCACAACAAATTGCAGAATAAATAACACAAAATATAAAATGTTTAAAAACTTCGTGCGTGATTTCGATATTCAAGAAAATTTATTTCACTTCTTTTTCTTGCGTTGTCAAAACTTGGCAGCTCACAAGCAAGAGCTATAGAAATATTAGTCAAATTAATAGTAAGTGATACACTTTTAATGCAAAAGTTCAAAAAGCTGAACTTTTTCTATCTCTTAGTATGACATGAAATCACAGGGGACAAACATGCTATAAAAACAAAAAATGAATGTCTGTTTCACACTCACATTCATCAATTCCATATGGTGAGGGTCACATACTTCTTCTTTCTAACAAAAAATATGATTGTGGGAGATCGTAAATAATAGCATGGAAACGCGGCTTAATGAACATCTTAGCGTTCCGTTTAACACAAAAATGGGTGTTCCGCAAGATTCAATAGTGGGACCAACTTTATACATTTTATATGTTAATAATTTGAGCTCTGCCAATATTACGGGTAAATATGCTGATTATGCTGATGATACGGCACTTATATATAGTGCAAAAACGGATATTATGTTACAAAATATAATTAATAGCGACCTTGCTAAATTCAACACATGGATAAAAGGGAATCGGCTATTTTTGAATGCGAAAAAACGTCTTACTTGATTTTGAAGTAAATAAACAAAGCAGATATTAATATAAACATAATAATTGATGGTGAGCAAGAACAGCGGCAAACAGAACTTACATATCTCGGAGTAGTGATTGATGAGCCTTTGAGTTGGAGTTTCCACTGAAAGAAAATAAAAAACAAAATCATTCCACTTATTGGTGCAATTCGACGCTTTGATTTTATTAACACTAAAACCGTGTCGAAAATAACGTATGGAGTTTAAGATCGGTTTAATTACCAAGGTACAGAGAATCATGTGCAGATCTTTAAAGGCACTGTATCAGATACCTTTTTGTACACCTACGGTTGAAGTTTTCAGCTTAACCCATGCTCTAAACCTTAACAAAACATTGAAAAAGCTAAATACATTTATAAAATAAATTATAACTTCATCAAGAACAACACGGAAATGTTATTTGGAAATCAAATTCATAACTACTACACAAAAAGACACTACAACAGCAGGACACTCAAATCAAGGACTAATAGAAGCAGATATGGACTGCTTAACGCCGCAATTGAAGCCTTTAATATGGTCGCCTTTAAATCTATCGAATAGCAATAAATTAGCATATTTTAAGAAAAACTTAAAGAAATTTGTAAAAACTTTGAAAATATAAATTGTTGTCGGCACTTGTTAATAAGTTATGTATTATGTCATTAGTATCATTAAAATTATCTCCTTTTTTTTAAACTACTCTTATTCCAACTGTATGTTGTCTGAGTATTGAACAGTATAATAAAATAATAATAAAAAGAGATCTCTGGTTGATGCAGGATGGCGCGCCATGCCGCAATCGATCTTGTGCGCACCAAATTTCCAAATCGTGTTATCAGCCATCTTGGCGATGTTAATTAGCCGCCTCGGGGCTGCGATTTTACCCCTTTGGATTTTTTTTGTGGGGAACCGTGAAGGACCGATGTATGTATGTATGATGTTTATTTAGCATATTTGATATTTTTTAGAAAAAGTTTTTATAATTTTTAAATATTTTCCAAATTTGCGTGTTTTACAAAGGTATCTTAATCATATTCATTTAATATAAATACAATTACATTTCCATTACAATTTATTATATTTTTTCAATTTTCAAAGAACACGGTAGGCTATTGTATAAAATTAGTCCTCTATACATAAAACTGTTTTGTGCACTACTGGAAGCTACTCTCTGTGTTCTAAAATTATTGTTATTTCTGAGATTGTATGGCTGTGAATCTGCTACATAAGTTAGTTGCGCTCAGAGATATTGCGGTAATAAATTATGTATTATCTTAAAACTAAACACTAAAACATTCATAATCACACTGTGCTTTACTGACATCCATTTAAAAATACTTAACATATTAATAATCGGTTCTACCATACTACATTTTAAGATACACCTCATACCCCTATTTTGTAATTTTTGTAATCTTTCCATCATTTGACCTGTACCCAAAAATAGAATCGTAGAACAATACTCTAAGTGTAGTATTATCTAAACCTCTGCACAAATGCACTCGTTTTTTCCACAACAGTAGATCCAACAGTGCAGAGTTCAGAGCTTGACAGAACTCTGTTAGTCAAGCAGAGCTTATCCAAGCCATTTAATAAAAACAAACAAGCACTGCAGAGCACTCGTCGACTTCAAAGAGAACTATGTTCGCCGTTTGCTTTAACAGAGCACGATGTTGTTTGTTTAATAAAAACAGAACAATTTATAACAGCGAAAAATGCATCAATCACACCTAACACAGCAGAACCTTGGCGAAGTCATTATTTTTGTTTCGTAGAGAGTGGTGGTTTTTTAACATTTTTTTTAATTTTTATTTTTTTTTGGAGAAAATTTTGTAAATAATTGCTAAAATGAATGGATGTAAATGACGTAAGTTATTAAAATTTTAATTTTATTTTAATATTTAATATTATATATTTATTATAATATGTTTAATATAAGTGATTTGTGTTTATTTCTTGTTCAATCATTAGTTTATATATGTAATTTTTGTGTAATTTTTTTTCAAGTTGTAAAGTTTGTTTGTGTGTTTGTTAGTTTTTGTTGTTAGTTAATGTTGTTGCTTGTTTTCTTTTTTCATTCCTTTTTGCACGTCATTTGTTTATTAATATATATACAAGGTGTTTCAGGAAGTTCTGGCCAAATTTTTCCAGCGTATTCCTTGGCTCATTTCTTGAAGTAAAGTCCACTAGGACCATGTCCGAAAATGCACGGGTGCGAAATGGCAGCGGGTTCAAAATTTTTGGATTGGTGGTCGGAGGGTAATAGAGTAAAATTGCTAACTTGTGAGCCAGTGGTCGGATTTGTTTGTTTTTGGGCTTGTTGGAAAGGTTTTTAAAAGACCTTTCCGTATAAAATAAAACAATAATTAGAAAAAGATGAAATAGCCGAGATACAGAGCTTTCCGAAAAACAATGGAAAAAAAATTAACATAACCTCAATTTGCTCCGCCAGATGGCAGGTAACTTATGTTTTTTTTTCTTTTAAAAGATTTACCTTTGTAAAAATACCAAAACGAAGCCCGAAGGTCTTACCATACCAAAGTTATGACCATTTGACTGAAATGCAAAAATTTTTTTTGGAAGCAATTTAACCCCACAATAAGCCCGTAATGCGCTGGAGCACCATCTTGTTGGCAGAAAAAATGATTTCGTACCGCAAGGGGTACTTCCTCGAGGATTTCTGGCATGACTTCTCGCAAAAACTCCAAATAATTTTGCGAATTTAACCTGGGCGGAAGTACTTTTGGCCCAATCAAGGTGTTGTCGATGATTCCAGCCCAAACGGAAACGTTAAATCTGCGTTGAAATGCGTTTTCTTTCTTATTGTGAGGATTTTCGTTGGCCCATTCATGCAAATTATGGAAATTAGTTATGCCGTCTCTCGTGAATTGCGCAAAATTGTGATGTTGCAACGTGATGTACGTGGTGTACGTGGTGTTCCCGCATCTATGTTTTTACGTTCGATTGTGTGGACCGACGAAGCGCAATTCACGAGAGACGGCATAACTAATTTCCATAATTTGCATGAATGGGAAAAGGAAAATCCTCACAACAAGAAAGAAAACGCATTTCAACGCAGATTTAACGTCTTTTAGGGCTTCGTATTGGAGGTTATGTTAATTTTTGTTTTCATTTTTTTTTTTCGGAAAGCTCTGTATCTCGGCTATTTCATCTTTTTCTAATTATTGTTTTATTTTATACGGAAAGGTCTTTTAAAGACCTTTCCAACAAGTCCAAAAACAAACAAAGCCGACCACTGGCTCAGAAGTTAGCAATTTTACCCTATTACCCTCCGACCACCAATCCGAAAATTTTGAACCCGCTGCCATTTCGCACCCGTGCATTTTCGGACATGGTCCTAGCGGACTTTTCTTCAAGAAATGAGCCAAGGAATACGCTGGAAAAATTCGGCCAGAACTTCCTGAAACACCCTGTATATTAAGCACAGTTAACGTCTGCATTATTGCTACTTTTTTTCAATTCTTTGCTAAGCATTAACCCTTTAAGCGGCAGAACCTTGGCGAAGTAATTGTTTTTATTTCGTAGTGAGTGGTGTATTTTTTTAACAATTTTTGAATTTTTTTTTTTGGAGAAAATTTTGTAAATAATTGCTTAATAGAATGGATGTAAATGACGTAGTTATTTATATTTTAATTTTATTATAATGAATGCTTAACCCAGATAGCGACAGAAATTTTTTCTTTTTAATCCAATTTTATTGCGAAACTTTAGTCGTCGTGGGTTTTTAAACACTTCTTATTCAAGAACTTTTTCATACAAGCAATAGTTTTCTCGGAATCGAAAGCTACATCAATAGATTCCCACAATAGACCAACAATCACACAAACACCAATGCTACCATAAACAACAAACGAAATCATCATCAGCAACAATATCAAAAATCCAACATCATAAGAAACTAACTACACCAGACTTACAATATCACCACAAATAAAAAAAGTAAAAACACACCTACAACTACATTATTGTAGTATTAATTATTGTTATTTTATGTAATTTGATGAATTTCTTATATTTTGTTAATTACAAATTTTTAAAATTGTAACTTGTTTTTAATTAAATATTATTATTAAAGCGGAAAACATACATTTTAATACAAAACAAATAAGTCTTCTATTATAATTTGACTAATTAATAAGAAAATTCCTTTTTTAGCTTTTTAAATATATGCACCTAATGATTTTTACAAGAAAATGTAGAATATGAAACTTAAATAACACAGCATAACTTCAAGCGTTCTGCTGTTGTTTACCCGGCGGCCACACGTGACAGTTTTGTCATGACAATAACAATACACTCACACTTTTTCACCAATACAAGCAAGCTATGGCAATTGCCAATCTATTGCCAGGCAGTTGTCAGCATGGCAATAGGCTGGCAATGACATTGGCAATAATTTGACGTTTGTATTGAAATTGACATAAAATTTGACGTTTAGATTAGAATTGGCGCAAATAATCGTGTTTGGTGCACAAAAAAGAGTGAATTTGGCGCAAATTGTGTGTTCATTTACAAAATTAATAGATAAAAGCAAATAAATTGAATTAAATTTGCCGCAAATTGTGTGTGAGTTTACAAAATTAATGAATAAAAGCAAATAAATTTAATTAAAATAGTGAATTGCGTTTAAAATAGTGCCGGCAATCTTCGTGCTATCCATGAGCCATCCAACGTTTGTGCCAGGTAAGGAGTCATCGCTGCATGCTCATTTGCAAAAGTGGCATTGAAAAAGCCATTAGTCTTCTTTGAAGCGCTCATATGCGTTTCCCATAAAGAGCACATGTCGGTGTTTGCAAATCATCCTAGCCAAAGAAATTATCGTATACAGTGCCATCGTGCGATAGAAACATTGAATTAATGGTCAGATTACGGCGATTCGCATCCAGTTACCAGTCTGTGGTGTACTGCACTTCGGTTTGGCGCCAGTGGGTGTGCAAATCGATATGTAGAGTTCAGATTTGGACGCATTTTAACCGGCACTCCGCGCTGCTGCGTTAATTCAGCCGTGACAACATTCGTTGCGGCGTCCTCGTTATATTCGTTCATATAGTTAGCTTCAGCAGACTTAGCTGAATTTTAATGATTATGGAATAAGACATATTGACAAGATTTTATATGATAATTATTCTAATGTACTTATTTAAATATCTTATAAATATCAAATCATATACACTTTTATAATTGGAAGACGAATTCTAATTCTAATTGCATTTACGTAACATTTGCAGTAACAATTGCGGGTCATTTTCGCCAAAGAGATGCAGCCTAATCGCCAGTTAGCCATCAGCATGTGCGCAACATCAACAATATACAATAAAAATAACAGATTCAGCCTAATCAATGCATCGCCAGTGAGCCATCAGCATGTGCACAACATGAACCACATCAACAATATACAATAAACATAACAGAGATCCAGCCTAATCAATGCATCGCCAGTGAGCCATCAGCATGTGCACAACATCAACAACATCAACAATATACAATAAAAATATTTGATGTGTATATATTTAACACGTATATATTAAAAAGAGGGAATTTAGTAATTTAAGTGGACTTAGTACAATTAAGTAAACTAGTATCGCCTTTGGTCGAATTTCGAGCACTTAAAAATTGATTTTTTTTTTGTATTTTTATTGAAAGCATTTTATACCCGTCCCAGTACCCAGTACTTACCATATTCTACTTTCTAGAAGATGAATATCACCAAGTGAGAACTTCATATAGAGTTTAATTGTTATACGGCAGCTGCTTCCAAAGCTATTCTATATAAAAACTTGTTTGGGTGGTGCCACGCCCACCATTTATATTCGGTGCACTCCTTCTCCCTAATGTTATTGATTTCAAAAACAAATTATCAAAATCGGTTGAGAAACACGGGAAAAAAGTTCTTAACTGTTCTGCCTGCTCCCATTTATATATAGATACTCATATTTAATTGTAATTTTGTGAAACTAAATTGACCACTACCTGTTCTATAAACTCAACAGCTATATCTCCAAAGGTTGCTGTAAAAATGGACAAGAAACGAGAAGACATTTTAAAAATAATTTGTTTGTACTGAAGTGCTGTGGAACATGAACTGCTTCGCGTATCGGCGAAATGACCTCAAGCAGAAAGCTCTGGAGGAAATAGCGGACCTAAGGAAGCTTTCGGTAGATGAAACAAAAAAAAAAAAAATCCGATCCTTAAGAAGTACATATATAATTGAAAAAAAAAAATGGACAGCAGCAAAAGATCCGGGTGCGACATTGACAGCGTCTATGAGCCCAGTCTTTATTGGTTCAATGAAATTACATTTTTGAACAGTTCGATTTTCATAAGGAAAGCAACAAATAACGTCATCAAAGTAAGTATTTTGTTGTTGTCGTATTACCACATAAACTGTAGTTTCTATTAAATTTGTACTTTTGTAGCGGTTGATGTCATGCCTTATGCTATGCAAATAAAATTATCTCCTTAACTCCTTAAAACGATTTCGCGATGTTTAACCCTTAGGCTTCCTGGAATTTTTGTAAAAAGTGCCTTTTTTGGTCAAAAACCCGCTTTTTATATGGACAAGTTATTTGTTTCGCTGTATTTTTAAAATAAAAAAAAAAATCAAAATTAAAGCTTCAAAAATTACTGTGTGCATAAGAATTTTGACTCGTATGCTGTACGAGAGGAGGTTTGGCAATGCAAAGAGTTCTTCTACGACTTCAAGACTGTTATCAACATATAGCTCATCACCGGATACACGAAGTTCAGACGTACTATATGTAGCGATGTCTGATGCAGACATTTTGCCTGAAGAAGAAGAGTTGGAAGGGATGTGGTGATTTGTTTTTTTTTTGTTTTTATTTACTTAAGGGGCCATATAGGTTACAAATTTTTAAAAGAAAATTTTTTTCGGGAATTTTTTTTCATTGAAGGAAAAAAGATATCGTTTTCAAATTGTGCACATAAATTTATTAAAATTTAAAAACTACAAAAAAATTTTTCAGAATTTTAAAATGGGTTTTTGACGTTATTTGATTTTCTTAAAAAAATCCCAAAAAATTTACGGATATCAGTCTGGAACATCTGAAGAAAAAATAACATAAAAACCAAATTAATCCTTGTTTAAATGGCTATCGCCTGAACTAGGAAAATTTTTTGTATTCTTTAAATGTTAATAAATATATATGTAAAATTTGAAAACGATATCTTTTTCCTTCAATGAAAAAAAATTCTCGAAAAAAATGTTCTTTAAAATTTGTAACCTATATGCCCCCTTAAGGAGGGAAAAAACCCGTAACAAATCGTTATGTATTCATCGATATATCGGTGATTCAATGTCAAACCGGACACTTTGAAGCATAAAATAAAAATATTTGCATATTTCTTTTTAGTTTTTTAAAGTTTGTGAATTAAAATAAATACTATCTCAGTTCCTTGTCAAGTGGCCAAAAATTAAATTTAATTAACTTCAATTTTAATTTTAATGTATTCGTAAAAGTAATACTTAATGTATGTTTTGTTAAATACTTTATTTTATAAAATGAATTTTGTGAAAGGAATGAATATATATATACAAGGTGGAGCAAAAGTAATCCTCCTATCAGAAAATGCTATACATTTTGCGATTGGCCCCCTTATGTCAGTTCTGTTTTGACATTTGTGTAGTAAACACATGCGAAATACACGTTAATAAACAATTGGGCCTATTCGGCGAAATCTGTTATTCTGTTACGCATTTTCTGTTATCAATCGTAACAGATGCCGATCATAAAAGATCTGTTAAAATTGGTATTCAGTATATCGAACTTTTATGGCAACCTGTTATCAATCTTCGAAAATAAAAATCTATTACAATTCCGTTAACTTCTGTTATGAAACAGCTGATTGTTGTAAATAAATTTATTCATAGTCAACAAAATGCATAGCGAAAAAGTAAGTTAAGGGTTGTTTTATGCAAAAGCTAATTATAAATTAAACAATTTATTTTCTTCAGTATATTTCAGTCGTCTTTAAATTCGCTGCTGGTACTCTGGCGTTCATAAGCAAATCGTAAAAAAACAAGTTTACAAATGCAGTCAATTCATGTTGTTGCCGGCGCTGCCGGCCAAATTACTTCTCATCTTGCATTTGCTGGATATTCCTCCTATGGTTGGTGTACTCGAGGGTGTCGTTATGGAATTAGCCGATTGTGGACTACCTCTACTACGGCAAGTTGTACCAACAACTGATGCAGCTATGGGCTTCGAGGATGTTGCCGCTGCCTTCATGGTTGGTTCAATGCCATGTAAGGGTTTGGAACGCAAGGATTTGTTCTCGGCGAACGTGAAAATTTACAAGATGCAGGGCCAGGCGGTGGATCTATTTACATTAGTGTGACCGCAAGTTATATGGACAATTTTTTTTTTCGTATTTTTACTTGGCAAACCGCTTAGATTGATTCCAAATTAGAAAAAAACAATATATAAAAATTTTTAGATCGTTTGCATAATTATTGGGCGTGCCTTGAGCCCACAGTTTGCTAAAAATGCTATTTTTCTCACTATGGCTTGCTTTAATTGTTCATAACTTCAGTAATATTTATTTTAGACAAAAACCTTATTCACAAATATTCTAGGGCTATATCTGATGAACAATGTTGCTCTGTATTAGTTTTCTTTAACATTAATATTTAATCCATAAAAAAACAAATTAAAAAATCACAGCGAAATTTTCACATATCTTCGCATTCTTTGCATACGAACTTATTTTCCTAGTATTTATTGCTTTTGATCATCTGCGTTATGTTTTTTTTTATATCTCAATCATCATTATTAAAAAAAGTCAAAAACAAAATACTCAAAACAAAAACAAAATGAGTAATAATAAACAAAACAACTTTCATTCGCCAGCTTGTTAATTCGAGAAAATACGAGCAGAACAGTTCAAAAATATAAAAGAACGTTTCAACAAGAACGAAATTGGTGCAATTTGTTTGCACTGGGACGGAAAGCTGTTACCAGCTCTTACTGGGAATGGAAAAGTTGACAGACTTCCAGTCATAATTTCATGCGGGCGTACGGAGCAACTACTTGAAGTGCCCGCACTTAAAAGTGGAACTGGCAGAGAGCAGGCGTCTGCAGTTTGTAAAGCTATATTTGAATGGGGACTTCAAGATCATATAAAAGCGTTGGTGTTCGATACAACTGCCGTAAATACAGACCGTTTTAATGGAACTTGTACGACTATTGAACACAGTCTTCAAAAGCAGCTTCTTTGGCTACCTTGCCGTCACCACATTTTGGAAGTCGTATTAAAAAGTGCCTTTGAAGTTAAGATGAGCAAAACCGAAAGCCCAAATGTAAAAATATTTGAGGAATTTAAAAATACATTTATACAAATATAAACCAAAATAATTATCAGTCTGGAATGGAAGATAATGATGTCAAAAAATATTTAACAGCAGATAAAGATAAAATAATTGAATTTGTGAACGATGCGATCAAAACTAACCAGCCAAGAGATGATTACAGGGAGTTTCTTGAGCTAACACTTATATTTCTTGGCGAGACTCCACCTATTCGCAATGCAGCTTTTCGCGTCCCTGCTGCTGTCCACCATGCGAGATGGATGGCAAAAGCTATATACTGCTTAAAAATATTTTTATTTCGACGTGAATTTAATTTGGCAGTAAAATATAGGAAAGCTTTACGTAATATATGTATTTTTATTGTTTCAATATATGTTGAGATGTGGTTCTCTGCCTCTTCTGGTGCCCAAGCGCCATACAAAGATTTCCAGCTTTTGAAAAAACTGGATGCTTTTAAAAAAATCGATGCTGATATATCTCAAGTTGCATTACAAAAATTTAAAAACCACTTATGGTACTTGAGTCCTGAATGTGTGGCTTTAGCATTTTTTGATAACAGTGTTTCTTTTGAGTCGAAAAAAAGAGATGGTGAGGGCATTGAGTCGTGAGGCTTTAGATGAAGACGTAAAACGCGCCCCAATTCAAAATTTAAATGTTATGCAGGTTATCGAAGGCGGAATGGATCAGTTCATTTCTTCTGAGACAAACAATTTTTTTCTTCGCTTTAAAATCAATACAGCATTTTTGAAAAATGATCCAACTTCATGGCCTGCGGATAATAATTTTAAAACTGCTCTTCAAATTGTTAATGACATTAACGTGGTAAACGATACAGCTGAACGAGCGGTAAAATTGATGCAAGACTACAACCCAATACTCACAAAAGACGAGGAACAAAAACAATATATATTGCAAGTAGTCAAAAACTATCAAAAACAATTTTTTATGAGCACGAAGGAGATTTTATCACAAAACTTTTTATAATTACACCATCTAATAAATAAAATAATCACCAGGCAAAAAATGAGAAGATATGTGAAAATTTCGCTGTTATTTTTTAATTTGTTTTTTTATGGATTAAATATTAATGTTAAAGAAAACTTATACAGAGCAACATTGTTCATCAGATATAGCCCTAGAATATTTGTGAATAAGGTTTTTGTCTAAAATAAATATTACTGAAGTTATGAACAATTAAAGCGAGCCATAGTGAGAAAAATAGCATTTTTAGCAAACTGTGGGCTCAAGGCACGCCCAATAATTATGCAAACGATCTAAAATTTTTTATATATTGTTTTTTTCTAATTTGGAATCAATATATAGGGTTTGCCAAGTGAAAATACGAAAAAAAAAATAACGGTCACACTAATCTACATGCACGCAAGGATGTTAAGGTGCACAGATTGCTGTAAAAAAAATAATTTTTCGACTAAATTCCCGGATGCTAGAATTGAGACAGTGTGCATAAAATCAGTCTGGGATGCCGACTTACTGCAGGGAAAATTTGATGAGACCGTGCAAAAGCGTGGCGCTGCTGTGATTTCCGCACGTAGGATGTCTGCCGCTAAGGCTGCTTGCAATCATATGCACGATTTGTAGCACGGCACTCTTGCTGGTCAGTTCGTCTTACGTGTAATTTCGGATGGCAGCTATGGAACGCCCAAGGATTCCAACGCATTACCTATTGTGATCTGAAACAAGCAAACATATTTTTTAAGGTTTGCAGATCAACACAATGGGTGTTGGCTAAAGCATTTGTATTTGGTATTTTATACTTAAATTGTATAAATGTTTAATCAGTGGATATTAACACTATAAATGCATGTTGAAGAATAAAATGTTTTTATAGAACTTAAATATTTAAAAGTAGTAAGAAATGATTTTAGACTGGGCCAAAAAACCAAAGTATATTCAAAGTCTTAAGCAGCCAATAAAATGTTTATTTGTAAAAATATTTTCGTCATAGTTTTAATAGAAAATACTCGCTTTTGTTTTTATTCCATGGTTGAATTTCATACTCGAAGTACATGATAAATATCAAAGTTCATATGCAAAATTGCAAGTTGAGTGCACATTAATAAAGATATAAAAATAAAAAAAACACATTAATAAAGATAAAAGCTTAAATATCGAGTTTCGTCATCACAGACTTTGGATGTTCCACGATTGGTTCCAATTTGTTCATGAGCAGTCGAGCATTCACCTTGTCCAAACAAAATAGCTGCACGAAGCGCACATCAGGACGCTCGAATAGATTGCTTTGAAGCCGCAACTCTAGCAGAGTTGCTCGATGGTTTAGCAGATTTTTTGACAGCTAAAAAATGTGTATGGGAAATCATAACAGAATAACAGAATTTTTTCATAAAAGATTACGCAGAATAGGCCCAAATGTTACGCTACACTGCTCCAGAACGCGGAATATTGCTGACTATTTATTTGACCAATATTTTCATCAAAAATAATCATGAGTGATGAGGCCCATTTCCATCTTAGCGGGTACGTAAATAAGCAAAATTTACGCTTCTGAGGCACTGAAAATCCGAGTGTAACCCACGAAGAGCCATTACACCCGCTCAAAGTCACTGTATGGTGTGCTGTTTTCGCTGGAGGAGTCATCGGACCTTTTTTCTTCGAAGACGGTTACTGTGAATGGTGAGCGCTACAGAGCAATGATCAACGAGTTCTTTTTGCCGCAACTTGATGAATTGGGATTGGAAAACATATGGTTCCAACAGGACGGTGCAACGGCACATACTGCACGTGCCACAACCAATATGCTGAAGGATGCATTTCCCGTGCGCCTAATCTCCCGATTTGGCGATTTGCACTGGCCGGCAAGATCGCCTGATTTGACCGCTCCAGACTTCTTTTCGTGGGGCTTTTTGAAGTCGCGGGTTTATGTCAACAAGCCTCAGACTCTTGCAGCTCTTAAAGACAATATCCGTCAAGAATGTGAGGACCTATCGCCGGAAGTTTTGGCCGAAGTGATGGAAAATTCCATAAAAAGGGCTCAAAGGACAATCAACTGTGGCGGCGGTCATTTACATGACATCATATTCTCGACGTGATGTAAAAAAAATTAAAAGACCAAATAAAAATAGTCCACAAGAAGAATCAAAGTTTTTCATTTTTTTTTTAAATTACAGCCAAAAAACATCGGAAGGTTATTTTTGCGCCACCTTGTATATATAACGTACCAGCTAGTCAATAATAAATAACATGCCATAACTTTTTTTAGTTTATAAAAAAACATGTTTTCTTTTGCAGTAAAAGCTTTAATCTCGTGGCTTAAAAAAGGGGGCCTTATGAGTTAAGTTTTTGGAGCCTTGTAATTAAAACAAGCACTAAGTTTAATTTTATTTTTTTTTTAACAAGTTTAATTTGAACTCCTTGTTTATCCGTAAATTTACCTTTAAATATTGCAATCGGAGGCTACCGTAAATGGATCTTAAAACCTCTGGAATAAAGGCTCCAATAGTATTTCTTGAAACTCTTGATAGGTATTCCAAGGATCTGTACGAATCTCCTGTTGCAATGTACGTCAATGTTATTGCCAATTTGGTCCTAGGACCAATTGATTGCCGCATCACCGTATGCTCCTTTTTCAAACGAGAGTTCACCTAGTTAATAGATTAATAAATATCTGGGTGAAAATACAATGCCATACAATTGACTTAATTTGCAGTTATTTTATTCTAAGTTCATCTGAATTTTGGAACAATTAAGAATGATAACACATACACACCGGGGCAGTAGCAAAACGTTATATGTTCCATTTTAAGAAAAATTGAGAAATGATTAAAATTCACTTGAAAGGGCAACATTTATTATTGTTAATATGAATTTAAAAAAAAAGATATAAAAAAGGAAAACGCTGGAAAGCTGAATTCGAAGGTATTATATAACTTAAATATATAATATAATGACCTATTTCTGTGTTTACGAAGTGAACATAGACAGACAGACGGACGGACAGAATTATTAACTATGTAACACTGATCAATTATGTGAAAACATATCGATGGCTTAATTCCAGAGTATGCTAAGTCAACTTAGCATGTTTTAAAGGAGATTGTTTGTTTGGATTCAGATTGATATAAAAAAACATTTTAAAGTCGAACACAGTAAAAAGTTCTGCAACAAATATGATTTTAACACCGAAAAAATTTAGTTTCTATCTTATACGGCTTTTGAGAAATTACAAATAAACTTTGAACGCGTCTCCTGCAAAATTCACTTTCTAGACTTAGCATAATCTGGAATTAAGCCATCGATATGTCCTTACCTTTGACATCCCTTATACATACCAAATTCAATATATCTTCAAAATCTGCAATATTGAACCGAGTAAAATTTCTGAAGTCGTCTTCTTTCCATAAAAGGTCTTTTAGCAAATATGCTTCCAAATCATGCTCCGACCTTTTTATTAAAAATGGCTTCACCCAAAACTTTCGTTGTATTTTTTTTTTGTCACTAGCCATCTTCAATTTGTACAACTCACGTAACAAGAATATTTCAGCAATTTGCTTTTGCCGCTATGCCATAATGAAGAAGGTGCTGATACTTTATCCTGGATATGATTTGTTTTGTGGAACTGGAAATAGATCGGGTGCACTTTGTAAAGGTTGCTTTTATAGACATTCCAAATAGACATAAAATATACAAATTCCAATTCATAGAAAATAGACATTCCAATTCGGAGAGCAGCGATAAGTGACAAAAAAGTCACAAGTTGTTGATGTCCATTTTTCCAACTTTCAAGCCCAATATCTTCTTATATGTCTGCATTTGAGCTTAGAAGGTCTTAATACATATATTTCACAAAAATGTGAAAATTTTGAGTTTTCATTATTCATCTTCAATTATACCAAAAATTTTAGGTTAGAGATGGTTACTTACAGCGACACAGAAAAATTATAAATATGTATAATGAAATGCCATTCATTGTCATGCTATTGTCAGGCCACCTACGTCACAATCGACAATTGCTTGGCTGCCGACAATGATTTGACAGATTATACGTATTCTCAATTGTCATGGCAATACTATCTCGTGTGGTCGCAGCGTTACATAACAACATAATCAATTGTGTTGTGCGTGTATTAAGTTTGTACACAATTGACCGAGAAAAGGACCTACAGGCTTAACGCCGTCTCCGAACGGCGATGAACGAAATGTTCTTATTCTCAAGAAGCTTTACATGGCATTTTGATTAATCTCTTAGCAGGCCCGTAGCCAGGATTTACCTAAGGGGGGGGTTTGGATTAAAAAAAATATCGATAGTTTTTGCTATCGATAAATGAAAAGGTATTTTTTATATAATTACCAGAAAGATGGGAAAAATTAGTGGCTAGAAATGGACAATACTTTGAAAAATGAATTAGCAACAAAATTTTCACAATAAAGCGACAAACTTGAAAAAAAACACTTTAAAACTTTTTTGTACACCAAATACATAAAACAAAAATTAATTTACATTATCTTTGTTTATTTTATATATTTATACTAGAGGACCCGGAAAACTTCGTCCCGCCCTAAATTCGAGCAATCACGATTCCACCCGAAATTAATTTCTTATCGAACATTTATGATCGATAACAAATGGTGCCAATCGAATTTCAATTATTGATTGAAACACTCCAATATCCCATATTAACACAGAATGTAATAGGCTGCTATTATTCGAATTCAAAAGATTGTGCTGTCCTATCATTTTATTGCGAATTCTATTAGAAAATTTTTCAGTACATTTCAATTTGAATAAAAATAGTCAGCTCAACTGTTAGTTTTGAAGCCATGAGGTAATCCAAGGATCGATCCTCACAATGGGCAAACAAATAATTTTTTTAAAGTTATTTTTTATTTATTGAAATGACAGCTTTTGTGATTTTTGGAGTAAAAAATGAATACGTTGGAGCTTTCTTCAAATATGGTTTATTAAGTGCTTAAATTTAATTTATCAACGAAAATAAATTGGATGAAATATATTAACGGAGTTATTTTCATCGAAAGTAATAAATACGAATTTCTGATAGTTTTTTGTTATTCTAAGGAAATGAAGTTATTAGAAAAAGACGCTGTACTAAAATTTTGTGCAATTTTGAAGATATGTGAATGTTTTTTGACAGAATTTTCTTTTAATTATTTAGACGCACAGTTTCGCTAATAAAAGTACGCTAGTAGGGTAATTTACGTTTCTTGTAAAGGGGCAGAAGAAGGGGCGTGGTAAAAACCAAGTATGCCATAACCTCATCTAGGATTCAAGTAATGTGTGTGCTGAATTTGAGTTAAATCCGCCTAGCCGTTAAGATTTGTTGGCTATTTAAAGTTGTCTGATGTGGCAATTCCCATACAAAATTACCAATTTCAATTTTTTCGATTTTTCCGCTGTTCCTTGAAGTTTTTGTAATTTTTTCTTTCTAAACCACATCTGTATTAAGGCAAACAAAACAAAAAAGGAATTATTAAAATCGGCCCAGCCGTTTATGAGCCTTAGCAAGACTAACGCACACGCATTTGATTCTTATATATATACAAGATTAAGTCTTCTTATTTTTTTTTGTTAATTCTAATAACACAGCGTCCGCTGTGACACTGCAATCACTATGTATGCTTAAGGATGCACACCCATTTAACATAAAAAATGTGTGTTCTATAATTTCAAAACTGTCGTTTGTTGAGCTCAATGTGTTTCGGCTATATATCTTGCTTATCGTTGCACTGTCATTTTGGAATACAGAAAGACGCTAAAAAAATAAAATTTTCAAGACAAACTTCTTAAATGACGATAATTAAGCATCTTATATTATTATTTTAATAATTTACTTGCACACTTGTATCGGTTTAAAATTCTATATAAAAATAACCACGATTAGAATAAAGACATTTTCTTGTATTTCCTGACTTTTGTAAGGGCCACAATGAAAAGGTTAGAAAATTTTATTTAAAAAGTTTTTATTATCATTCGGTAAAATTACCAAGAGGTTGTGATCCTGCACTTCCAAAACCAGTGCTAAAAAATACGCAAAACTTGCAATAAGCTGCATTTTCCAATTTGGAGTAAACCAACCAATGCCAACGGTTCAACCAAGAATGCTTAAATCGGAGTTTGCGAGAACCGCTGGCAAAAAAAATAAAATTTGGGGAGGCATATAAATGCTTTGAAAACTTTCAAGGCGGTTCGAATCGGAAATATTGCTCATCAACTTGGAAATATCGTTATTTGAACATTGATATACTCTCGAAGTCGAAGGCAGTTCCGATTTTCTGGAATAATTTCTACAATCATACACACAAACTTAGAGTTATAAACATTAAAAGTAAAATATTAATACCACAACTTGTACTACCGCTTTCCACGTAACTGTCAACATTAAAGCTTTCTTCAACTGCAGGTTACAAAGGAAGTTCTGAAGACTTTTCAGATTCCAAAGTTTGTTGAACGTTTTCTGCAATACAGATGAAATATAATATTATTCGGATTTTGTCGGTTCTGCATCAAGCAAAAAGTTAATCCATTAATATTCAATCAATGCAAATACGCTATAAAAAAAAAAAACACAGCTTTTAAACATTCAGAAATATTCGGCAACTTTTTAACACATTAACGCATTGATAAAGGAAAAAAATTATTTAAATCTAGCACTTACTTTCCACCGTTCTAGCCTTTTTTACTTCTGGTTTCTGCAGCCAATTAAGTAGAATCATTTTTGTAGTTTTGGCACAGTAAAATTAACAAAAGAAACTCTTAAACTTATCTAACGAAACTCAATCAAAATTTCACCACTTTCACGTAACACCTGTTAACGGAATAAATTCTTAAATTGCTGGTGGTAGACAAAGTTCAATTGAATGTATCGAACTTTTTTCGATACTTAAGCATGTTGATGAAAAAAGACGCACGTGCAGCAAGTATTCGCAAATTGGCAAAATTATATTAATGCTAATATATTATTTTTTTATACTTTTTGGTCCATAAGGGGGGGGGGGGTTTAACCCTTAAAACCTCCACCTTGTCTACGGGCCTGTCTCTGAGGTTTGCCATTGTCTGCAGAGATAGATAGATAGATATGCTTGGGGCGAGCTAATTCAGCTCTGGCACTGCGGCATCTTGTGATGCCTATTGTGCCATACCTTTTCTTTTCTTAAAGCAGTTCGTTTGCTTTAGTTTTTTTCAGAAAACATAATATATTTTCGAGGTTGAGGATCGCAAGGTGTCCTTGAGAGACTGTTTCGCTATTTAGGATTCTCTTTCTGATATGGAGAAGAGCTGGACATTCAGTGAGAATATGTGTGGAGGTTTCTTCATCCTCAAGACATAATCTACATAATGAATCAGTAGCGAGATTCATTTTTTGTAGGTGTTTCTTTAGTTTGCAGTGTCCAGTTATAATTCCGGTCATCATCTTTAAGTCTTTCTTCCCTAAGTTGATAAGAAATTTCGATTTCTTGGGAGAAAGTTCTGGAAATATTTGCTTAGTGCATATCTGTCCTAAGCAGTTCTTCCAGATGTCTTGAGATTCTTACCAACCCCACAGAACGGTTCCGGTCCTATGAGTGGTGATGATGCTCCCTGTTTGGCCAGGGAGTCTGCTCTTTCATTCCCGTCAAAACCACAGTGGGCAGGAATCCACTGTAGAGTAACTTTATTGTTTTGCGCAGCCAGGTCGTTGAGGACGTCGACAGTCTCCAGCACTAGGTTGGATTTTATGATGGGTGATAAAAGCTCTGATTAAGGGCAGCTTGACTATCAGAGAAGACGAAAATTGATTTGCCTCTAACATTGTTCATACAGTTCAGTCTGACGCATCTGTTAATGGCAAGGATTTCCGCTTGAAAGATTGTGGTAAATAGACCTGCACTGAAGAAGTGGCTCTCATTGGAGTGTTCTCCAAAGACCCCTGCTCCCGTGCCTTTCTCCATTTTGGAGCCATCTGTGTACCACACAAGGTCGTTTTCGTACGGGCTTAGTTTCTCGTGTTCCCAATTGGATCTGGGGGGGATAACTACGATGAAGTTTTTGTTAGCGGCTTTTGGGAAGCATGTCATCGAATGGCATGCAGAACTCCTTTTCTCGCTTTAGGGTTGTGATTAAGGTTAGGTGTCCCTTTAAGGGATGGTTTGGGACAGTGTAACCCAGATGGAAAAGTCTGTGAAGGCTGAGCTTCGCCTCCATCTGGATGTGTATGTGGATTGGGGTGAGCCCTAAGATGACATTGAGGGCTGCTGTTGGCGTAGATCGTATGCAGCCTGTCATACATATCCCTGCACATCTTTGAACTCGTCCTAACCGCTTGATGGTTGATCCTTCTAGCGTTTTCGACCACCATACTACAGACGCGTATGTTAGTGCTGGTCTGACGATCAAAGTGTAGAGATTGTACATCATCTTAGGGCTTAACCCCCAGTTTTTGCCGAAAATTCTTCTGCAGGTCCACAATGAGGCTGTTGATCTGCTGATTATGTGGTCTATGTGGAGGTTCCAGGACAGTTTGCTGCCCAGGATCACTCCCAGGTATTGTGCTGAGTTGGAAAAATCTACTTTTTCCCCAAAAAGTACCGGGCAAGTAAGATTGAGCTTGCGTCGTTTTGTAAAAGGAACAATGACTGTCTTTTTTGGGTTTACGGAGAGGCCTTCGTTATTGCACCATCTCTGTACTGTGTTCAGTGCTGTTTGTAGAACATCAGACACTGTGTTTTCAAAGCTCCCCCGCATGATGACTGCTACGTCATCAGCATACCCAACCGCCTCTATCCCAGTTTCTTTGAGTTCAACTAGGAGACTATCTACAACTAGTGACCAAAGCAGAGGTGATAGGACGCCTCCTTGCGGGTGTGGTGGACACAAAAGAATATAAACGTTTATTTTATATAAATATTTTTTATTAATTTTATTTTTACAATTTATTTTTGAACACGTGAAAACATCGAACACAATTTTAGAACTCATTTAAAATACAAAATTTTTGATAAATAAAAATTGACAATTTTGAAATCTTAAATAATAATTTTTTTAAATAAATGTGTAAGTGAATATTTGTAAAGTTTGTATGTTGTTTTGTATGTTGTGGTGTCGGTGTTTATATGTGGTGGTATTGAGTCACCACATTATTCCCCCTCCCTTCTGAAAAATTTTGGTCGTGTTGGCTAATAGGTTAAAGTGTACTTTTTTAGTATTTTTATGTTTGGTTGAATGTGTCTGTGCTGTTTCGGTGTCTAAGGTGGCGGGCTTAATCCTATCAATGTTGACTGTTATGTTAGTGTTATTTTTACGAATTGTGAAGTATTTCGGTGTTCTCTCAATAACTTCGAAGGGACCATCGTACGGCTCTTGTAGTGTTTTACGAATTGTGTCATTGCGGACGAAGACAAAGTTACAAGTACTAAGGGCTCGAGGTATATATTGTTGGAAGTTAGTGCTGTGATGCGCAATGTTTGACTTTTGATTTTCTACGACCTCTTTAAGTTTGGACAAGGTGTCCGACGAATTAAAGTTCTGACTGCTGTGGATTACTAGTTGTTGTGGTAGCCTGAGTGTTTGACCAAAAACCATTTCAGCTGGTGAAGCCTTAATATCTTCTTTGACCGTGGACCTAAGTCCTAGAAGAACTAGTGGCAACTCTGTGTACCAATTTGTGTGGTTGTTACTCGCTATTAGAGAAGTCTTAAGTTGGCGGTGAAATCGTTCTACAATCCCGTTAGCTTGTGGATGATAAGCAGAAGTGGTAATGTGTTTGCTTCCTAGTGTCTTAACGAAGTTTCGAAATGTTGTGGACGTGAATTGAGGACCTCGATCGGAAGTGATTTCCAGAGGAACTCCAAAACGTGAGATGTATTCCTTTTGAAGTGTATCTACGATAGTACTGGCGTTGGTATCTTTAATTGGATACGCTTCGGGCCAACGTGTGTTTCTGTCAACTAAGGTAAGTAGATATCTATAACCTTTAGATATTGGTAAAGGGCCAACTAAATCAACGTGAACATGCTCAAAACGACCGTGTGGTATGTCTATCTTGTGTGGGATTGTCTTCGTGTGTCGATGTATTTTAGCTCGTTGGCATCTAACGCATTCTTGTGACCATTTGTTGATTTGTGTGTTCATTTTGGGCCAAAAATATCTTTGTGTTATGAGTCGTCGAGAAGCTCGTGTACCTGGGTGTGAAATATTATGTAATTGTTCAAAAATTTGTTTGCGTAATGTTACTGGAATGTATGGACGTGTTCCTGAACTTGTTTGTTCGCACCAAATTTTAATGTTAAGTATTGGGATGTGTATTTGTTCGAATTTGTAAGTGTGTTTATTTAGTATATCTTGTAGTTCTGGATCTGTATTCTGTTCTTTGTGTAGAGTTCTGAGGTTAATCTCAGAGGTTGTGAAAGCCTCTATCTCAGCTCTTGAAAGTGCGTCCGCTACGGTGTTTTCGGTACCTTTAATGTGTCTGATGTCGTTGGAAAATTGTGCAATGAATTCTAGGTGTCGTGTTTGTCTTGGGCTTCTCTCTGTTTTAGAATGTAATGCTGAAGTAAGTGGTTTGTGATCTGTGTATATAGTAAATGTTCGTCCCTCTAAATAGTGTCTAAAGTGTTTAATTGTAAGATAAATTGCTAAAAGTTCGCGATCGAACGTACTGTATTTTGTCTCTGATGGAGATAATTTCTTTGAAAAGAAAGCTAGTGGTTCTGTTTCTTGATTGTGTTCTTGTTGCAAAACTGCACCGATAGCAGTGTTAGATGCATCCACAGCGATAGAAAGTTTTGCTTTGCTATTAAAATGATTAAGTAGCACTTCCTTAGTAAAACTTTCTTTTATCGTTGCGAATGCTTCTATTGTGTTTTTTGTCCATGTTAAGTGTTTGTCCTTTGTTTTTGATGCTGAAGTTATCATATCGTAAATTTGTGTAAGTATGTGTGCTAATTTTGGAATGCATCTGTGGTAGTAATTAATCATCCCGATGAATTTCTGCATTTGTTTAACTGTTTCTGGTCTTGGATAGTTAACAATGCATTGAATTCTATCGGGAGATGGTTGTATGCCTTTGTTTGAAATGTCATAACTTAAAAAATTTATTCTGTCTACACCGAAAATACATTTGTTTGGTTTGATGTTTAGTCCGTAATTGTCTAGTCGTTCAAAAACTAAATTTAGATGTTTAACGTGTTCTTCTTCTGTCTCGCTGGCCACAAGAATGTCGTCGAGGTATACAAATACGAAGTCTAGTTCTCGTAATACTTCGTTGATAAATCGTTGGAATGTTTGAGCTGCATTTCTTAAACCGAATGGCATTCTCAGAAACTCAAACATTCCGAACGGTGTTGTAATCGCGGTTTTATGTATGTCTTGTGTGGCCATGGGGATTTGGTGGTATGCTCTAACTAGGTCTAATTTTGAAAATATGTGTTTATTGTGTAAGTCTATAGATAGGTCGTGTATGTGTGGTAGAGGGTAGCGGTCTGGAACTGTAATGGCGTTTAGTCTTCTATAGTCACCACAGGGTCTCCAGTCGTTCACATCTTTTTTGGGTACCAGATGTAGTGGAGAAGCTGACATGGAGTCTGAAGGACGGCAGATACCTGCTTTGATTAAGAAATCAAATTCCTGTTTGGCAATTTTGTATTTGTTGGAGTCAAGGCGTCTTGGTCTTGAAAAAGGTAACTGTCCTTCTGTAGTTATGTGGTGTTCTGTTTTGTGTTTAACTGGTTTGTTGTAGTCGGGTTCTGCTGTTAGTGATGGGTAATCTTTTAGTATATTTGTAAATTTGTTGTCTAGTGTAATTAGTTTGGGTAGTGATGTTTCTGTAAATGCTGTGATTGCGTTAACTGATAGTTGTGTAAGTGGATCAATGAGTTTCTTGTGTTTTAAGTCTATCAAGAGTCCATATTTCGTAAGGAAATCTGCTCCTATGATGGGTCTTGTAATGTCTGCTAGTATGAATGTAAAAGGGAAATCGCGTCTTAGTTTTAAATTTACGTTAAGTAATTTCTTGCCGAAAGTTGAGATTGTGCTACCGTTAGCTGCTGTTAGAATTAAGTCTGAATTTTTCTTGTGGGCTTTGAATTTATTTACTGGAAGTACGGAAACTTCTGCTCCACTGTCTATCAAAAAGTTTATGTGATTGTCGTTATCGTAAATAAAAAGGCGGCGTGTGAGTATTGTTTGACTTCCATCATTAGCCGTCGCAATGATGGAGTCACTTAGTTTGTTGAGTTATATTGTGTTGTGTTGTGTTGGGTGTCGTTTTGAGCGAATGAGCATGGTTGTTCGCATTGCCTAGCTGCCCTTCCGAACCTAAAATGGTATCTACATACCCAGTTGGCAGGTCGTTGTCGTGACACACTTCTTGACGGGGATCTACGTCTTGAAAATCTTCGAAAATTAGTTTCTCTCGAGTTCGAACGTGAATTATTCCGGTATCGTTCGTTTTTTAATTCTTGGACCTCAATTGCTAGTTTGTTGAAACTTTCTAGAATTTTTGACGTTGTTTCAGCAAACGATTGCGTTATCATCGCAAGCTCGGAGTTTTGGGTGTTTTTTGTCATGCGCTGGGCATTATTGCCAAATGAAGCGACTTCGGATTCTGACATAACTTCCCACAAATGGTCAGCTAGTTTCAATAGTTCCTCTAGCTCTCTATGACCAGATCCGGTCAAAGCAATATTAAGGCTTTTGGGTAGCTTGCGAAGCCAAATTTTATAAACTAAGTCGCTATCAACTGTAGTACCGGCTAGCATAATTAGTGACCTATAAAATTGAGATGGCTTTTGGTCACCCATCTCGGTGCCAGACAAGATTTTGTCGAACCTCTTGGCTTCACTTAAAGAGTGTCGGTCAATCAAGGTTCTCTTTAAGCCTTCATACAAATTTGAGGAAGGAGGTTTCTGTATGAAATCTAGCACTGTTATAATTACCTCTTGAGGTAGAGCGGTTACGAGGTACTCATACTTTGTCTTGTCAGTAGTAATTCCTTTTGCCTGAAATTGTATTTCTGCATGTGCGAACCATGCGTCGGGACAAGTGGTCCAAAATTGTGGCAATTTAACTGACGTTGCTTGTACTTCAGGATGCATTGGTGCATCAAATGGATTGACAAGATCCGTTTGGAGTTGTATGAGAGGGCGATGGTCACCTTCGCCGAAATGAGAGAGATGTGAGAGAGGGTTAGAAGTATGTAAGGGAGTGGGGGGTTGTCTGGGGTGGGGTGGTGGTGTGTGTGAAAGACTCATCGTGTACCTCAAAAAGTGTCTCCTAAAGTATGTTTCCTAAAATGTGTTTCCTAAAATGTGTTTCCTAAAATGTGTTTCCTAGTGCAGTGGAGTGCCTACGTATGTGAGAATCTAGGTTTCTTCCGACCCTATATTCTTACGTACGTTTCAGAAGCTACGTTGTGTGCCTCGTGATAAACTAAATTGAAAAGCAACCTGTAAAAAATTTTATAACATGTCAAAAAAAAAAAAAAATTACAAAATTTGATACAATTTTTTGAAATAATAAAATAATGAATATGCCAGTCTTTTGTTGTTGTTGCCGTTGTTGTTATTGATGTTATTGTTGTTTTTGTTGTTCTTGTTGTTGTTGTTGTAACTTATCCTGATGCTGTTGTGATTGTTGTTGCTGCTGTTGATATTTTTCTGTTGTTGTTGTTGTTGTTGTTGTTAATTTTGCTGCTGTTGTTGTTATTGTTAATGTTGTTGTTGTTGCCTGTTCCACCTTACCGGCAGGTGTAGGGTCTTGTTTGTTGTCGTTGTTATGACGTTGTTGTTAATGTTGTTGTTGTTGCCTGTTCCACCTTACCGGCAGGTGTAGGGTCTTGCTTGTTGTTGGACGATGATGTTGTTGATGCTGACGATGGTAGAGGCGAGTGATGCTGACGATGGTAGAGGCGAGCGTTTCAGTTGCTGTAATTGCTGTTGTTCTAGATGCTGTTGCTGCTGTGCCTGAACTACCAAATCACTGGGTGGTGTCTTTATTATTACGTACTTGTTGTCACGTGTATCTATTCCCATTTGCTTATTGGATTGAGTGCAAGTTTGCTTCTGCTCTTGCAATAAACGCTGCTGTTCTTGCAATTTTTTGATGTGGCGTTAGTTTTTGTAGCTGCTGCTGCTGTTGTTGTTCGGTGATTTGCTGATCTTGTTGTGTTTGTTGCAGAGATTGTTGGTGGCCCTGTGAACGTTTTGTGCGTGAAGGCAGTTACATAATTGCACAATCTTATTATTTCTTTTTATATTTAAGCTTATATTTGAGTTCCTCCTGGCAGGATCGCCAGTTGTGGTGGACACAAAAGAATATAAACGTTTATTTTATATAAATATTTTTTATTAATTTTATTTTTACAATTTATTTTTGAACACGTGAAAACATCGAACACAATTTTAGAACTCATTTAAAATACAAAATTTTTGATAAATAAAAATTGACAATTTTGAAATCTTAAATAATAATTTTTTTAAATAAATGTGTAAGTGAATATTTGTAAAGTTTGTATGTTGTTTTGTATGTTGTGGTGTCGGTGTTTATATGTAGTGGTATTGAGTCACCACACGGGCATCCCCTGGTTGTTGTTGCTTTGAGGGAAGTGTTATCCAGGCAGGTCTGGATAACTCTGCTATTGAGTATCGTCATAATCCACCTGCCTATGATTGTTGGCATGTCAAGGTTATTGAGTGCCCTTCTAGTGGACTCGCATGACGTATTATTGAAGGCTCCTTCAACGTCAAGGAAAGCGATAATACATATTTCCTTGCAGTCGATAGATTTTTCAATTGTGGTTATAAGGTCATTAAGTGCTGACTCTGTTTATTTACCCGTTTGATAGGCATGTTGTGCCTTACTTAGGGGGTATATTGACAAGGCATTCTCCCTGATGTATTTGTCGATTATTTTCTCCATGCTTTTCAGTATGAAGGACATAAGGCTGATGGGTCTGAAAGATTTTGGATTACTCTCTGAGCCTTTGCCAGCCTTAGGAAGGTATTTTACTATCACTTTTCTCCATGCTCCAGGTATATGGCCATAGGCTAGGCTGCAGCTGAATTGTTTTGATAGTAATGGTATCAGCTCTGCAGAGAGGTGGCGGCCGTACAGAAAAATTATTTTAATTGAAATAATTTTCTGTCGCTGCTGGGATTCGAACCTGGATCTCTAGATTCGTTGACATAGAGGCCACGCACTTTAACCAACTACGCCACGGACGCCACGACATCTATAATCCATGCTATAATACATGGAAAAAATTTAATTTTTTTAGTGCTTGAATCGTTTCCGGATTGTTGGCATAACATCGGTCCTTCACGGTTCCCCGCAAAAAAAAGTGCAAAGGCGTAAAATCTCAGCTCTGAAGCTGAAAACACGATTTGGGAATTTGGTGCGCAAAAGATCGATTGTGGCATGGTATGAGTGGCCCATGAATCTTATAGAACTAATTTTCATCTTATTTTTTTTCGTGAATGTCGACCTGTGCACCTATAATCGTACTAAGAACTTTTCTCGAATAAATCAAGAAAAAAAAAACCAAACATATTAAAATTTAAAGCGTGTTCAATTGCAGTTATTGAGGTAACTTTTTTGCATAAGTTGCACTTATAAATGTCTCGTATTGTTGCAAAAATCGAAGAATTGCGTGTATCTAGGGTTGAGATTATCGAGTCTGTACTGTAATATTTTATATAACGTAAAAGTTATTATTTATGTACACAGATATATCTTTTTTTTATAAATTTTTAAGATATATCTTTTAGAATTTGAAGGCTAACGGCAATTTGGTGCAATAAGGCCAACGGCAATAAGGCCGAATTGGCTTTATTTCCTTTTCAAAGAGAAATAAGGCCGAAATTGTGAATTTGGTTTTATTTCCATTTGAAAAGGAAATAAAGCAAAAAAAAAATTTAGCAAAATGGTAATAAGGCCGAAAAATAATTTTTGCAAACTAAGGATTATTTTTTATAATTATTTTTAATAAAAAGTACGCTCCCTGTAGTCTGTTGTTTGAAAAGTTACTGGACTCAGCATAGGTACTCAATTTGCAAGAGAACAGTTGCCATTTTCAACCTCAATGTGCTTGTTTTCGTATTAACGCGAAAAATTTATTAGTAGTAGTTCAATAGTGAAGGTAAAGAAGTTTTAATATTATAAGGAATGAGCGCCGCAGGCAAAAAATTTTTATTAAAAATCGCGGCGATTTATTATAAACCTGCGGCGCTCATTCTTTATAATATTAAAGCTTCATTAAAAATTTTAGTAAAAATCGCGCATATTTTATAAATTTTCATTCATAACTTTTACGTTTATATTTTACATTTTTTTCTCGACCACTTACAAAAAAATGTATGTTCTTTAGCATTTAAACGATCATATTTTTCGCTTTAAACGGATATATATTTCTATTATTAGAATAAGATATCCTAGTCTTCTCAATAAAAAAATATGTAAATTTTTCAGACTTTCACGATTTTTATCTCCTAAACCATTTGAGACCTACCTATTTTTTTTTTTGCAGCATTAGATTTAGAAGTTACATACACATTTAAAAAACAAAAGAAAAAAAAAAAGAAGCGTGTACCTAGAGTGCAATTATTCCAAAATATGTACATTTTTCAAACTTTCACGATTTTTATCTCCTAAACCATTTGAGACCGACCTTTTTTTGCAGCATGTGCATTAGGAGCTCCAAAAACTAAAAAACTTATTTGATGGCGTTTTAATAGTGGTTCCTTTTAAAGGGAAATAAGGCCAAATTGGCTTAATTTCTTTTTCAAATGGAAATAACGCCGAATTCGGCCTTGTTGCACCCCGCCGCCGAATTATCTCATCCTTTAGCTTTTGAATTGTTGCTGGCTTATCGACGTACACCTTTTCTTTCAAATAACCCCAAAGAAAGAAGTCCAACGGTGTCAAATGATTGGTGGCCAAATGACATCGCCACCACGTGAGATAACACGGCCAATGAATTTGTCGCGCAAAAGAGCCATTTTTTCGTTAGCTGTGTGGCAAGTGGCACCGTTCTGTTGAAAACACATATCGTCCACATCCATATCTTCCAATTCGGGCCATAAAAAGTTCGTTATCATCTCACGCTACCGAACACCATTCTCAGTAACTGCCTGACCAGCCTCATTTTGGAAAAAAATACGGCCCGATGATGCCGCCAGCCCATAAACCGCACCAAACAGTCACTCTTTGTGGGTGTATTGGTTTTTCGACAATCACTCTTGGATTATCATTCGCCCAAATGCGGTAATTCTGCTTATTGACGAATCCACTGAGGTGAAAATGTGCCTCATCACTGAAGATGATTTTCTTCGAAAATTGATCATCCACGGTTGCCATTTCTTGCCACCATTCTGACCGTGTAAATGCAAGTCTTTATGCATAATGTTCATCAACGACGAGCGTGAGAGGTGCAATTGTTGGGCACGACGACAAGTTGAGGTGGACGGCTCTTCAGTCACACTATCGCGAACAGCAGCAATATTTTCTGCAGTACGAGCATGCGCTGGTGTTTTCACATCTCCTACAGACCTGGTTTGTTCAAATTTTTGCACGATTTTTCCGATTGTACGCACATTTGGACGATTAAATTGACCGAAAAAATCACGAAGTGCTCGATATGCATTTTGATTTGAAAGCTCATTTTCATAATAAGCCTGAATAACTTTAACGGGTTAAATTGAGTTAGTCTGAAATTCAGAAATGTCAAATGAAATGCAGAAAAAAAGTTGACATTTAGGTGTGGTTTATATTCAACATCGGCCCTTAAAATTTAACCACCCTTTATATACATTAGAGCGGGATAATTTTTTTTTCAAAAAATCGTAGGCGTGGGAAGAAACCGTTAGTCTAAAATCTATTTCGAGCCTCTGGTTTTTCAAAAGAAGGTTATAATTAGTGTTTTGCTGCAATATGTGAAAAAATTATTCCAGTTATTGGAAAAAACTTTGCTACGAAAAAAATAGCCATCCACATTTCACTCCATATTGACTCCATATTCACTCCATATTCACTCCATATGATTGTGTGGTGCTCAGGATTATTTTTTTGTGTTAAATACCACAAACTGACGCTGGGGTGAAGATAATTATAATAATAAAAGTTATTTCTCTGTTTATTTGACTCGAATACAAATATTAAAGGCCAACATAAAACCAACATCAAAATAAATAAAAACTACAAAAACCGGAATTTTTCTCCATTACTGTATAAAAAGGAATTTTACGTCAAACTACAAAAACCGGAATTTTTCTCCATTACTGTATAAAAAGGAATTTTAAGTCTACACTTCCGATACTATCGAAACTGTGGGTTTTTAAATTAAGACTGTGCGGTGTTTGGATATATTTTATCCAAAAAATGTGGTTTTTGTGATTTCAGGTTAAGATTGTATGTGTGACTGTTTACAGCTACAGGCGCAATATCGCAAAAACAAACAAAAACTGGAACAGAATTCAGTATTTTAGCAATACGTGTAGAAACAGCTACAAACGTTTACAGCATAGGGGTGTGAATAAAGAGTGATTTTTTAAGTGCCTGATAACTTTTTTTTTAAAAAAAACGCATAAAATTTGCAAAATCTCATCGGTTCTTTATTTGAAACGTTAGATTGGTCCATGACATTTACTTTTTGAAGATAATTTCATTTAAATGTTGACCGCGGCTGCGTCTTAGGTGGTCCATTCGGAAAGTCCAATTTTGGGCAACTTTTTCGAGCATTTCGGCCGGAATAGCCCGAATTTCTTCGGAAATGTTGTCTTCCAAAGCTGGAATAGTTGCTGGCTTATTTCTGTAGACTTTAGACTTGACGTAGCCCCACAAAAAATAGTCTAAAGGCGTCAAATCGCATGATCTTGGTGGCCAACTTACCGGTCCATTTCTTGAGATTAATTGTTCTCCGAAGTTTTCCCTCAAAATGGCCATAGAATCGCGAGATGTGTGTCATGTAGCGCCATCTTGTTGAAACCACATGTCAACCAAGTTCAGTTCTTCCATTTTTGGCAACAAAAAGTTTATTAGCATCGAACGATAGCGATCACCATTCACCGTAACGTTGCGTCCAACAGCATCTTTGAAAAAATACGGTCCAATGATTCCACCAGCGTACAAACCACACCAAACAGTGCATTTTTCGGGATGCATGGCCAGTTCTTGAACGGCTTCTGGTTGCTCTTCACTCCAAATGCGGCAATTTTGCTTATTTACGTAGCCATTCAACCAGAAATGAGCCTCATCGCTGAACAAAATTTGTCGATAAAAAAGCGGATTTTCTGCCAACTTTTCTAGGGCCCATTCACTGAAAATTCGACGTTGTGGCAGATCGTTCGGCTTCAGTTCTTGCACGAGCTGTATTTTATACGGTTTTACACCAAGATCTTTGCGTAAAACCTTCCATGTGGTCGAATAACACAAACCCAATTGCTGCGAACGGCGACGAATCGACATTTCACGGTCTTCAGCAACACTCTCAGAAACAGACGCAATATTCTCTTCTGTACGCACTGTACGCATTCGTGTGGTTGGTTTAATGTCCAATAAAGTAAACTGAGTGCGAAACTTGGTCACAATCGCATTAATTGTTTGCTCACTTGGTCGATTATGTAGACCATAAATCGGACGTAAAGCGCGAAACACATTTCGAACCGAACACTGATTTTGGTAATAAAATTCAATGATTTGCAAGCGTTGCTCGTTAGTAAGTCTATTCATGATGAAATGTCAAAGCATACTGAGCATCTTTCTCTTTGACACCATGTCTGAAATCCCACGTGATCTGTCAAATACTAATGCATGAAAATCATAACCTCAAAAAAATCACCCTTTATTTAAAGTAATTTATAAAAAAACAATTTTTTTTCTTTTTGGTACTCTTAGCCCACATAATAAACATCAGTACATCACATTTAAATACAGGTACTTTTAGAATTTCTGGGGGAGGGGGGTTTGAACCCCCAAAACCCCCCCTGGATCCGCACCTGGGCTCAATAGAAAGAAATCATAGAGTACTAAACGATTACTTAATGACAGTAGGTGATAAAGATAATTGGGACGATTGGCTACCATATTATACATATTGCTATAATTTGATGCCGCATAGCAGCACAAATTACACACCATTTGAATTAGTTTTTGGAAAATTATGCGCATTACCATGCGAAGTAATGACAAACAAAGAACAAATATATGACTTAGACAATTATCTGAATGAATTAAAATGTAAATTAAGATATTCACACGAACAAGCTAGAAATAACCTCATAGAAACTAAGAATATAAGATGTAATAATCAAAAACATATACATAAATCGAATTTTAATGTAGGTGATTATGTTTATTTAAAAGTACAAAATAAGAAAAAATTTGATAAGCCATACAAAGGCCCATATAAAATAATTTCGCAAAATAAATGTAATAGCGTTATAAAACTAGATGATAAGTTATATGAAATACACAATAATAATTTAGTAAGATCTAGACAAGAACATTAGATATTTTAAGAGACATAGTAATAAACAGCGCTATAGATTCAAAATAGATAGCAAATGACATTTATTTAAATTTTAAGAAATATAAACAAATATCATTATTTTTTTTGGGGGAAGGATGTAGTCTGCATATAGGCAACATGTAATTCATAATGTATAAATGCTTTTCAACTGCAGCTAACATATGCTGACTAACCAAGACCGTCGCTTATAGTTATGACACACTAGCAGCGTCAACCTTAAATGTGACGAATTGCAATTTGAGCTGAATACAGCAGAATTGGTATGTGGCTCAATGACTGTCTTTTTGTTTGATGTAATGTTTTGTTTACATTGCATCTATTTGTAAATATCGGTCAACTGCAGTTATTTAAAATATCGGTCAACGATGGTCGATTTACACATGTCACACTATTCCATATTTTATAATAATATATTTATATGTATTAAGAATTATAGATATGTATCATTAACTAAAGTAAGAACAAGAATGCCAAAAATCTTGTTATAAATACCAGTACTTTTTAATAAAGAATTCAGACTTGACTTAAACCTAAAATTATGCGCTAGTCGCTGTTGATTTATTTCAAGTTCTCAAGTGGGGCATTCTGATGCTCTGAATTGTCGGCAAAGCCTTGCTGCGCTAAGTAAATAAGGAAAATTTTCCAACTCTCTTACAAACATATTACACCGTTATGAAGTCCGATAGCACCACTACGAAGGTATGAGTGGTCTTCAACGCATCGAGTCCGTCATCGAATGGAGTCAGCCTGAACGATGTTCTCTACGCGGGATCAGTGCTGCAAAGCGACTTAACGGTGCTCATATTTATTTATTTATTTATTAATATATTTCATGAAGCAGAGAGAAAATCTCGTACAGACTACTAAGAATATATATAACATAAAAATTAATAATAACATTGATTGAATTAATTACGAGTAAGTTACCTGTAAAAATTGAGATTGATGACAAATAAGTTAAGGTTAAATATTGCATAAAAGAGAAAACGGTATGAATGTATATGGAAGGTATAGATAACTATCAGAGGGCGAGACCAAACCAAATCATCATGGTGCGTGATAAAGACAACCACTGATTAGTAGCATTAGGTAACGCGGAAAACTTGGAGCAGGCTGAGATTTGTTTTAAACTGAGTTCTTGAAATTGAATCGAATATGTCAATCAATGACAAAACCCTGTTTTCCTCAATAGTGCAGCGCTCATTTCGAGCATATTCTGATCTGTGAAAAGGAACCCGAAAGGTAAACTGGCTACGAAGATAGCGGAGCGGGGTAAGGAAATCTAGCAAACCAAGTAGAGTAGGATACTGGATATGGTGATGAATCAGGTCACGAATAAAAGTAACTGACTGCATCTCGCGTCTTGATTCGAGGGAGCAAATATCAATTAATGCACATCTAGTGGAGTATGGAGGAGGCTGATGTAGGTTCCAGTTAAGTTTAGATATCACATATCTTGTGAACTTTTTTTGTACTCTTTCAATTCGCAGGGATTGAATGGGAGAAGAAGTATTCCATAAGATGGAGCAGTGTTCTAAATGGGGTCGGACTAATGAAGAGTACAAACATTTGAGGGTGTAGGGATCCCTAAAGTCCTCTGAGTTCCTAATAATGAAGCCAAGCATCGAGTTAGACTTGTTGATGATGAAATTTATATGATCTTTAAAATTAAGACGAGGGTCAAATAAAATTCCAAGGTCTTTCTTAGAGGCAACACGTTGAAGTGAACATGAGTTAATAAAATAGGAGTTTGTTGACGGGAGTGATGATATATAAAAAGAGAAACATTGACATTTGGAGATGTTAAGTGGTAATTCACTCTGTTCGCACCAGGCGAAGATTGAATCAATGTCTGTTTGGAGAAGTATGGCATCCTCATTTGACTTAATCGATCGAAAAAGCTTCAGATCGTCGGCGAAAAGAAGACTTTGGGAATGACCGTAGGAAGATCATTAATAAATATTAAGAACAATAGAGGCCCTAGATGACTGCCTTGGGGAACACCGGACGTAACTTCGAAGAGATTGGATAGGTTGTTATTAATTTTTACTGATTGGCGGCGATTTGAAAGGTATGGTTGGAACCAATATAGGAGGTTAGAGTGAATTCCCAGGAAGGCAAGTTTTAAAATAAGGTGCTTGTGAGAGACTTTGTCAAATGCTTTCGCAAAATCAGTACAGATGACATCGGTTTGAAGACCTGCTTCAAAGTAAGTAATTATAACATTACAAAGAAGTACCAAGTTCATTAACGTTGATTTACCTGCTAAGAAACCATGTTGTTCCGGAGATATCACATTTTTAACATGGAATGTCATTTTATCATATATGATTTTGTCGAAGATTTTAGGTATGACGGAAAGTTTAGAAATGGGTCTATAGTTTTTCATTTCATGCATAGGACCGGATTTGTGGATGGGGACTATGTAAGAATGTTTCCAAGCATCAATAAATCGGCCAGGGAAGCGGCACATCTTCGTAAAACGATTAGAGCTAAACCATCAGGACCTGGTATAGGGTTAGTTTTAAGGCTAGCTAAAGCAGTCGCGATATCTTCAGTTTGAAATGAAAGATCACCTAGGTCAGGTACAGAATCATATGGGCGACTAAGCAATACAGGATCAGAGCTAGAGACGGAGGAATAAACTGATTTAAAATAATCAGCAAAGAAAGTGCATATAGTTTTACGGTCATCTGAGGAGGAACCCAGATAAGACATAGTGCTGGATAGTCCATTTGTTTTCCTTTTGTTATTGATATAAGACCAGAAGTATTTACTATTATTCTTTAGAGTTTGTTTCGTGGAGGAGATAAAGGAGTTGTAAAGGAACCTATTAAGAATTACAAATTGATTTTGAAGTGACAGGTAGTATGTTTTTATAGTCAGATTAGATGGATCTTGCTTAAATCGTTTATAGGCTTTATTCTTTTTGTTCTTTAAGTTTGAGAGCATCTTGTTAAACCACGGGGGGTTCCTATTGCTGAAGATCTGTTTCAATGGCACGAACTGATTGATCAAGTCATTTAAAATAGATATAAATTTACCATAGGCAATCGATAGATCTGGTTCACGAGCTATGAAGTCCCACGAGATCGAGGATAAAAGTTCATTCATTTCAGCAAAGTTAGCGTTTTTAAAGTCTAATGTAAGTTCCTGATTAGTAACTAGTTTCTGGTATTGATAAAGTGAAAATTCAAGAAAGGGAGGAACATGGTGATTGGTGCTGTTAAAAATTTGAGAGGCTGGTAAGTCAGAGTTAACGCGGAATTCTTTATCGACAAATATGAGGCCGAGAACATTTTTGAACTTATTGACTTGAACCAAGTCATATTGGCTAAAAAAATCTATTAAAAGGGTTTCAGTTGAGCTATGAGCATTAAAAGAATGAAGTTGAGAACCATCGACTTCAGGTTTCCAGATAATGTTACCTAAGTTGAAGTCGCCGGCGAACACAACGTGCTGAGAAGCGGATAGATTTTCGAGAACAGGCCGACAGTCATCGAAATGTACATTATAGAGTTCTATGGGACTGTTAGGTGGTATGTAGCTAACTATCAGAAAAAGCTCGAAATTATTAGACAAAGTAAGTTTAATAATGATTTGGTCAATGTCAAGAGCCGCTGATTGGGCTGCACTATTGTGATGGTGTAATTGTTCACATGGGAATGAATTTTTGATCACAACCAGAACCCCACCCCCACGTGAACGACCAGTAATTGTAGGACAACGGTCCTTACGGTATACATTATAAGAGGTGCCACTGAACAGTTCTGAAGTGAAATGATGCTCTGTTAACCAAATTTCTGTGAATAATATGAAGTCATTTATTTATTTATTTATTTAAAATTAGGTGTACAGTAAGACAAGTCTTTAATAGTACAACAAAAGCGGAAAATTAAGGTTATAATAATTTACTTAACAACTATGCAATTTACTTAAAGTAATAAATTAAAAATAAACAGGAATGATAAGTGATTACAATTACAATGAACATTATACAATGTAATTACAATGTCATATTCTAGCGAACAAGATGTATTAAACAATTGATTTATTTTGGTTCTCATACCTCCGATGTTCTGGTAGTACAATGAAAACTAAATAATGGGTGAAGTCGGTGAGTGATTTGATGGAGACGTTATTGTATCTATAGGTGTTAAAAATGACGATGGTAATATTGAAGCTGATGCTCTCAATGGCGCTGTTGATGATGACGATATAGTTGAAGATGATGATGAGCAATTAAAGTGATGAATATGTTGATAATGATGTTGATGAAGATGATGCTGGTGATGCGGATAATGGTGGTGATGATGATGAAAGAGGTGATAGTAGATTGGTTATAGATCGATGATCAATGATGGTAGATTGGAGATTTTTGTCAGCAGCTATGCTCGGGTTACTATTGTGGTTGGTTAGTTTTTTGGAGATGTGGACGAAATACCGTTGAGAGCCTGGTTGTTCAATGTGGGTGCTGGCCTAGGGCGTGGAATAAAGTCACGGACTAGGACCCCGTTGGGCCAAAAGTTTTTACAAATTATCTTAGCATAGTCTACCTCGGAACTTTAGGCAAGTGATGGTTGATTCAGGATGCGGTAATTTGTTGGCAACGTATGCGAGAATATTTTCAATTGTTGTAGCGGCAGCTAGCCTCGAGACAAAGATAGGCTTTCGTGGAGGCCGTGTTATTACCACCAAATCGACCAATGGGACTGATTCAGAGACACCGAGGGACTGATTAGGCATATTGGTTAGATGATGTGAGACGTTAGGCAGTCTATTAGTTGAATTCACAGCGCTTTGTAATTCGTGCCCAGCTGAGTTAGAATTTGAAGTGATGTTCGTGGAAGATGCGGTGTCTTTAATCGATGGTGTGAAGACTACTAAGTCAACCAGTGGCCCACATTCCGTGGACACGAGAGGCTGATTAGGAGTGTTAAATTGATGGTGCACGGGCTGGTGAAAGGGCTCGGGAGGATGTTGAGATGTGTCCCTGGACTAGGTTGAGAGCAGCTTGTGGATAATGGTGTGGTGGCTTGTAAAGCATCAATGTTGATGACCTTCTCTATATTGGATTCTTTACCCTTTCCTGTTTTTTTCTTCGTTTTTTGTTGTGGTGAGACGGTTCCTTTGTTATTATTCAGTGTAGTGGTGATATTATAAAGGTTTATTCATAGCTTAGCGTCCTCAATTCAAGCACGGAAGAAGCTTGAATAGGCGGTAAAATCTGCTGGTTTTTCCATGCGTAAGAGGACGGTGAATTCCGAAGAAGTTCTTTGAGGGATTCCAAAGGGGCATTTGCTCAATGAAGACTTCTTGCAATTCGAAGACAAAAGTCAGGTGAAGACGCTAGGCATCCGCTGGAATGCACGTTCGGACATTTTTTATTTTGATGTCCATCCACTCGACCAAGGGGGAAGCTTTTCTAAAAGGGAAGTGCTATCTACGATAGCAAAACTTTTTGACCCTGCAGGATGGCTGGCTCCAGTAGTGGTTGTAGCAAAAATCTTGATGCAACAAGTTTGGTCAGATGTGATTGACTGGGATGAGCAATTGGTGCCTTCAACGCTCCAACGTTGGCAGTCTTTTTTTTTACATGCAATAACAATCGAGTTTATGCAATTGGCGTCGGTGGCGTAGTTGGTTAAAGTGCGTGGCCGCTATGTCAAAGAACCTGTGGAGACCCAGGTTCGAGCCCCAGCAGCGACAGAAAATTATTTGAATTAAAATAATTTTTCTGTACGGCCGCCACCTCTCTGCAGACAATGGCAAACCTCAGAGAGTAATCAAAATGCCATGTAAAGCGTCTTGAGAATAAGATCATTCCGTTCATCGCCGGAGTCGGCGTTAAGCCTGTAGGACCATTTCTCGGTCAATTGTGTACAAACTTAATAACACGCACAACACAATTGATCATAAGAAACTAGGTCAAAGTCCTTTCAAGGGCAGAAATGGCCAGTTATTTATTTATTTTATTTATAACAATCGAGATTAGCTATTACAGCTTTTTCGCACATTCTCATCATAAACGCATTAAAAGTCACAATTCAAAAATCTTTGAAATATTCAATGAAATTGATACTAGTGGCTCGAAATAAGTTAATGTGAGAAAAATTTACCCACCAAAATATGGTTGGGCTCAAGGACAACACAAGACGACACGACTAACCATGCAATTACATAATAACTTTTAATCTACTCTTGAGTTGACCTTTAAACAAGTTAACATCAAAAAAGCTACAATTGTTAACTAATTTACTCATACGGTTTAAAGGAGCAGTTAACATATAATTTGTTCTACTAAATGGTAAGTAAATTAAATTGTTAGCATTTCTACTGCTTCTACGATTAGAGTTAAAATTTATGAGAGAAAGAAGTTCTGCAGAATCGAATACACCGGTTATGAGTTGGTGCAAATAGACGATATGCAGACTTCCTTCGCTCACTTAATGATTGCATTTTTAAAAGTTTTAAGCGATCCTCATAAGGAGGAAGGTTTAAAATGTCAAATCCACTTAAGCCCCTTAGGGCAAACCGAACAAAGCATTTTTAGATTCTCTCTATTCGATCAATATTCACATTGTCACTTGGAGACCAAACTTGACTTGCGTACTCCAAGTGATGAAGTGATGACGCACTATTGCATAATACAACGTTGTAGTCGTAATCATGCTATTGAATTCTTTGGCCCAGCGTTTAATAAATCCAAGCATAGAAGATGCTTTTTTACAAATGTTATCAATATGAATGTTAAAGGAAAGCTTAGAATCCATACATATTCCCAGATCTTTAACGACATCCACACGACATAAAGCAGTATCTTTTATTTTATAATCAAAAAGTAAATTATACCTTTTTTGCGAAAAGGTCATAGTTTGGCATTTATCTGGATTAAGAAACATATTATTTTTAGAACACCAAACTTCAAAAGATTTCAGATCGGACTGGAGTAGGGCTGAATTGTCTTGAGAATTTATTTTTGTGTATATTTTCATATCATCCGCATAAAAAAGCAGATGAGAGTTTTTAATGATATGGGTCACATCATTAATGGCTAAAATAAACAGATGTGGACCTAGTTGACTTCCTTAAGAACACCAGATAATGCAACAAACTCGGCAGTCAAAACCCCTCGGAATCGTATTGGATAAGATCGTTCTGTCAAATACGATTTAATCCAGTTTACAAAATATTGTGGAAATGCAATGGACTTAAGTTTAAATAGAATTAAATTGTGTGGTAACTTATCAATTGTAGATAAACTTGCTGAAATCAGTGTAGATGCAGTCGACCTGGCAACCAGATTCAATGGTGTTTAAGCAAAAGGTTGTAAAATCGAGTAGATTAGATACCGTAGATCTGCCATTAACAAAACCATGCTGACGAGTTGTTATGACTTCACGGCAGTGAATTTTTACCGATCATACACGATTCGCTGAAATAGTTTTCGAAGCGATGACAGTTTAGCAATGGGCCTGAAGTTAATAACATCATTCCTGCAACCTTTTTTATAAATAGGACTAATAAATGATTTTTTCCAAAACAGTGGAAAATAACTTTCGTTTCTAGATTTATCGAATAACAAAGAGAGTGGTTGACACAAAATTGAACTGCATTGAGTTAACACTGCGGCAGAAATTCCATCAGATCCAGCGCTAAAATCTTCATCGATCGAACTAATATGTTTTAAAATATCCTCTGAGGTAAAGGATAAAGAGTCCAAAGAAACTCTGGGTGTAGAATTCATATATTCAAAATACGCCTCATCAGGATCAAAAGAATCCGAACAAAATGACTCTTTTAAAAGATTTACAAATAAACCACAATTAATGACGGGATCATCAGTAATTCCATTAACAGTTTTGAATGATAAAGGGAATCCATCGGATTTCTTCTTTGTATTTATGAATCCCCAAAAGTTCTTTGGATCAGACAGTATTCTCAACTTTATATTGTCTAAATATTCATTATATAATGCAGCTGAGCTATTTTCAAATTCCAGAAGCAAACGTTTGTAGGTTTCCAGATCATTTGAGTCTAAACTACAGACATATTTCTTTCATGCCCTATTCCTGTTGTTGCGAAGAGTTTTTAAATCCTTTGTGTACCAAGGGTACGGACAGTTTTTTGCAAATTTGAGGCTATATGGTACGGTACTGAGAGAACACAGTAAAGAGCTCCGTATAAAAAAAATTTATGGAATCATCAAGGTTATTTAAATATAACTACTCTAAAATAACATTTAGTTTCTTATGAAGAAATTATGCAACTTCAAAAAATCAGCTTTTTTAAAATTGAATTCATAAACCTTATCGATTGAACTCGAATTAACTATGCTCTCTCTGTCCGATTTATACCAAATGCTCAATGGTGGATGGTATTCGTCTACAACAGTCAGAGTATGGAAGGCGCTCTTAACAATCACATTGTTACAGTCTGTAGTTAAGACAAGGCCAAGAAGTCTTTCAAGACTATTATAAATACAACTAACTTGTTGTAAGTATATATATATGTATATGTTGTAAATATATTGTCAACAAATATATGCTCTTGGCGAGTTTTCAAATTTGATGCACAAAAATATGTGTTATCGTCGGGAAAATGCCATTTTAAGTCAAACAGACAGGTCTTTTGTGCAGACTTATTCTCACATCGGCAGTATTAAGATTCTACGCTGGGTTAATTTTTCTCCTGACGCCGATATCCAGTTTCACGGTAACCAACAGGTAAACACCCACCTCCTTGTGGCCAAAACTAAGGTAGCACCAGTTAAAACGGTTGGCTACCGAGGCTCGAGTTGTGTGGATCTATGATTTTAGCCGAAATGGTAGATACCTTTTTGTCGAAGTTAGAAGCGTTAAACCACCAGTTGTTTCTTTGGACTGATTCGACGATAGTGTTGGCTTGGCTGCGTAAACAACCCTGCACTTGGACGACATTAATACTGCAAACTGGAGCCATGTGGACTCCCAGGATAATCCAGCGGATCTTGCCAGCAGAGGAACAGACCCACAAAATTTGAAAGACAGCACTTTGTGGTGGCATGGACCAGCGTAGCTGAAGCAGGATCCATCTCTATTGCCAAGCAAAGAACACCAGTTCGATACAACGGTGGAATGCAAACCAGTTCAAGCCCATACGTCTTGGGCCGAGAATACGGACATTTTAAATCGTTTATCTTCACTACCTCGTGCTTTGCGGGTTATATCCTTCGTATTACGATTTTTTCGAATGACGCATAAGACGCAGCGAAATAATTTCGTTTTCCAGTCGGTTGCTATAACCCCGCAAGAAACTAAAGACACGACAAACAGGCTCATTATATGGTGCCAGAAATTGGGCTATTCTTCAGAATACCAGAATTTACAGAAAAAGATGTAAGTTGATTCCAAAAGCTCAATTTTAACGCTTAACCCATTTTTAGATAGCCAAGACATCATAAAGTAGATGGAAGGTTGGCTGGGTCTGAGCATATAAACTACAGGGTTTTCCAATCAGAGGTGTTATTTTGGTATTCAAAGAAATATTTAATTTTTTTAAGATAAATGATCGGATGTTTATTTCATAATAAATAGGAAGGTATACCGTTAATAATAAGGTATACCGTTAAGGTCAGCCAAATGGCCACCACGACCACGCTTACAGGACAATATCCTTTTCATGAAATTTTCCATAACCAAATCGCAAAGTGGCTGCCCTATGTCCTCGATAGCCTCACAAATTCCATCTTTGAGGTCTTCAATCGATGCTGGGCTGTTGGCGTAGACCTTATCTTTCACGTGACCCCAAAGGAAGAAGTCGCAAGGTGTTAAATCACAAGATCTCGGTGGCCAATTGTGATAACCTCTTCGAGAGATAACACGGCCCGGAAACTTTTCCCGTAAAAGATCAATGGTTTCGTTGCTTGTGTGGCACGAAGCGCCGTCTTGTTGAAAGTAAACGTTGTCCAGATCACTACCACCAACTCCGAACATAAAAAATCATTAATCATCTCTCGATAGCGTAATCCATTCACCGTAACTGCTGATTTAACCTCATTTTCGAAAGGTCCAATGACCCCGTCGGACCATAAACCGCACCAAACAGTCACACGTTGAGGATGGAGAGGCTTCTCAACAATAACTCTTGGGTTTTGCGAGCCCTAGATGCGACAATTTTGCTTGTTGACGTGGCCACCGAGGTGGAAATGGGCCTCATCAGTCAAGATGATTTTTCGATGGAATTCCGGATCATTTTCATGCATTTCAAGGACCCAATCAGCAAAGACACGACGTTATTGATGATCGGCCGGCTTGAGTTCTTGAGTTAACTGAGTTGAGTTCTTTATGCAAAATACTGTGTAATGACGTATGCCCAATTCCAAAGAACGACGAGGAATGGACAAACCTGGGTTTTCTTCAACACTTTGTTCTTGAGCGACGTGCAGGGGTTTTATTCTTCATATCTGTAATGAGTCTAGCTATGTTGGGTGTGCTACATGTCCGGCGGTTGACACGGTGGCATTTTCCGGCTGCTCGACGGCTTTTGGGATGGTTCTTGCCAGCATGTGCATACCACTAGCTCAAAACATAAAATTGTTCGTGTCCGAAGGAGACAAAATAAAAAAGACATAACTAACAAAGTAATGAAAAATCGAATAGATACTGTAAAATTAGATAAAATAGATAGATGGATAATAACCTGATAAAATAGGTACTGTGAAATAGAAGAAATGAAAAACCAAAGAAGCAAACAAGCACATAACATACAATCCTAAGTCTCTGTCCGTCAGCTGGAGTCATCCCACCCTACATCTGCACCTTTAACATAGCAGCCGTAAACCACATACGGACTCCATGAATTTTTTTTATGTGGTTCCCAATCGCTGACTCCGTCAAAAATCTGTCTAAGTCCGTTTATTACCCATTTCCCTGTCAGAACTACATCACAACATACCTGTTTAGGAGTCACTACCTAGTCCACACCAACCGACAAAATATTTAGCAAGGCATACTTGCTCTAGTTATTCTTAAAAAAAAAATAAACGAAAAAAATCCTTTAAACCGCAATAAAACCGCATAGCTTGATTCAAGGCATATCTAATATTTATTTAAACAATTCAATTTAATAGTATTTATAATCACTAACGATATTCAATTGTTATAAATGGAATATATAGAAATAAATGCAGAGAATAATAGTTATTGCGTACAAAAAAAAAATAAAGAAATAGAAGAAAATCTAAAAATTTAAACTGTTTTTTTTTTATATAAAAAAATTGAATCGAAGTCAAAGAAATTTAAACTGCTTTTATATATATATATACATATATATATATATATGGTAAAATGAAAAGGACTTAACTCACCGATTTCCAGCTAGTGTTGATGTTGGCGCCAGCATCCGCTTTGCTACATTCCATTCGTGGTTTTCGCTGATTTGACACGTAAAATTTGAAGTATAAAAAAAAAGCAGTTCTCTTTCATTCTACCCTAATCTACTTAAATTAAAAATCTACTTCTAATCAACTTTAAGCATTTCAAAAATAATAAAAAAAAGGAAACTTTAAAATTAAACATATCCATAGTCCAAGCATATGCAAAGAACAAAAAAATTGTGCTGAGGTCGTTGAACTCTATATATATATACAATGTGTATACATGTATATATTTTTTTTTATATCACAGCGACGATCAGCTGTTGGCTCTCTGCTGCCTCGATTTTACTTTCGGTCATTGACCTCTGCTCATTTCATCTTCGTTTTCCAGTCGCGAACAGCTGCTGGTTAGCTCGATGTTACTCTCTGAGCACTTGAGTAACTTTATTCCCACTGGACCTTCACTTCGCGACTCTACCATGCATTAAACTTTAGCGCTGATAATTAGTGCTTATTTTAAGATATACAAAAAAAATCTTTCGCAATTAATCTTAGGCCCTAAAACTGCCCTCCCGCCATGCAAGGACCTAGTAAAAATGTTTAAAATTAGAATATTCTACACTAGCTACATTATGCTAAAACTCTTACCTAAGATTATCAATGTATATTGTATATATGCCAGCACCTAGCGGATCGGCACATATGTATATAAAACAACGGGAGTACGGGACACCGTTTCATCCGGTCACTTGACGATTGACCTAGCAACAAATAATCAATTTTAACTAAACTGCGGTTTTTTTTTTTTACACAAAACTAAAACTTAGAACCTAGTACTTACAATATTACACCGTGATGATCTGGCTGCCTTTTCTAAATTTTTAATACACTGTTTAAAAAAACTTCACTTGCACTTTTAAACACAACACTTCTTTCTTTGAAGAACACTTTTTCATATCTGCTCTGCTGATTTTAGTTTTGCTAGCCTATTAGTTTAAACTAGCTAAATTCACGATTCGTTCACTAACACATAAATCCTAAAGTTTGGCTGAATACATCGTTTTGTTCCTAGCTCAACAAACTTGAGTGAGAGTGGATGTAAAACACCGAAGACAACCAAGACACAAACCTCTTATACCAAAAAAAAAAAAACTCAAAACACAGAGTAAAACAACATCCACACTCAAACCCTAACAGTGGTAAAAAGCTTAGCTAGTTACAAGGCAAAAATCCTTCTCATTTAAGACTATATCTCTACTGTGAATTAGCCATTCACTCATATCCCCAGTCGCTCAATCTTACATTTTCGAACAAGCATTCCAATGGAAAGTGACATTTCTCAGCTGTCATTGCTTTCCACGTTTCTTTCATTTAATTTTAAGCTTAAGCCTAAAGGTGCAAGAATTGAAATCAAATAGCTAAAATAATGTAATTTTAAATGCAGCAGATAAAAAAAATAATAAAAAAACAAATTTGAACATCAAAAGTGGAGCTCAGCGCATAGAGGTAAGTAACCAATTTGAACAATTGTATTAACCCTTTTTTTTTTCTTCTTTTCAGCTCACAGGCTCACGTTACAGGCTCGGACCCGTCGATGTTGCTGGCAACATGGAGCGTGTCCGTAAGATACTTTTTCAACGTGACCTACCATAAACGTGTGGCCTCGACCCACAATCTCATGCTCCAAACTTTTATGAGCTAGCCAGGCTTTGTAAAATTGCACAATCTATGCAAGTCCACAACCTAGGATCACTGGAAGAACTTAACACAAAATCAGACTCTAACAGAAACAACGGCTAAAAAGATTATAAACGAAATAACAAACAACTCTTACCCTAACACAAAAGAACATCTCACGCCTCAACATAAAGTTATTATAGGTCCGGCTCGGTACCTAGGTCACATTTATTTGCAGTACAACAAGAACAAGATAATACAAGACAACAAAAATCACGAATTCTTATTCTAATATTGCACTTTCCCCGACCTATGCTACAAACATATCCTTCGCGTGGTATACCCCCAACTTCTTGCCAGCCATATTGCCAAGCTCATATAATGAGTTTCCAACTGTTCGAAGCACGATACATCTTAAAAAGGAGGGTGCTAATTTCGCATTGTAGGCTTCGGCCCGATTACTTTGCTTGAAGTTTCGACGATATACCACTTGTCCTATCTTGAAGCTCACGTCTTTACTGCGTGTATGATACGTAAACAAATGAGGGTGGATTTGTTCCTTTTTTTACTTTAATTCCCACAGGTGGCTGGTGGACAAGCGGCAACAGGTGCTGCGGTAAGATTTCGTCAGTCTTCTTTGTAAGTAAATCTTGTGCAATAGGTGCCCAAGATTTACTCGCAAATACCGGTAAGCAAAGAAAATAATTTTGGTGAGGATACTTGTTTTTAATTAGGATTTATTGATATAATCACTTACGTTTCTTTCAGGATTTTACAAGATTTCGCTAGTTGATTACGATAGAACGTCTGCCGATTTCCGGATTTATATCGAGAAGGAGGAGCCATTAAAAAACACGAAGGCTCCTCCGAAGTACAAGCCGATAAGTAAGTACGGAATCTATTACATTTTTGTGGGCATTAATCTAGTACCCTTTTTTCTTTAGGGTTGTGGCCTAAACATGCCGGCCCCCTTGCAGTATTACTGTAAGATAAATTTAAATAACTTAAAAATACCTTAAAACTAGTAAAAAAAGGCGTTGATTAATTCCGACATGTCTCATTTTGGTAGAACGTTATAATTTATTTCAAATAATTCAGTGCTTGGTTTTTTAGTGCAATAAATAAAAAAAACTACGTGCTAACTTAAAATATTCGACCGCTACTGGGAAACAACTCCCGATACCACCCATCCGAAGATGGTGTTTTGCGTTGCAATTCCCCCCACACTACTCGGACAGATCCCTGGCTTGATAATTTTTGGGAAAACATCTGCACCCAACACCATGCTGACCGGTGACGAATAAAAAAAGTCGGGATCAGCAAGCATCAGATTCGAGAACTGTGCTCTGATAGACGCGTCCAAACTTTCTCGCGGTGTGATTCGCGTGAAATGTCGCAACACTTTCGCTTGGGCGGTCACCATGTGGTTAGACTCATAGTTCGCTCGGAGGGTTAGGGAGCAAACCTCATGTGAGCCAACCATCCGCGTTGACAACCCAAGTTGGCGAACTAGTCGGTGCGACACCACGGACATCTCGGCACATGTATCTATCAGAGCACGAACCCGATGGATGTGACCCTTATCAATCACCTTGACGACCGCCGTAGGGAGGAGCGAAGTCACCTGTTGCAGACATGGCAACGGTGATGGCGAGGGCAGGCGAGGGCAGGCGCTGCGCGCCACTCTTAGAGCGGCGATGACTGGTGCGGGCTCGTCCTTGCACCCGATGGCGACGCTCATTCCTCAAGACGCGAGATCGCCGATTTGAGCGCCTCGTAGGGCGAGAATTCACGGCGCTGCCCTGTAGCGATGGCCGAAACGCGCGCGACTCCTCGGCATTCTTAATGCATCGCGTTAGTCGCATCTCGTCGTCTTCTCTATTGGTCGCCGAATCCCCCTTAACGCTCGCTGCTGACGGCAAGGAAAGCCGGTCAGCAACACTCCCTTCGACGCCCGTCCTGCGCTGACGATAAGGCTCAGACGAACAACGCCTGGCCCCGTCTTGCGCCTTGAGCGGTGACGACTTTATTCCGTGTTTAGACTGACCCAAGTGCAGCATGGTGTGATGTTCTCCATCGCATTTGCCGCATCGTCAGTTTTATGGTCGGGCGAAAAACACCTCGAGCAGTATTTGTATAGGAGCACCATCCGCAGTCGATCTGCCACATTTCCTGCGATAAACGCCTTGCAAAAACACAACGGGTGACGCGCCAAGCATACGCGACATTTTTTAGGTGCTGGGGCAGATTGTTTCACGGTCGACATGTTCGTTGACTAAAAGAAAGAGAAATTAAATACGTTAATTCCCCTTCGATGGAACGGAAAGAACGAGCACGGACAACAAGCAACAAACAACAACACGGACGAATAAGTAGGACTACGAAGACGATGGTAAAACTATCAGTTTGACTACCGGCCGCGTAATAATTCCGCGTTCAGTGCGTAGATCGGCGACACGGACACGTTGGTCTGAACCTAAATACGTTTTTATGACCCTTCTTAACCGCCATTCGGTGACGGCAAGGTTGTCCGCTTTGATTACCACCAAGTCGTCAATTTTTAAATTTTCGCGTGGATGTTTCCATTTATGTCGTTTATGGAGTTCTTTTAAGAACTGGTTTCACGACCATTAGTTAACCAATTGGTTAATTAACTAAAGGCTGTTAGTTAACTATAACTTTTTATGATTTAGGTTTCACAATGCTTTAGTTAACTAATGGCAATTTTGTTAAGGCAACACTATATAAGACATATGTTTTTGATATATGCATTAAATACGTTTCTTTTGCAAAATGGACAAAATTAATGCAACAAACGCAAGATGTTCCAATTTTGCACAAAAATAAATTGATTTGCTTTTGGAAGTCGTGCAAAAATACAAATGCGAAATTGAATGCAAACAATCCGATAAATATCATGCGGACGAGAAGGAGAAAACATGGGAAAAAATTTAATCAGAGTTCAATTGCCAGAATGAGGAACGAACATACAGGAGCTTGAAGGCTCTAAGAACCAAATATTACAACCTGAAAAAGTAATTAAAACACTCCACACTTTCTCATAGTTCGAATCGCTAACAACCCCGTGATCCCTATCGGAATCCATTGTTATTTGTTTCACGTTTCTCTTTTTGTTTTTTATAAGCTTTTTTTTCTATTACAGAAATCAGCTGTTCGTTAACTAATGGTTTAAACCACCACCACTGGTGGCTTAACCTCTTGTTAACTTTGATTGTGAAATTCAAATCTGTTAGTTAACCTCTGGTCAGTGGTTAACTAATGGTCGTGAAACTGGCCCTAAGTAGTTGTTCTTCCATATGTGACAGAACTTCTGGTTCAGTGCCTTAAGCTTTTGCCAACGATTGATTATGGACATTGGATTCTCAGCAATGTCGGGTTCAATCGGAGCCAGTAAGGGCCCCCCTACGAGAAAATGGGCTGGAGTTAACGATGCGAGATCATTAGGATCAGAGGACATGGGGCTGAGAGGACGTGAATTCAGACATGCTTCGATACGCGACAGCAATGTTGAGAGCTCTTCAAACGTGTACTTCGTGTCTGATGCGATTTTTCGGAAATGTAGCTTAAAACTTTTGACACCCGCTTCCCACAGACCTCCCATATGGGGAGCCCCGGCTGGAATAAAGTGCCAAGTTAAGTGCTGGTGGGCAAAATTGGACACCACTTTCTCCTTCGAATTCTGGACAAAAGCAACAAATCTCGAAAATGCTGCCAAAAAGGTGGCAGCGCTGAGATCGCTAGTAGCCTCTAAATGAATAGCTTTCGTCGCAAAACAAACAAACACACAAATATAGCCCTTGGTTATGAGACATGCGCGTCCCGTATAATTTTTTATATCAAATGGTCCAGTAAAATCCACTCCAGTAGACGCAAACGGGCGAGACAGTTTTGTTCGCTCTGGGGGTAATGATGCCATCATTTGGGTCTGCAACCGCTTGCGGTCGATCACACAGACCTTGCAGTTGTGTATGATGGACTTGATCATATTCTTTACTCTGGGAATCCAGTATTGCATCCGAATAAGTCGCAACACAAGTTGGTTCCCACCATGAATTGAGATTTCATGGGTGAACTTCACGAGTAACTTAGAAAATTGACACTCATACGGTAGAATTATCGTATGCCGTTCGTCATAAGTGAAGTGTTCCGTCTCCGATAATCGTCCGCCAATTCTAAGTATCTTTTGACTGTCAAGAAAAGGGTTCAGATTTAATATGGAGCTCTTTGAATCAATAAGACTTTTCTTCGACAACTGGGCATATTCAGATGGATAGCCCACTTTTTGACTCTCAATAACGAGTCGCTTGGTTGCATCTTTAATTTCTTGCTGTGATATTTCCACAGACTTATAACAGAAATTACTCTTATGCTGCCGGTGAGTTCTATAGAAAAATCGTAATACGTACGACAGAACTCGCAAGGCTCGAGGCAATGAAGAAAAACGCTCTAAAGGGTGAACATTTTGAGAGCATGCCACATGAGCTTTTATGGCTTTCGCTTCCATCGTGGTTTCGTATTCGTCGCCTCGATTTGGCCACGAACTGGGCTCCTGTTGTAGCCAGACTGGTCCATGCCACCACAATGAACTGTCCCTCAAATGTTGCGGCTCCAATCCTCTGCTGGCCAAATCTGCTGTATTATCTGCTGAATCCACATGACTCCAATTCTTGGTCCCTACTTTTTCGCTAATTTTTGCAAACCGGTTGGCGACGAAAGTGGTCCAGGCACATGGCTGTTTACGCAACCACGCCAGCACAATGATCGAATCTGTCCATAAAAACAGCTGATTATTAAACGTTTCTAAATTTGTTAGAAACGCTTCGACCATTTCTGCTAGCAGGAGTGCGCCACACAACTCAAGCCTGGGTAAGGACACCGTCTTAACTGTAGCCACTTTCGTCTTCGCCACGAGGAGATGGACGCTTACGATATCTAAGCGTCTAACGCGAATATAGACAGCGGCTCCATACGCTTTTTCTGAAGCATCGCAAAAGCCATGGAACTGGAGATCGCCTTCCGGAGAAAAATCTATCCATCGTGGAATCCGGACACTGCTGATGTGAGGGTAATTTTCCAAAAAAACTTGCCAACGTTGCAAGGTAGCTGGGGTCAGCTGATCATCCCATCCGATGCCATCCAACCACACTTGTTGCATCAGGATTTTTGCAATGACCACGACCGGAGCTAACCATCCTGCAGGATCAAACAGTTTTGCTATTGCAGACAAAACCTCGCGTTTTGAAAAACTTCCCTCCTGGTCTAATGGACGCGCATGGAAGTAAAAATAGTCTACCGTGCGTTCCATCTTATGCCCAGCGTTTTGACGTTGCTCGTGTCCTCCAGCTCCAGAAAATCTTCACGTAGCCGCTGACTCTTCGGGATCCCGCGTAGCACTTCATCGGAGTTGGCCGTCCATTTCCGCAGTGTAAAACCTGCTGATTCGGCCGCTTTTTCCAAGTCTATACGAGCTTGAACTGCTGACTCCACGTCATGACCTCCCGCCAGGGCGTCATCCACGTACATATGGTGGCGCAAAATTTTTGACGCTAGTGGCAAGCGGCTTTCTACATCGTCGGCCAGTTGCAACAGTGTTCGCAGCGCAAGAAATGGAGCACAGTTGACCCCGAAAGTGACGGTTTTCAGCTGAAAATCGTTTAACTGATCCCCTGGTGATACATATTCTCGATGTCGCCGTTAAACACGAACTGAAAGAATCGCCATTTCAATATCAGTAAAGTGAGATCACTTTGCAACACTGGCCCCGCATGCAGCACATCGTTCAAACTAACACCATTGGATGTCGGACTTGAGGCGTTGAAGACCACACGAACCTTGGTAGTAGTACTATCAGGTTTCATGACGGCATGATGAGGAAGGTAGTAACTTGCCTTTCGCCTTGGAGTGGGACTAGTAGACACTTCTTTCATGTGGCCCAGTTCCAGGTATTCATTCAATACCTCATCATATTCCAACTTGGTGGCTATATTTTTTGTCAGCCGTACCTCATTTCGCAGAAATTGGCGGACCGCAATATAACGCGAGTCACCTAAACAGATGCTCTGTGGATAACTTTCTTTAAAAGGTAAAGTCACCACATAGCGGCCGTCTTTATTACGCGTGGTTGTCTTTGCGGAATTGTCCTCACAGAATTGGTCTGCACTATTGGACACTGCCTTTTTTGGTACCTCTTCCAGCTCCCAGAAGGCTGTTAACTGCCGATCAAGTGATACTTCACTAAAATACGATACGACAGTGGAGGAGGTGGGAGGATTGTTCGACATTGTAGGAACTGAGCCGGTCAATATCCAGCCGAATATAGTTTCTTGGGCAATAAGTGACCCAAGAACATGTCGATGGATACCGTCAAGCAAAATTTTTGGGTACACATCCCCACCTAAGAGCACATCTACTTGATCACTGCAATAGAACCGTTTGTCAGCAAGAACAAGTTCTGGGAAAGCTTGCTGCAACAGTGGGTCCACTGAGCATGTAGGCAAACTACCTGTGATCCTAGACAGTATGAGAGCTTTAGTGGCAAGCCGGACGGTTGGATCAATAGGTGATCCGATGACCAAACTGCAAGCCTTTTGCACTTTGGCCGAAATTACATTGTTAAGGCCTGATACTTCAGCGGAAACCCGATGAGTAGGAGCTGAATAAGTCGTTGCAACCTCTCCAAAATAAACGAACCTTCCGAGCCAGAATCAATAAGTGCTCTGGCTGTGTAACTGGCTCCTCGATGGCAAATATTGATCATCGCGGTTCCTAGCAAAATACCTTTTGGTCCTTCGAGCCGGATGGTGAAGAAGATTAATACAAGAAAACAACATACCGTAGCAAGTCGCAGAGTGCCAGCAGCTAAAAAGGTACGTTGTTTAATTCTTGCGTCTCATAATTTTGGTTATAGTGCTTTAGAAAAAAAACAAAATTAAAATATATAAAAGTGTAGAAACTTAAATGCGCCATTTTTTTTAAAGTGCGACAACCGTGCCGAAATTGCACGAAGTGAACGAATTTAAAACGTTCACCATTTCAGTTAGCTTTCATAACTAAATAATATAAATTTAATTTTGTATTAACTTAATATTAAATTGACAAAAAAAAAAAAAGAAAAATTTTTTGTTTATTTGAAAAATTTGTTTATATTAACAATTACGCGTATCTAATTAGCACGACGAAGAAACATATGAAGCAGCGTCAAATGCCTCAATACGCGAGTGTGTGCAACAAAGAAAAAAAACAAAAAAAACTGCAAAATGGTAGCAATTGATATAAGTCACTAAACTTAAGTGAATCAATTGCTTTCCAAAATCAAAAAAATCCAGGTTTATTTAATAAATAAAACACCAAGTGATTCTAAGCTTAGCAGAAATCCTGGACGGACAAATAGTTCTGCTAAGTTTCACTTTTGCGTGCGTGTGTGTGTGTGTGTTTGTGAAACAATTGTTAATATAAACGAATATAAAAAATGTTTTCTTTTTAATATAAGCAATAATATAAAATTATAAAATAGTGCAATGGATTGATGAAATTTTTCCAGGCTTTTTATATAAATAAAACACCAAGTGATTTTAAGCTTAGCAGAAATCCTGGACGGACAAATCGTTCTGCTAAGTTTCACTTTTGCGTGCGTGTGTGTTTGTGTGTTTGTGCAACAATTGTTAATATAAACGAATATAAAAAATGTTTTCTTTTTAATATAAGCAATAATATAAAATTATAAAATAGTGCAATAGATTGATGAACATTTTTTTTTTCAGGCTTTTTTATATAAATAAAACACCAAGTGATTCTAAGCTTAGCAGGAATCCTGGACGGACAAATCGTTCTGCTAAGTTTCACTTTTGCGTGCGTGTGTGTTTGTGAAACAATTGTTAATATAAACAAATTTTTCAAACAAACAAAAAATTTTTCTTTTTTTTTTTTTTGTCAATTTAATATTAAGTTAATACAAAATTAAATTTATATTATTTAGTTATGAAAGCTAACTGAAATGGTGAACGTTTTAAATTCGTTCACTTCGTGCAATTTCGGCACGGTTTTCGCACTTTAAAAAAAATGGCGAATTTAAGTTTCTACACTTTTATATATTTTAATTTTGTTTTTTTTCTAAAGCACTATAACCAAAATTATGAGACGCAAGAATTAAACAACGTACCTTTTTAGCTGCTGGCACTCTGCGACTTGCTACGGTATGTTCTTTTCTTGTATTAATCTTCTTCTCCTGACGGATCGAAAGGACCATAAACAAATGAGGGTGGATTTGTTCCTTTTTTTTACTTTAATTCCCACAGGTGGCTGGTGGACAAGCGGCAACAGGTGCTGCGGTAAGATTTCGTCAGTCTTCTTTGTAAGTAAATCTTGTGCAATAGGTGCCCAAGATTTACTCGCAAATACCGGTAAGCAAAGAAAATAATTTTGGTGAGGATACTTGTTTTTAATTAGGATTTATTGATATTATCACTTACGTTTCTTTCAGGATTTTACAAGATTTCGCTAGTTGATTACGATAGAACGTCTGCCGATTTCCGGATTTATATCGAGAAGGAGGAGCCATTAAAAAACACGAAGGCTCCTCCGAAGTACAAGCCGATAAGTAAGTACGGAATCTATTACATTTTTGTGGGCATTAATCTAGTACCCTTTTTTCTTTAGGGTTGCGGCCTAAACAATACGTTTTTTCGTTTTTTTCATATGCGATTCTGAGTTGGTTGTAAATTTTGTCTCTTAAAAGTAATTGTTTATCAGCCAAAGTTTTTACCATCAAATTTTCATTTTTTACTGAGTGTAGTCGTCGCATGATTTCATACGAAGCTCCGTGTTGTATCATATGGCTTCCAAAAGCTGCATAATATGGCTCTACTCCAATTGAACTATGGACAACACTTCTGATCGCAAACGCTGCGTCACTAACATGCTTATCCCAATTTTTCTGATTCTCGCCAACGAACGCTCGAATCATTTGCAGAACCGACCTATTTACACGCTCGGACGCATTTGCCTGTGGAGAGTAAAACCCGGTCTTAACATGCTTAACACCATACTCACATAGAAACGCTCTAAACATATCTGAAACAAATTGTTTGCCATTATCGGAATGGACAAATTCAGGGACACCAAAAATATGAAACACATCACGTTCGAGGAATTTTACTACGTCTGTTGACGTTGCCTTTCGTAAAGGTTTCAGCCAAACAAACTTAGAAAAATGGTCTAAACATATAAACAAAAAACAATTACCTTCCTTAGTTCGAGGATATGGTCCCATGAAATCTATGTATAGACGTTGAAATGGACGTTCAGTTATTTGTTGATCACCCATTAGAGGACGACGTGTCAGGTTAGAATTCTTCGTTGCCTTGCATATCTCACAACTTTTAACCAACTGCTGCACATCAGTCACCATACCTGGCCAGAAATACCGTTCACGCACTTTTGCTAGCGTTTTATGCATACCTCCATGGCCAGCAGATGGAGAAAAATGTGAAGCTTCCAACAAGCCCGCACGTAATTCGGACGGAACCCACAATTTCCAAGCGCGGTCTTCTTGCAATGCATCTCCCTTACTCATTTCTGTCCGTTTATAAACAAAACCGTCAGATACACAAACGTCCGGTAAACTATCTTTTAATTCCCCAACCTGCTTTCTTAATTCTTCATACTCGACTGTTGAAAAACATGGTGACTTGAGATCAACGTCTAGCAACCTATCAACCTGACTGAGCTCTTCCATATACATGCGGGATAATGCGTCCGGTACAACATTTTGAACACCTTTACGATGTTCAATGTCAAAATTATAAGCCTGAAGTTTCAAGCTCCATCTGGCTAATCTTCCAGATAAGTCTTTCTGATTCATTAGCCACTTTAGGCTCGCATGATCCGTAATTATAGTAAAAGGTAAACCTTCTATATAAGGACGGAATCTTTTTACGCTTAGTATTGCTGCGTAACATTCAAGCTCAGTTAACACTGTAGTTCCTCTGAGCCTTATTAAGTTTTGCAGACATGTATGCTATCGGACGTTCATTACCCTCATCATCCATCTGGAAAAGCACACCACCAACTCCTTGTGTCGAAGCGTCACATTGTAAATAAAAGTGTTTGCTAAAGTCTGGATTAGTAAGTAGTGGTGCAGTAACCAAGCTTTGCTTGAGATTCACAAAGGCCAGCTTAGCTTCTTCAGACATGGTAAATTTTTTAACTTTGTCTTTTGTTAGACAGTCATGGAGTGGTCCAGCTATCGTCGCATAGTCCTTTATGAACCTACGATACCACCCTGTCATACCAAGAAATCGTCTCAGCTGCCTAGGAGACTTTGGCTCTGGAAATTCATCCATGGCAGCTACCTTCCTCATGTCAGTCCTAATGCCTCCATCTCCGACAACAAATCCTAAGTATCTGACTTCTCGATAGCAAAATTTGCTCTTCTCGACATTGATGGTAAGCTTGGCATTTTTCAGGCACTTAGCAACTTCCTCAAGGAGTACTAAATGGGCTTCAAAGTTTGCCGAACACACTAAAAGATCATCAAGATAGACAAAGACATTTTCTCTCAACACCGAGGGAATAACTTTGTCCATCAGTCTACACATTCGTTGCGCAGCATTACAGAGACCGAATGGTATCACTGTAAACTGGTACAGCGGCCTCCCGGGTACCGTGAATGCTGTCTTGCCTCTTGACTTTTCTTCTAGTGGAATTTGCCAAAACGCATCCTTGAGGTCGATGGCTGAAATATACCGAGTATCTTGTAACCGACTAAGAATACCATCAATGTGAGGCAAAGGATATGCGTCTTTAATTGTTCTCTCATTAACTTTCCTTGCATCTAGACATAATCTATTTTTTGTCTCTTTCCTCACTAACGAAACTGGCGAGTTCCAACTGCTGTTGCTGACCTCAATCACCCCCATGCTCAGCATACGATCCAACTCTGCATAAACTAGTTTCTGGATCGCAGGTGAGATTGGATAAAACCGTTGCTTGACTGGCGTATTCTCATCTACAACTTCGATTACATGTTGCTCTAAATCGGTTTTACCCAGACCCAGAACTTCGAAAGACGGAAACTTGGCTTTTACTTTCTCTAGTTCTATAACTTGCGCGTTTGTCAAGACATGCTGTGTGGAGTCAAAAGTGAGATCTGTGGGGGATTGCCGTAATTCTGTTTTAATCACAGGTGTTACTGCACTGCCTTTGCTGACAACGGACATTCCAAAAGTTTGCCAGAACTCAACTCCAAAATAAAATGGCTGTTGTAAGGCTGGAACAATCAGAAACTCCATTTCTTTTGTTTCACCTTCCCACAAAACAGGTAAAGAAATCACTCCTTCCACAGGTGTTTGACCTCCATCAGCCGTCCGCACTTGTTGGCCTCTAGTTTTAATTATTTTGTTTTGCCTATCTTTCAAAAAATCGAATGCATCTTTTCCAATGCAATTGGCACAAGCTCCAGAATCCAACAATGCAACAATCTCCTCACCATCAACTTGTGTACGCGCAAAAAACCTATTGTCGTCTTTTAAGGTCACTATCGTGGATATAATTTTTCTTTTAAATCTTTGAACTAGTTTTCGCTTTTCTCTCATCTGCATAATTTTTTTATAATTTTTGTTTTTTCTAGTGAGGAGTACTTCCTCACTAAAAATTCTGGCTCTCGCATCTTCATATTCAATGAGTCGCTGATGCAGACTCTTGAGAGGTTTCGACGTTGACACTTCCTTCACCAGATTCTCTGACTTGCATCTGCTAAAAATTTTTATTGACCCTGACTCGCCGGGTAGTTGGCTGTCTGGACAGAGTTCCCGGTCATCTCCGCCAGTTGAGAGTTTAACGCACTATTTACAACACTAGACTTGTACTGACAATACGATTCACAACGACCACATACAAAACACAACATATCATGAAACGCAGACTTGCATCGATTTTCTTTCATAGCTCCCTGAGCATTTTTCTTAAAATAATCACCTGGCATTCCGCAGCTGAAGCACAAATTCATGTGAAAAGGCGAGGGACAAAACACTGGACTGGAGACATTAAGAGGTTGAGTTTGACCTTGCATTGTAAAGGGCGGTAACAGTGGCACTGTTGACGGCGATGCTACTGGCATTTGTCGACATGTCCTATTGCCAACACAGTTTGAAGGTGGGGGCCCAAATGGCTTTCCATTTCTGTTTCCACTTCTCTCATTGGTTCTCATGCCTCCCTGCCCAATCGCTTCAATCTCAAATCCTCCCCTGTCTGAATCTTCCTCGACATTTTCAATTTTTGTCCTTTCTATCTCATTGACTTGCCTTGTCTTAGTTCTGCTTTCCTTTACAAGCTTTTCTGCCTTCTGACACTCACGCTTGAAGTCCGCGAGCGTGTTAAACTGAGAGGCAAAAGTCAGAGTAGCCAAACTAGTTTTAAGATTTCCTTTTATCATAGCTACTAATTCTCGTTCCGGGATTTTTTTCCTAAGTCGAAAAGTTAAATTGTGAATTTCTGCATAAAAATCCTCAAAACTCTCTCCTACTTGCTGCTTTCTATCCATGATCTCTTTGATTATTTCATAGTCTGATTCTGCCGACTTGAAATGGTTTAACAGCTCCTTCTTGAGCGCATAATAATCAAACAGATCATCCTCTGAATGGTCTTCTAAAACTTGCCAATACCATTTGGAGGCACTACCAGTAACAAGACAGTGAAAATCCGAAAAAAGTTGGTTGTAAGAAATGCCATATTGCTCTCGCATTTTCTCAATTCGGAATATAAAACTTTCCACAGTCATGTCCTTGCTGGTCCCCCCAAATTTCACGTGCCACCTATCCAGGTCCACGTTCTTGCGCTTCTCTACCTCACTTAGACTATATGTCTTCACCATCCGCTCTAGTCCCTGTGACTCTTGTCCTCTAACCTCGGTTCTGACCATATTCCCTTCATTTTCTTGAACACCGATAGGTACACTTTCACCCTTACTGGACTTTGAAATTGTCGGCGTGGAGGTATTAGTAGGCGGCAACGCTGTGTTGGAATGTATTGACCCTTCAATTTCTGCAATTCGACTATTTAAGGCCACTACTTCACCTCGCACATTCCGCACCTCATCCATACAATTAATCATTAATTGATTTTGCTGCATCAGCATGGCCATCATTTGATCCAGCTGCTGATTGGTAACCGCGGTGGCACCTGCAGCGTAGGGACCTTCTCTAGCACCACCAGCTCCTCCCTCTGCGACTCCTCCTGCGCCTTCTTCCTCACGTTCCTGATCCGACATTTCGAATATCCGCTCGAGCTTTTTTGAAAAACTGAGAGTATTTTCTGCGGTATTCTCAGAAACCTGGTTTAATACCCTAACGTTTTCGGAAGGTCCTACTCGGTAGTTAAAATGTCTATTTCCTTGCCAACTTGCAGACCGAGTATCAGAGCTTATGGCTTGGGCGTCTAGAGCACGAGTTACACTACGTGTCACTCGTCTTCCAGTTTCAAGCAACTGCCTGCCTTCCCACAATAGTCGTTCGACTCTATTCGACTCGGTTGGCTTTAGACCTTTCTCCATCCACCGACTAGCACCCAAATTCAGAAAACCTAAGGTCCTTGCTGGCTTTTCTACTTTAATTAGAAATTCAACTTTGACAAAAAAATTCTACACCATTAACCGTCTGACAAAGTTTGGAAACGATCCAAAAGAAAAAAATTAATATTCCTAATTCTAAAGATAAATCCAACCTAATAAAAAAAGATTATTTAATAACAAAAAGAATTCATTCAAATCCGAAAAAAAGGAAAAATATATGTACCCCAATAAAACCATAAAAAAAAAATAAAAAATGTAAAAGAAGAGGTAAACCTAAATATAATTAAATTCCAGATCAAGGTAAGCAACTTGTAATTCAAATATTTTGAACAATAATAATGAAAAATATTGATAAAAATTAAAAAAATTCAAATTCTAGTCAAAGCTGTTAATATGGATATTCAACTTAACCAAATAATACTATAATGAAAAAGAAATAATAATAAAATGAAAAAAAATAATAATGATAAAAGAATAAAAATTCAAAAATAAAATTAATGCGAGCAATATGATAGTCGTGGCTGGTGTGAACTTGTTGTAGTATTCCGTAACCCGTTGTACGTTTGTGATGTCAGTCCTATATCTGTCGCCGTCCTCTAAAACCCCAAAGAAAAACATGTTTTTATTAAAAGGTAGCATAACTCCACACTACATGTGCAAGCCTGAGGCTACGAACACGGCTGAAGAGTAACCTGCCTTTTCAAACCCCCATGTTGATTTTTATAATCCACCTCAAGTGTCCAATCAAGCCAGGGCACTGTAGCTTAGATTTCAAAACATCAACAGCACATATATTCAGTATCGAATTCCCCATATGCTATCCATAATCTGTGTAGTACCACTCAAGACTATTGTTAAACGGTTCAGGAGGAACCTACCCAGATATGGTCAACAAAACCAAACGCAAATACCCCTATGCTACCATCACAAAGTTGACCGAACTCATCCGGTAGAACTCGAGACAGTTTACAGAGGTACTCAGACAATAAAATCAGTCCTGGAAAGAATAGTAACAAAGGCAAAGAATAGAAAAAAATAGATAAAAATTTTGAAGAAACGAGTGAAAATTTCGTTGGGCGCCAATGTAATGAGTCTAGCTATGTTGGGTGTGCTACATGTCCGGCGGTTGACACGGTGGCATTTTCCGGCTGCTCGACGGCTTTTGGGATGGTTCTTGCCAGCATGTGCATACCACTAGCTCAAAATATAAAATTGTTCGTATCCGAAGGAGACAAAATAAAAAAGACATAACTAACAAAGTAATGAAAAATCGAATAGATACTGTAAAATTAGATAAAATAGATAGATGGATAATAACCTGATAAAATAGGTACTGTGAAATAGAAGAAATGAAAAACCAAAGAAGCAAACAAGCTCATAACATACAATCCTAAGTCTCTGTCCGTCAGCTGGAGTCATCCCACCCTACATCTGCACTTTTAACATAGCAGCCGTGAACCACATACGGACTCCATGAATTTTTTTTATGTGGTTCCCAATCGCTGACTCCGTCAAAAATCTGTCTAAGTCCGTTTATTACCCATTTCCCTGTCAGAACTACATCACAACATACCTGTTTAGGAGTCACTACCTAGTCCACACCAACCGACAAAATATTTAGCAAGGCATACTTGCTCTAGTTATTCTTAAAAAAAAAATAAACAAAAAAAATCCTTTAAACCGCAATAAAACCGCATAGCTTGATTCAAGGCATATCTAATATTTATTTAAACAATTCAATTTAATAGTATTTATAATCACTAACGATATTCAATTGTTATAAATGGAATATATAGAAATAAATGCAGAGAATAATAGTTATTGCGTACAAAAAAAAAATAAAGAAATAGAAGAAAATCTAAAAATTTAAACTGTTTTTTTTTATATAAAAAAATTGAATCGAAGTCAAAGAAATTTAAACTGCTTTTATATATTTATATATATACATATATATATATATATGGTAAAATGAAAAGGACTTAACTCACCGATTTCCAGCTAGTGTTGATGTTGGCGCCAGCATCCGCTTTGCTACATTCCATTCGTGGTTTTCGCTGATTTGACACGTAAAATTTGAAGTATAAAAAAAAAGCAGTTCTCTTTCATTCTACCCTAATCTACTTAAATTAAAAATCTACAATATGTGGCATATTTGAATGCATAAGAAAAATCGATAAAAGAAAACTAATTAAAAAAAGTAAAAAAAAACTTCAAAATCAAGCATATTTCATATATGAAATTAAACTTAAAATTTAGAAAATTAAACTACTTAGCAAGAATGAATTCATGAAAAAAAATTGTTACTTTTAACAAATCAAAAAAAATATAGTAAAATAAAAGAACTTAAAAATTAGACAGATTTCATGTTATTTAAAAAAATATAGAAAATTAATCTATGTAGCAAAAGTTAATTCATGAAAAAAATCGCAACTTTAAGCATTTCAAAAATAATAAAAAAAAGGAAACTTTAAAATTAAACATATCCATAGTCCAAGCATATGCAAAGAACAAAAAAATTGTGCTGAGGTCGTTGAACTCTATATCTACACTGAGGCACATTCGTTTAGACGCAATATACCTTTTTTTAAAAACTTATCGTAAAGTACACACAAAATATATTTAAAATAAATTTTTTTATTTATGTTAAAGAACAATATTTCTTTTGCAAAATACTGATAAAAAATTTAATGTTAACATAAAGTAATATTTTATATTAATTAACTTAAAATATAACTCCCGAAGCAATTGGCATATTCGTTTAGACGCACTTAAATTAGAGCTTGAATAATAACAATTTAGTAATGAGTATGCCCACCATTTTTTTGGATAACCTCAAATATCCTATTAGGCATTGAATAAATAAGTTTTTGAAGAATTTTCCCTTGAATTGAAGTCCAAACTTCCTTAATCTTAAACTTCAACTCTGTAACAGTAGAAAATGGAGTTCCTTTCGCTTTTTCGGCGTAAACTTCCCGTGCCATAATACCCCATAGATTTTCTATGGGGTTTAGATCGGGGCTACATGCAGGCCATTCCATAATGTTGATTTCTCGCTGCTCAAACCAAGCCATGGATGCCTTAGAGACATGAATGGACGCATTGTCCTGTTGGAAAATGACACTGTCGTCCATTTTATCTTCGATAAATTAAATAAGAACATCGTCTAACATCTCAATGTACACTTCCGAATTCATTCGGGCAGGAATGAAACACAGAGTTGACTTTCCTTCAATGGAAAAGGCAGCCCAGACCATCAGACTTCCGCCTCCAAAGTTTCTTTTTGATTTGGGGATACTTGCATTGCGGATATCGTGCCAATAGCAGCTATAACAGTCTGGGCCATCCAAATTAAATTTTTTTTCGTCGGAAAAAATAACTTTTTCCCATTCGGAAGTCCAGTGCATATGCTTTTTAGCAAAATTTAAGCGTGCCTTTTTATGGTGTTCTTTGAGCATTGGTTTGCGCGCTGGTTTCTTCCAAACAACATTGGGTGTTGTACGTAGAACATGGGCAACATGTTTTTTCGTTACTGGTAAACATAACTTAGATTGTATTTGTGTTGAATTTAATTTATTTTTAGTAGCCTCCTCTCGAATCAAATTTTTTTGACGATTTGTCAGCTTTTGGTTACCTTTTGTTGGTTTCTTAATTCCATAACAAGCTCTTTTTTTTAAGAAATTTCTTACAACTTTATCAGAACGCGAAATTCTTCGGCTAATTTCACGAATGGAACACCCCTGATCTTTAAAAAAATGTATTTGAATTTTTTCTTGATCGGTCAAGTAAACTCCACGTGGCATTTTTTAATGTTCACCTAAAATAACGAATATTAATTATTTTTCAAAATTTTTTTGAAAAAAACAGAAGCAATCTTACTTATTTAATGTTTATAAAAAAAAATCTTTTATTTTGTTATTTACTTCCTCTCAAAAATTAAATTTTTTCCACTGCGGCTATACGAATATGCTCCTCCCATGAAGCGCGTTTACAGTCGTACTAAATTTTTACAAAAACAAAACAAAAACGGTAAACAACCGTTACTTATTTTAAAAACAGACATGCTGCTTGTTACTTTAGTACCACGGTTGCACAGAGCTATGCCTTTTATTTACACATATTGAATAATTAGTGGAATAAAAGTAGTGCGGCTAAACGAATATGCCTGAGTGTATATATATAAAAAAGGAACTTATGTTTGTAAGGCCGCAATAGACTCCTAAACTACTCATTAGATTAGCATGAAAATTTGTGTATAGAAGTTTTTTGGTACGGTGCGTGTTTGTGGGCTATCAATTTCGATCCACCTTGAACACCAGAGGGCGCTGTAGTACAAATTTTTTACAAAACTGCCTAAAACTCATAAACTGCTAATGCGATTAGAATGAAAAGTGGTATACAGTGAGTTTCATGTACGTTGAGTGTTCTGCTGCTATCGTTTTTGACCTATATTGAACACCAGAGGGCGCTATAGTACAAATTTTTTACAAAACCACCTAAAACTCCCAAATTGCTCATGCGATTAGAATAAAAATTGGTATATAGAAGTTTTCAGATACGATGAGTTTTTTAGCACTATCTTCTTTGACCCACCTTGGACACCAGATGGTGCTGTAGTACAAATTTTTTACAAAATCTCATATTTTTAGTTGTTTTCTTAGGTAACATGTGCAAATATTTACAATATATAAAATATTTCTTAAATTTAGTAAAATTAAAAAAATTTCTGTTATTTTGATATCAAAAACATGAACATATCTTGAAAACTATGAAAAATTTTACTACAACGATATATTTAATGCAACAGTGTTAATAATATTTAATGCAACACAAAATTACGAGAAATCTATCAGATATTCAATTTTGTGACTTTCGATTCAAATATCTCCGCTGCTTTTTTATATATTGTGTTAAATTTTTTTTTGTCTTAAAGCTTCATCAAAATACTATGAAAACCTTATTGCAAAAATACCGTTAGTTGAGTAAATATATTTTAAATATTTTTTTCAAAAAAGGTCTGAAATATTGGAGTTTTCCTCAAAAACAGACTCAAAAATTATTTTTGTTGTAAAAATAATTTAAACTCAAATTCACAAACTTTTAATTATATTTAAAAGTTTTAACATTTGTAAGTAAAAGTTGTTTCAATTTTACGCAAAAATTAAAAACCATTTTTGTGATTCAAAAAACAAGGCCTACCCCTTGATTTTTTTGAAGAAATTTTTTTTCCATTATTGTGGTTTCATATTTTTGAATAAATTAAAAAGCTAAAATAATAATTTATTAAAAAAAATTATCTCAGTATCTCTTACCAATCAAAAGTTATAGCCAATAATCTTTATTCCAAATATATATACAAAAAGCAAAATGATGTCTGTGTGTTGGCTGGAAACTTCAAAATTGCTGAGTCGATAGAGCTGAAATTTTGGCAGTACATTTTTTTCAAGCACAAGATGGTTTTAATTTCTGTCACACCCCCTTTTACCGCCCACAAATCAATAAAAATGCTATATTTCCTATGGTTTTCGTCGATTTGGCTACATTTTGGTAATTTAGTTTGTATGCTCACTGTCGGCAACTGTACTAAAACTGGGCAATGTCCATCTACTAGAAAACTGGGACGGGCATTATATAAGAGGGTGTGGCTCCGCCCATACAGTTAAAATTTGTATTATCGAATAGCTTTGAAAGCAAAAGTAGCAATACTTACATACAAACTCAAAATGGAGTTACTATTTGGCAGTGGAAAATAACAGTGGTGTCAAACTATGAGTCTAAGAAAAGTTTTGAATACACCTATTATGTTCCCATATAGTTGCAGGGTGCAGCAACGCGCGCCGGGAAAAGCTATCTTCTATATATAAAAAAGGAGCTTATGTTTGTAAGGCCGCAATAGACTCCTAAACTACTCATCCGATTAGCATGCAAATTTGTGTATAGAAGTTTTTTGGTACGGTGCGTGTTTGTGGGCTATCAATTTTGATCCACCTTGAACACCAGAGGGCGCTGTAGTACAAATTTTTTACAAAACTGCCTAAAACTCATAAACTGCTAATGCGATTAGAATGAAAAGTGGTATACAGTGAGTTTCATGTACGTTGAGTGTTCTGCTGCTATCGTTTTTGACCTATATTGAACACCAGAGGGCGCTTTAGTACAAATTTTTTACGAAACCACCTAAAACTCCCAAACCGCTCATGCGATTAGAATAAAAATTGGTATATAGTAGTTTTCAGGTACGATAAGCTTTTCAGCACTATCTCTTTTGACCCACCTTGGACACCAGGTGGTGCTGTAGTACAAATTTTTTACAAAATCGCATATTTTTAGTTGTTTTCTTAGGTTACATGTGAAAATATTTACAAAATATAAAATATTTCTTAAATTTAGTAAAATTAAAAAATTCAGTTATTTTGACATCAAAAACATGAACATATCTTGAAAACTATGAAAAATTTTACTACAACGATATATTTAATGCAACATCGTTGCTTAATAATGAGAAAAAACAATCAGAAATTTAATTTTGTGACTTTCGATTCAAATATCTCCGCTGCATTTGTATACATTTTGTTAAATTTTTTTTTGTCTTAAAGCTTCATCAAAGTACTATGAAAACCTTATTGCAAAAATATAAGAGGGTGTGGCTCCGCCCATACAGTTAAAATTTGTATTATCGAATAGCTTTGAAAGCAAAAGTAGCAATACTTACATACAAACTCAAAATGGAGTTACTATTTGGCAGTGGAAAATAACAGTGGTGCCAAACTATGAGTCTAAGAAAAGTTTTGAATACATCTTTTATGTTCCCATATAGTTGCAGGGTGCAACAACGCGCGCCGGGAAAAGCTATCTATCTATCTATATATATAAAAAAGGAGCTTATGTTTGTAAGGCCGCAATAGACTCCTAAACTACTCATCCGATTAGCATGAAAATTTGTGTATAGAAGTTTTTTGGTACGGTGCGTGTTTGTGGGCTATCAATTTCGATCCACCTTGAACACCAGAGGGCGCTGTAGTACAAATTTTTTACAAAACTGCCTAAAACTCATAAACTGCTAATGCGATTAGAATGAAAAGTGGTATACAGTAGGTTTCATAAACGTTGAGTGTTGTGCTTCTATCGTTTTTGACCTATATTGAACACCAGAGGGCGCTATAGTACAAATTTTTTACAAAACCACCTAAAACTCCCAAATTGCTCATGCGATTAGAATAAAAATTGGTATATAGTAGTTTTCAGGTACGATGAGTTTTTTGGTAGTATCTTCTTTGAACCACCTTGGACACCAGATGGTGCTGTAGTACAAATTTTTTACAAAATCGCCTATTTTTAGTTGTTTTCTTAGGTTACATACACAAATAGTTACAAAATATAAAATATTTCTTAAATTTAGTAAAACTTAAGAAATTTCCGTTATTTTGACATCAAAAACATGAACATATCTTGAAAAGTATGAAAAATTTTACTACAACGATATATTTAATGCAACATCGTTGCTCAAAAATGATAAAAAAAGAATCAGAAATTTAATTTTGCGACTTTCGAGTCAAATATCTCCGCTGCTTTTGTATACATTTTGTTAAATTTTTTTTTGTCTTAAAGCTTCATCAAAGTACTATGAAAATCTTATTGCAAAAATACCGTTAGTTGAATATATATATTTTTAATATTTTTTTCAAAAAAGGTCTGAAATTTTGGAGTTTTCCTCACAAAAAGGCTCAAAATTTGTTTTTGTTGTAAAAATAATTTAAATTCAAATTCGTAACTTTTCAACTCTATTCAAAAATTATAACATTTATAAGCAAAAATTATTTCAATTTTACGCAAAAATTAAAAACCATTTTTGTGATTCAAAAAACAAGGCCTACCCCTTGATTTTTTTGAAGAAATTTTTTTTTTCCAATATTGTGGTTTTATATTTTTGAATAAATTTACAAGCTAAAATAATAATTTATTAAAAAAATTTATCTCAGTATCTCTTACCAATCAAAAGTTATAGCCAATAATCTTTATTCAAAATATATATACAAAAAGCAAAATGATGTGTTGGCTGGAAACTTCAAAATTGCTGAGTCGATAGAACTGAAATTTTGGCAGTACATTTTTTTCAAGCACAAGATGGTTTTAATTTCTGTCACACCCCCTTTTACCGCCCACAAATCAATAAAAATGCTATATTTCCTATGGTTTTCGTCGATTTGGCTACATTTTGGTAATTTAGTTTGTATGTTCACTGTCGGAAACTGTACTAAAACTGGGCAATGTCCATCTACTAGAAAACTGAGACGGGCATTATATAAGGGGGTGTGGCTCCGCCCATACAATTAAAATTTGTATCATCGAATAGCTTTGAAAGTAAAAGTAGCAGTATTTACATACAAACTCAAAATGGAGTTACTATTTAAACTGTAACTGTAACTGGGAAACTGTAACGGGCAGTGGAAAATGACAGTGGTGTTAAACTATGGGTCTAAGAAAAGTTTCGAATATAATTATTTTGTTGCGATATAATTGCTGGGTGCAGCAACGCGCGCCGGGAAAAGCTGGTATATATATACAATGTGTATACATGTATATATTTTTTTTTATATCACAGCGACGATCAGCTGTTGGTTCTCTGCTGCCTCGATTTTACTTTCGGTCATTGACCTCTGCTCATTTCATCTTCGTTTTCCAGTCGCGAACAGCTGCTGGTTAGCTCGATGTTACTCTCTGAGCACTTGAGTAACTTTATTCCCACTGGACCTTCACTTCGCGACTCTACCATGCATTAAACTTTAGCGCTGATAATTAGTGCTTATTTTAAGATATACAAAAAAAATCTTTCGCAATTAATCTTAGGCCCTAAAACTGCCCTCCCGCCATGCAAGGACCTAGTAAAAATGTTTAAAATTAGAATATTCTACACTAGCTACATTATGCTAAAACTCTTACCTAAGATTATCAATGTATATTGTATATATGCCAGCACCTAGCGGATCGGCACATATGTATATAAAACAACGGGAGTACGGGACACCGTTTCATCCGGTCACTTGACGATTGACCTAGCAACAAATAATCAATTTTAACTAAACTGCGGTTTTTTTTTTTTTTTATTTTTTTATTTTTTTTTTTTTTTTTACACAAAACTAAAACTTAGAACCTAGTACTTACAATATTACACCGTGATGATCTGGCTGCCTTTTCTAAATTTTTAATACACTGTTTAAAAAAACTTCACTTGCACTTTTAAACACAACACTTCTTTCTTTGAAGAACACTTTTTCATATCTGCTCTGCTGATTTTAGTTTTGCTAGCCTATTAGTTTAAACTAGCTAAATTCACGATTCGTTCACTAACACATAAATCCGAAAGTTTGGCTGAATACATAGTTTTGTTCCTAGCTCAACAAACTTGAGTGAGAGTGGATGTAAAACACCGAAGACAACCAAGACACAAACCTCTTATACAAAAAAAAAAAAAAACTCAAAACACAGAGTAAAACAACATCCACACTCAAACCCTAACAGTGGTAAAAAGCTTAGCTAGTTACAAGACAAAAATCCTTCTCATTTAAGACTATATCTCTATTGTGAATTAGCCATTCACTCATATCCCCAGTCGCTCAATCTTACATTTTCGAACAAGCATTCCAATGGAAAGTGACATTTCTCAGCTGTCATTGCTTTCCACGTTTCTTTCATTTAATTTTAAGCTTAAGCCTAAAGGTGCAAGAATTGAAATCAAATAGCTAAAATAATGTAATTTAAAAAAATTTAATTTATAATAAAATAATGTAATTTAAGATAAAAAAAATTATAAAAAAACAAATTTGAACATCAAAAGTGGAGCTCAGCGCATAGAGGTAAGTAACCAATTTGAACAATTGTATTAACCCTTTTTTTTTTCTTCTTTTCAGCTCACAGGCTCACGTTACATATCACTTACTTGTCCCAACAGCTCAAATTTTTTCAACAATTTCTGTATTGCGGTCCGACAATGTGCTTCACGACGACCAAAAAATTCTTTAGTTTTGCTAACTGTGACTGCAAGATTTTCACCATTTTTGTAGTGAATTTTAATTATTTCAATGCGTTGTTGAAGCGTGTATCGTTCCATTTTTAGTAATGGCGTAGTTTCTACTTGTCAAATGTCAAAAATAAAAGCTTTAGAAGTGAGCAATTCACAATAGCGGGCTATTCACAATAACACCTCTTATTGAAAAACCCCTGCATCCCATTATTTTACCTTATAACTGTCACTTTTCAAAACTACTTGTACCCATAAAATTTCCATTCATGGAGGGAACCAACTTGTGTTGCGACTTATTTGGATGCAATATTGGATTCAAAAGGTAAAAAATATGATTAAGTCTGTAGTTCACAACTGCAAAGTATGTGTGATCGACCGAAAGCGTCTGCAAATGCAGCTAATGGCATCCTTGCCACCTGAGCGAACTTCCTTACACGTCCTTTTGCGTGCACTGGTGTGTATTTTACGGGTCCATGCGACATTAAGAAATATACGGGCAGAGCGTGTCTCATCACGAAAGGCTATATTTGTGTCTTTGTCTGTTTTTCGACAAAGGTCATTCACTTGGAGGCAACCAGTGACTTGAGTACGGTCCCTTTCTCAGCGGCATTTTATATGGGAGGCTTGTGGGAACTGGGTGTAAAAAGTTTCAAGTTACATTTTCGCAAAATCGCGTCAGACATGAAATACACGTTGGAAGAACAGTCGACATTGTTTTCACGTATCGAAGCATGTTTAAATTCGAGCCCTATAAGTCCGATGTCAACCGATTCTCATGATCTTGCGCCCTTAATTCCAGCGCATTTGTTGGTTGGTGGACCTTTGCTTTCACCTATTGAACCAAACATATCTGAGAGTCCTATGTCGATTATCAATCGTTGGCAAAAGTTCAAGGCATTGAACCAAAATTCTGCCGAGTCTGGAAATCAGATTATCTAAAGGAACTGCAAAAGAGATATAAGTGGAAAAATTCCCGCGATAATTTACAAATTGACGACATAGTTGTAATCAAAGCAGACAATCTTGTGGCGAATGAATGGCGATTAGGCAGAGTTATAAAAATCTCTCTAGGAACCGACGGTCGCGTACACATTGCCGATTTACGAACGGAACGCGGTGTCATTAGTAGGCCGGTGGTTAAGTTAATTCTCTTACCACAACGCGAAAAGTAGATTTTGTGATGTCCTTTACGTCCTTTTCCGAAACTAGGGAACTAAACAATTTACATCTTTCAGAAATGTCCCTAATGTCGACCAAACCATCGAAATGCATAGTGTGCCTGGGTCAGCACGCTCTTAGATCCTGCCCAGAATTTTTGCGCGAGAATATCACTGGGCACAGGGCTCCTGCCGCTACTGCCAAGGACCGCATAATACTTTGCTCCATCTGGGGTCGCGAATACGCGAAGGACCTCGTTTGTCCGAATCGCGCCCAGAAAGCTCCGACACAGTCAGACCTAGTTTGTCTCGACCTTCCTGTCGTTACGCCGCCGTAAACTCGAGACGCTCTTCCTCTCACGACGTAGCCAGGCCTCGTTTGTCTCGGTCTTCCCGTCGTGATAAATTTAAAGTATCGAGACGTGACTCCACTCGCGACGTAGCCAGGCCTCGTTTGCCTCGGTCTCCCCGTTGCGATTTTACGTCCGCCGAACGAGAGGTCGCTGCGAAACCTCGTTTGTCTCAACCAGCAAGTGATGAGAGGATATTGGCACCTCATGGCGAAGAAAGGATGGAGATTGCCACCACCACGGCTTCAGCAGTTCAGCGTGCGGAAGATTCACGCTCTTTCCGTACCCCCCCTCGGAGCACAAGCATCAACCCGGCGCGTCCAAACATCAACGACGAGCCAAGCTACAGCGCCATCGACGTCACACCAATAACCCGCCCATCAGAATCACTCATATAGCGTTTTTAGAAGCCAGTCCTCGCCCTCTATACCCTGCCTCCAAGAAGTAATACCGCTGCTACCTACGGCGGTCGTAAAGGTACAGGCGAATGGGCGGTTAGACCCGGTTAGGGCCCTGATAGAACAGAGTTAATTCTACTTAATTACTTTCTTTGTTTTTATTTCCTGCGTATAAAATACTGTAAGCACGTATTTCACCAGAACTTTATACACATTGGCTTACCTTTATGTCCGTCCATCTCTCCAGCAACTTATTTGCACCAGCATCTTCAAAATTCCTTACAAGCGAAGTATTCAATAATAATAATAATAAAAAAAGACCTCTGGTTCATGCATGATGGCGCGCCATGCCACAATAGATTTTTTGCGCACCAAATTTCCAAATCGTGTTATCAGCCATCTTGGCGATGTCAATTGGCCGCCTCGGAGCTGCGATTTTACCCCTTCGGTTTTTTTTTTTGTGGGGAACCGTGAAGGACCGATGTATGTATGTATGATGTTTATTTAGCATGTATGCTATTTTTTAGAAAAAGTTTTTACAAATTTTAAATATTTTCCAAATTTGCGTGTTTTACAAAGGTATCTTAATCATATTCATTTAATATAAATACAATTACATTTCCATTAAAATTTATTATATTTTTTTCAATTTTCAAAGAACATGGTAGGCTATTGTATAAATTTAGTCCTTTATACATTAAATTGTTTTGTGAGTATTACTGGAAGCTACTCTCTGTGTTCTAAAATTATTGTTATTTCTGAGATTGTATGGCTGTGAATCTGCTACATAAGTTAGATGCGCTCAGAGATATTGCGGTAATAAATTATGTATTATCTTAAAACTAAACACCAAAACATTCATAATCACACTGTGCTTTACTGACATCCATTTAAAAATACTTAACATATAATAATCGGTTCTACCATACTACATTTTAAGATACACCTCATACCCCTATTTTGTAATTTTTGTAATCTTTCCATCATTAAACCTGTACCCAAAAATAGAATCGTAGAACAATACTCTAAGTGTAGTATTATCTGAACCTCTGCACAAATGCACTCGTTTTTTCTACAACAGTAGATCCAACAGTGCAGAGTTCAGAGCTTGACGGAACTCTGTTAGTCAAGCAGAGCTTATCCAAGTCATTTAATAACAACAAACAAGCACTGCAGAGCACTCGTCGACTTCAAAGAGAACTATGTTCGCCGTTTGCTTTAACAGAGCACGATGTTGTTTGTTTAATAAAAACAGAAAAATTTATAACAGCGAAAAATGCATCAATCACACCTAACACAGCAGAACCTTGGCGAAGTAATTATTTTTGTTTCGTAGTGAGTGGTGGTTTTTTAACATTATTTTTAATTGAAAACAATTTTTTTTTTTTTTTTTTTTTTTTTTCGAGCTCTAGGCCAAGCATGTTGTCAACAAGACAACATGAAGAACAAAGAAGGCAACAACCAACAACAACAACAACGGCTCTGTATAGAGCAAATCACACAGCTTGACTATACAGACTGTTTCATTGGCCGCTACACCAACTCATCAGTAGCCTTTGTATGACTTTACACTGTGATCCACTCAAGCTACTTAGGTTCTACATATACTGCCAATATGCCGAGAAAGTTACCCGAAATTTGTTTTTGGCAGAGAACGCTGGAATTTTTGTAACTGAGTTCTTATCTACTTTTTGATGCATACTGTACTAAGGTTAACAACCTAGATCGTAACATACTTTTAGGCATAGCCTTAATTCATGTGCATCTTCGAAATTCGATCACAGCGGTTTACTGCTATCAGAGCATATTGAAGTTCTTGTTATTTTTGCTGTTTAGCTCCTCCATTTTTCCACACTTTCATTTTTTAGGGTTGAGTTAGTTTAACTGATGGTACACCTAAGATGGCGTGGAAACCATTTTTTTTTTTGTAATGAAAGACTTTGTTGTTTTTTATGTGATAAACACACAACCAATCATTTATCTTAACATTTTTATGGGCGTGCTCTCCCAGAATATTTAATATTAATATTTTGTATACGGCCTCTAATTATTTATATTGAAAACAATTTTTTTTTTTTTTTTTTTCGAGCTCTAGGCCAAGCATGTTGTCAACAAGACAACATGAAGAACAAAGAAGGCAACAACCAACAACAACAACAACGGCTCTGTATAGAGCAAATCACACAGCTTGACTATACAGACTGTTTCATTGGCCGCTACACCAACTCATCAGAAGCCTTTGTATGACTTTACACTGTGATCCACTCAAGCTACTTAGGTTCTACATATACTGCCAATATGCCGAGAAAGTTACCCGGAATTTGTTTTTGGCAGAGAACGCTGGAATTTTTGTAACTGAGTTCTTATCTACTTTTTGATGCATACTGTACTAAGGTTAACAACCTAGATCGTAACATACTTTTAGGCATAGCCTTAATTCATGTGCATCTTCGAAATTCGATCGAAATTGTTGACAACATGCTTGGCCTAGAGCTCGAAAAAAAAAAAAAAAAATTGGTTTCAATATAAATAATTAGAGGCCGTATACAAAATATTAATATTAAATATTCTGGGAGAGCACGCCCATAAAAATGTTAAGATAAATGATTGGTTGTGTGTTTATCACATAAAAAACAACAAAGTATTTCATTACAAAAAAAAAAAAATGGTCTCCACGCCATCTTAGGTGTACCATCAGTTAAACTAACTGAACCCTAAAAAATGAAAGTGTGGAAAAATGGAGGAGCTAAACAGCAAAAATAACAACAACTTCAATATGCTCTGATAGCAGTAAACCGCTGTGATCGAATTTCGAAGATGCACATGAATTAAGGCTATGCCTAAAAGTATGTTACGATCTAGGTTGTTAACCTTAGTACAGTATGCATCAAAAAGTAGATAAGAACTCAGTTACAAAAATTCCAGCGTTCTCTGCCAAAAACAAATTTCGGGTAACTTTCTCGGCATATTGGCAGTATATGTAGAACCTAAGTAGCTTGAGTGGATCACAGTGTAAAGTCATACAAAGGCTACTGATGAGTTGGTGTAGCGGCCAATGAAACAGTCTGTATAGTCAAGCTGTGTGATTTGCTCTATACAGAGCCGTTGTTGTTGTTGTTGGTTGTTGCCTTCTTTGTTCTTCATGTTGTCTTGTTGACAACATGCTTGGCCTAGAGCTCGAAAAAAAAAAAAAAAAATTGTTTTCAATATAAATAATTAGAGGCCGTATACAAAATATTAATATTAAATATTCTGGGAGAGCACGCCCATAAAAATGTTAAGATAAATGATTGGTTGTGTGTTTATCACATAAAAAACAACAAAGTCTTTCATTACAAAAAAAAAATGGTCTCCACGCCATCTTAGGTGTACCATCAGTTAAACTAACTGAACCCTAAAAAATGAAAGTGTGGAAAAATGGAGGAGCTAAACAGCAAAAATAACAACAACTTCAATATGCTCTGATAGCAGTAAACCGCTGTGATCGAATTTCGAAGATGCACATGAATTAAGGCTATGCCTAAAAGTATGTTACGATCTAGGTTGTTAACCTTAGTACAGTATGCATCAAAAAGTAGATAAGAACTCAGTTACAAAAATTCCAGCGTTCTCTGCCAAAAACAAATTCCGGGTAACTTTCTCGGCATATTGGCAGTATATGTAGAACCTAAGTAGCTTGAGTGGATCACAGTGTAAAGTCATACAAAGGCTACTGATGAGTTGGTGTAGCGTATAGTCAAGCTGTGTATAGTCAAGCTGTGTGATTTGCTCTATACAGAGCCGTTGTTGTTGTTTTGGTTGTTGCCTTCTTTGTTCTTCATGTTGTCTGTTGACAACATGCTTGGCCTAGAGCTCGAAAAAAAAAAAAAAAAAATTGTTTTCAATATAAATAATTAGAGGCCGTATACAAAATATTAATATTAAATTATTTTTAATTTTTATTTTTTTTAATTTTTATTTGTTTTGGAGAAAATTTTGTAAATTATTGCGAAAAAGAATGGATGTAAATGACGTAAGTTAATAAAATTTTAATTTTATTATAATATTTAATATTATATATTTATTATGATGAATGTTTAATATAATTGATTTGTGTTTATATTTTCTGCAATCATTTATTTATATATGTAATTTTTGTGGAATTATTTTTTTTTAAGTTGTAAAGTTTGTTTGTATGTAAAGTTTGGAGGACGATCCTCACAAGGCAACGCGTGAGGGTCAAGGGGGCGATCTTCACATGGCCACGTGTCTGACTGCCTCAACCTGGTGAGGCCAGCATTATCCATGTCGAACTCGTCTCAAGTCGACTCAAACCTTTGCGTGGTGTCCTCTAGAAACGGCAAACTGGCAACCGTTAGTTTGACGGCTAATCTGAGCGGCGGGCTCCCCCTGCCTTTAAAGGGTTGTGCGTTGGGTTTGAAGCCCACCACGTAAAAACAAATTTCAATGAAACGAAAAAGAAAAAAGATAAAAATGATCCCCAAATCTGATGACGACTACCGCAAACGAAAAACTGAAAATGATTTACGGATATGCACCTGGAATGTCCGAACCCTTAATTGGGATGGTGCCTCTATCCAACTGATAGATATCTTAGAAAGATACAAAGCTGATATCACTGCAATCCAAGAAATGCGATGGAAGGGACAGGGTTGCTCACGGCAAGCATCCTGTGATATATACTACAGCGGCCATGCGGAGAAGCACGAATTTGGATGCGGATTCGTGGTTGGCAAGAGACAACGACATCATATTCTGCGATTCACACCTGTGAACGAACGACTTGCCATAATCCGTGTCACGGCAAGATTTTTAACATAAGCCTAATTTGTGCGCACGCTCCGACAGAAGATAAGGACGATGAGACCGAAGACAGCTTCTACGAGCGCCTTGAAGAGGCTTATGAGCGCAGCCCCCGCCACGACATAAAAATCGTGCTTGGTGACTTCAACGCCAAGGTGGGAAAAGAAAATATCTTTGGTCCAACAGTCGGAAAGTTCAGCCTCCACGACAATACCTCCGATAACGGAATGAGGCTGATTGACTTTGCCGCAGCGCGAAACATGGTCGTTAGTAGCACTAGATTCAAGCATCTCAATATTCATAAAGCAACTTGGCTGTCTCCTGATCAAAAGACGCGCAACCAAATTGATCACGTTTTGATTGACGGAAGGCACTCTTCCAGTGTTTAACATGTACGCACGATCCGTGGTGCCAATATAGACTCGGATCATTATCTTGTCGCAGCCAAGATCCGTACACGCCTGTGCGCAACCAAGAATGCGCGCGATCCAGCACAGAGAAAGCTAGACGTCGAAAAGATGCAATCAAAGCAAACAGCCGAAGACTTTGCTACTCGACTCTCACTCCTGCTTCAAGAAAGCACTCCTCCGATCGACGATATATGAGCGCAGTGGAATCATATTTCCCACTCTATGCGTACGGCTGCCGAAGAGGTGATTGGCTATCACCGCCCTCGCCGAAACCAGTGGCACGACCAAGAGTGTCGCGACACCACTGCAGAAAAAGACGCCGCCTACAAAGCCACCCTGCAGTCGGTTGTAACGCGTGCTGCTAAGGAGTGATACAAAAAGGAGAGGAGGGAAGAGAGACACATTTTCAGGCGAAAGAAAAGGGAAGCGGAAATGCGTGAGTGCGAGAAAATTGAGATGCATGGTGACAGGAATGAGGTCCGAAAATTTTTCGAAAAAATAAGACGCCTGGCCAATGGTTTCAAGACCGGGGCCCCTTCCTGCAAGGATGAAAATGGGAATCTAGTGACAGATATCCAGAGTACACTGATGATATGGAGGGAACACTTCTCTAGGCTTCTGAATGGCGACGACGACAACAATCCCGCCAGTAGAGATGATATCCTGGAATCCCCAGTTTTTGACTACAGCGTTGAAGTTCCGCTGCCCGACCATAGTGAAGTCTTGAAAGCAATAGCTCGGCTTAAAAACAACAAAGCCGCAGGAGCCGATGGCTTACCTGCCGAGCTCTTCAAGAATGGAGGCGAAGCTCTATTTAAATGCATTCATGAGCTTCTATGCAGAATATGGTCGGAAGAATGCATTCCAAACGATTGGAACCTCAGTGTGCTCTGCCCAATCCACAAGAAAGGCGATCCCACAATTTGCGCCAACTACCGTGGGATCAGCCTTCTGAATATCACATATAAGGTCCTGTCGAGCATATTATGTGAAAGACTGAAGCCCATCGTAAACCAGCTGATTGGACCTTATCAGTGTGGCTTCAGACCTGGCAAATCCACCATAGACTAGATATTTACGCTACGACAAATCTTGGAGAAGACCCTAGAAAAACAAATCGACACACACCATCTTTTTGTCGATTATAAAGCCACCTTCGACAGTCCAATAAGGAATCATCTATATTCCACCATGTCTGAATTTGGTATTCCTGCAAAGCTCATCCGTCTTTGCAGAATGACACTGAGCAACACCAGCAGCACAGTTAAGAACGAAAAGGATCTCACTCCTCCATTCGATACCAAACAAGGTTTCAGGCAAGGTGATTCCTTATCGTGCGACTTTTTCAACCTAATGATGGAGAAGATCATCCGAGCTGCTGATTTGAGACGAAGTGGCACTATATTCTACAAAAGTATTATGCTGCTGGCGTATGCTGATGATATCGATATCATTGGCCATAATACGCGCAGCATTCTCCAGGTTAGCGAAAGTGTCGAGTCGAATGGGTCTTCTAGTGAACGCAGATAAGACGAAATACCTAGTGTAAACAAATAAAAAGTCCCAGCGTCTTGGAAACAACGTCACTGTTGATAACATCTCCTTCGAGGTTGTTAAGGACTTCGTCTACCTGGGATCCAGCGTAAACTCTTTCAACGATGTCAGTATTGAGATAAAGCGAAGGATAACTCTTGCCAACAGGTGTTACTTTGGGCTGAGTAGGCAATTGAGAAGCAGAGCCCTCTCTCGACGAACAAAACTCACTCTCTATAAGTCACTAATCATGCCCGTCCTATTATATGCAGCACAAACCTGGACGTTGAGCAGTTCTGATGAAAAGGCTTTGGGAGCCTTCGAGAGAAAGATCCTTCGTAAGATCTTCGGTCCAATCTGCGTCAATGGCGAGTACAGAATTCGATGGAACCACGAGCTGTATGAGCTGTACGCTGACATCGACATAGTGAAGCGTATTAAAATCGAGTGGCTCCTCTGGCAAGGTAATGTTGAGCGAATGGAAAACGACGCTCCAGCGAAAAAAATATTCGATTCGGTGCCCGGTGGTGGTCAATGCAGAAGAGGACTCCCACATCTTCGTTGGAAGGATCAGGTGTTGGATAACCTGACTACACTTGGTGTTTCCAACTGGCGCCAGCAAGCGCAAAACAGAAATGGCTGGCGCAATTTCTTATACGAGGCCAAAACCGTCATTTGTTTATTAATATATATATATAATAAGCACAGTTAACGTCTGCATTATTGCTACTTTTTCAATTCTTTGCTAAGCATTAACCCTTTAAGCGGCAGAACCTTGGCGAAGTAATTATTTTTATTTCGTAGTGAGTGGTGTATTTTTTTAACAATATTTTGAATTTTTTTTTTTTTTTTTGGAGAAAATTTTGTAAATAATTGCTTTATAGAATGGATTTAAATGACGTTGTTATTTATATTTTAGTTTTATTATAATGAATGTTTAACCCAGATAGCGACAGAAATTTTTTCTTTTTAATCCAATTTTATTGCGAAACTTTAGTCGTTGTGGGTTTTTAAACACTCCTTATTCAAGAACTTTTTCATACAAGCAATAGTTTTCTCGGAATCGAAAGCTACATCAACAAGAAGAAACAATAATAAAATAAAAGGATTCCCACAATAGACCAACAATCACACAAACACCAATGCTACCATAAACAACAAACGAAATCATCATCAGCAACAATATCAACAATCCAACATCATAAGAAACTAACTACACCAGACTTACAATATCACCACAAATAATAAAAGTAAAAACACACCTACAACTACATTATTGTAGCATTAATTATTGTTATTTTATATAATTTGATGAATTTCTTATAGTTTGTTACTTACAAATTTTTAAAATTGTAACTTGTTTTTAATTAAATATTATTATTAAAACGGAAAACAAGCATTTTAATACATAACAAATAAGTCTTCTATTATAATTTGAATAATTAATAACAAAGTTCCTTTTTTTAGCTTTTTAAATATATGCACCTAATGATTTTTTACAAGAAAATGTAGAATATGAAATGTAGAATAACACAGCATAACTTCAAGCGTTCTGCTGTTGTTAACATAACTTTCCAGTCAGTGCAGACTTCTTTTCCGAATCGTGCCTAACATTGTTTTGGTTTTAGTTTGTTCTTGTTCTGTTCAAGCGACGAGTGCTCTCTGTAGTGTTAGGCTTGATTTCATTGATGAGAGCAAAACATAGCAAAAGCTTGCACCACAAACGAGTGCTTTGAAATGCATTTCAAGCGCACTCGTGCAGAGGTTTAGTATTATCATAGTATTATAAATTTTTATGGCACTTCGCATAAAAATCTTGCACCTTATTCTTTTAAAAAATACTACCTTTTTTGCTATTTTTTTATATACATATTAATGTGTATATCAAACTTTAGATTCTCATCAAATCATTCACTCATCAAAATTACACCTAAATATTTTATTTCCTTTACTCTTTCAATTCTTTCATTATCTATATATTAAAACGCAAACAAAAAAGTTTGTGTTCCCTTTTTTTCTGTGTTACCTTCAACATATTCACATAATACTTATATCAATGGTTAGGTATTTTCGAGTAGATTTGCACAATATAGTTTTTATTCGAATATGTTGTCATTAAGATAGGTAAAACTGAGCAAATGTAAAATGCTTTTTTAACCAATGAGACAATAGCTGCATTCCCGTGGAACTGGATCAGATCAAATTTCAGTGGAACAACTTTAGTTCAACTTTATACCAATTTTGCACCACTGTCTTGAAACAGCTGTTTGATAACAATAGAAATCAATAACAAAACAGCATACTTTAGATTTGCCAACTATGTTCGTTTTTAACAAAAAATGCATTGAACTTGGCAGCATTTTCAGATCAGAAATAGAGCCAGGAAAAGAGCTGGTTCTAATTTTTGTTTTTGCTTTGGGAATAAAATAGAGCCGCGCTCTAGATCAACGACCACGGGAATGCAGCTAATGAGAAACTACAAAGCGACAAAGCTCTCTTAAACATCGCTGCTGTAGCTTACAAAAGTAAGAGTAGAATGCAGAAGGTACGCAAATACTTAAAAAGAGCTGAGTAGCATTAATGTTGTTGTTGTTATTGTTGTTGTGGCTGTTGTTGCTTTCTCTTAATTTCTCTCAGCGTTAAAAAAAATAGTTAAACTGCTGCTTGCTTCATATAACACTTGACGCCAAGCCCATTGGCATGATGATACAATTATAAGGTAGGCCCAGTTCGGAGATAAAAAAAAAACGAAAAAGCAAAGTTAAGCAAAGAAAATCAAATCATTGGCGTAGGTATAATGTCACTTTTGACAATTAACGTATAGTCGTTCAGCCATAGGGATGTATAATTTACCTTAAACAGTATAAATCTGGGTATTGGGTATTGAGTGCCCAGATTTTATATGGAATAATGTAAGAAAAGTAAGCAAAAACTCTAAAAATTTAACAAAATAAGCCATGTTTTTAGATATAATGCAGAATGAATTGTATGTTAGCTTTCAACAAAGCAAATAAAAGCTAGCATTTTATATAATTTTCATTCGACTACTTTGTTCGATTTTTCAGTAACCAATTTATTTGTATCGCTATGTATTGCGTTTTGACATTATACACTAAGGGAAAAAAAATATTAAATTTATTCAAAACCTTTTTTACTTTATCAAAAAAGCGAGTCATTTTTGCACCAATAACGCATTTACTTAAATCAACTACGTAAATATTTAAAATTTATTTAAATGCTTTTTTAATTAAATAAAATATTAAAATATTTAAACAGAATTAATAAAAAATATATAAAAATTATGCACGAATATATTCAAATATCTTTCAAATATTTACTATTTGAAAATAAAACTATCGCATTTAAGGAAAATTTATATAAAAATATTGAAATTGAAAAACAATTTATTTGAATATTTCCCACGAGCTACATCCATATCAAACGCCATTTAGTGGTATATTTTATTTTCTTTTTGTGAAAATATGATTTGTGAGTCCGGTGGTGAGTGCGATGCATGATGAAATCATGTAGAGTGCAGTGACATTCTTGAGAAAATACCGAATTGTCACTCCACCTTACATGAATTCATCATGCATCGCACTCACCACCGCACTTACAAATCATATTTGCATTTAATATCCATGATATATTACCCTTGAAACATTAACTAAATGAGAACTATAAGACCTGCAACTGCTGGTGCGAAGAAACTGTATGGAATATGTGTGTCAGTGTGTGGCATAAATAAAATTTAAATACGGGAAAAAACGAGTTGTAAGGAAAATATTTGATTTATCCACGTAAATATTTAAATGAAATATATACTCAGGCGTGGATAATGTTAATATGCGTTATTTCCCTTAGTGTACCTACGCCTTTGTTATTGTTTTTTTGTTGATTTGTAGTCATAGAGAGCGTGTTTTTGCTGGGCCTTATAATTGTATCATGGCCAAGCCAAAGAATGATAGAAACCAGATTACGCGTTCCGCAAATGAGAGAGAGAGAGCATGACGGCACAAGCGATATTGTCAGACTTTGGAATAATTTTACTCCCACAACCACCACTAAATAATTTTTTTCTTATTTTTATAATATGTATATGGACCTTCTTAACCCATTGGTATAATTAATAATAAAATTTTGTCAGTCTCGAATAGTTTAGGAGATAAAAATCTTGAAAGTTTAAAAAATTCATATTTTTCGTATACGAAAATATTCATATTTTTATACAGAAGAGTAGATATTTTTACATAACTTTTTCGAAAGAATTTATTTTCAATTTCGTCAATTTGCCTAAGAGATCGCACATTTGCATACGTTTTTTTCAAGCAAAAGTACTGTGTGACGTCATGCACTCAGTTGAGAAAAACATCATTAGATAACGGGACCGCGGAACGCGTAATCTTGTTTCTATCATTCTTGGGCCAAGCCATTGATAATTGTTTCTTTTATTCAATACTTGGTGTGTTATTTCGAGATGACGCTTGAATAATTTTTTGTTATTGACGCATATATGCTTCCTTTTTTGTCCTTTACCACTTTTTCCTCATAGCGTCAAGGTAAGCATTAATAATTTCTATGCAAATTATTTATTTATTTATTTATTTCAAAGATTTATACACTAATTAATTACTATATAAATACAAAATCTAAGCAGTGCTAGCATCTAAGGCTTTCGACTGGCCGATAATAATAATAGAGTATGTTTATGTTAGAGATAAGTTTATATTAGGTATAAAATTACAATAAGTGTTAGTTATGTGTATAAATGTTGCTTGAATTAGATAAAATTAAGCAAGTTGCAATCTTTTAAAAAGTTATACATTTTTGTTATGTTGTCAATAGAGGGAAATTTCAAAATGTCATAGGGCAGTGAGTCCGAGAAATGTAAATTCCTTTGGATGTCAAGCTTAGGGCAGAAGTTTAAAAGGTGGTCTATGGATGCTGGACAATTGCAGAAAGGGCAGTTTTTGGGGCTAGAGCCCTTCAAAAGATGTTCATGGGTAAGCTTAGTGTGTCCTAGCCGTAGTCGCGTGAATGGTATGATGGTAAAAGTTGGTGCTGCAGTTGGATAATACGGTGTTAAACGGTTAGAGTTTATACCAGAATAATGGTGGTTGTAGGAATTCCAGCTTTCTGTGTTTTTTGCGGATCGTATCTTTGCAATAAAGTTGCTTACGTCTTTTGTGGAGAATAAAATTGATGTAGGTGTTGGTGTGAGAGCAACATTTTTTGCTGTTGTATCAGCTAGCTCATTCCCAAGAATTCCAGAATGTGAAGGGATCCACATAATTTTAATTTTCTTTTGAGCTTGGATGAGAATGTCTCTAGTGGAAGCAATAGCGTTTGAAGAGTTGGATGTTGCTCTAATTGCACTGACACAAGACTTGCTGTCTGTGCAGATTACAAATTTACCTTTCTCGGTTTTTGCAAAATTTGCAGCTTGAAGTATGGCAACAGCTTCTGCTGTAAACACGGAGCAAAAGCTGTGCAATAGCCCATATCTTAAAGCAACGCCATCCTCACGGACTACTGCATAGGAGGTATTGTTGGTAGTTTTGGACCCGTCAGTGAAGATAAGGCTCCATCCTGAGGCTTTGTATTGATTGGCTTCCTTAAGGAACAGCTGCTGATAAATCAAGTTGGATGTGCTGTCTTTTGGGTGTTCCATAAGCTTCGTGTTCAATGAGGAGTCTTTTAGCATCCAAGGTGGGTGGAGTCCGAAACTATTTCGAATTTGCTTTAGGGGTAGGAAATTTTCCATACCAAACATTAAACATCTAGCAACTGTTGACAATTTTTTAGGGGTCCGTTTTCGACTCAATGACTTTTTTACGTCAATTGCAAGAACTGGATTTTTTGGTTGCAGTAGTTTCGGGTACAGACGATAGGTGACATCTTCAGCTCTATGAGGTAGTGAGGGTAAGACAGATTCTGCCAGAATATTTATTGTTGGTGTTGTTTGGAAGGCCCTGAGACAGCTCCGCACAGCTTTGTGGTATGGGCCGAACAGGAGACCAATATTGCTTTTGGCGCAATGACCGTAGATTGGAAGCCCATAATCGATTTTTGATAGGACAAGTGCCCTAGTGACATTGATGAGTGTTGTGGGATGAACAAGACTGCGCTTAGATGAAAGATATTTAATGATATTTAGCCTTATAATTAAACTATCTCTTACATATTTACAGTGAGGCTTAAAAGTATATTTCTTATCAAATATTAGACCTAAGATTTTTAAGGTGTCTGTGCAGTTAATGTTTACATTATTAAATCTTAAATATAGATTGGAGCAATTAAATTTTCGACAAATATGAAAAGTATTGGTTTTTTCTATTGATATATTTACACCAGAAATTTCAGACCAGTAGTTTATTTCTGTTAGGATGTCAGTGAATGTGTTCGTTACAGCATTTGTGTCGGAATTTTTTGAAAAAACAACTACATCGTCAGCATATAAGATGTGTTCTACTTTATTATATTTATTTATGATATGACTTATCTCATCAAATGCTATAACGAACAATATAACCGAAAGCGGTGAACCCTGGGGTGTTCCATTGTCTAGTGAGGTAATTGGGGAGTAGCAACCATTCACCAACACTCTGCATTTTCTGTTGGATAAGAAACCCCTAATAAAATTAAAGATCTTTGATCCAACTTTCCATTTTATAAGTTGTCTTAAAACAATATGGACACCTATTCGGTCAAATGCCTTCTGAAAATCTATTGCCATCAGAGAAATGTGATTTTTGCTTGCCAGAGCATTAGTAATGAAAAAGTCTAGATGTAACAAGGCATCGGTTGTTCCGTGCCCTTTTTTGAACCCAACCTGATTGTGACTGATCAATTTATTTTTACCTGCAAACCACATTAGTCTGCTGGAAATTATCTTCTCTAGAAGCTTGCCCAAACATGGAAGCAGAGATATTGGCCTATAGCTGTCAGTATCCCCCAGGGGCTTTTTTGGTTTATGTAATGGAATGATAGCAGATGTTTTCCAAAATTGAGGGTTCTATGCAAATTAATAACAATTCATTATGTGAAAACAACTTGAGCTTCGTTACCTTACAGATACAGATGGCCGAATTTCGGCCACAGGCGATACTAGTTTATATTAATGCCTAAACTCGACTTTCCATGTATTATTATAGACTTACAGCGTGAAACAAAGTAACTGTCGCACTTACTATGCTGTCTACTGGGAGTTATTCTTAATGCCCCGTAATGATTTTTTTTCGCTGCTAAGACTTTGAACAGCTCTGCTTGTAAAAACATGATTTTTATGAAGCTGCAGTTGACAATAAATCTTTGAGCGACATGGACGGAAAACGCGCGCTTGTATTACAATTCCACTTAGCCGGTGAAAAAACAGGAGATATCGTTAAAAAGTTAAAAAATTAAATATCTACCGCCGATTTGTTCAACGTACGGTTGCGAGATACAAGAAGACTGGAGATATTAAAATAAAAAAGAAACCGGGCAGAAAATGATGGGTCCGAACAACGGTGGTTATCAAAAAAGTGCGTGAAAGAATTCGTAGAAATAGAGGAGTATCAACCAGAAAACTCGCCAAAGATTTGAACATAAGTCAACAATCGGCCCATTTAATTCTTAAAAAAGATTTGAGGTTGACAGCATATAAAAAAAAAACGGATTCATGGTCTCACAACAAAACACCGAGAAATGAGAAAGAAAAGATGTGAGCAGGTTCTTCGTCGGCACGCCAACTGCGAAATAATTTTTACTGATAAAAAATTATTTATTTTGCAAAAATCACACAATCCGCAGAACGATAGGCTATATGCAGAAAGTATGAATGATATTCCCACAACAAGTCGAGGGATCGAGCGGATCCAAAATACTTCGTCCGTTATGGTATGGGGAGCCATTTCAAAAAGGGGCAAACTCCCCTTCTTTCCATCGACAAAGGGGTAAAAATTAATGCGAAATATTACCAGGTGGAAGTGCTCATAAATCATCTGATTCCTCATGTCAAACACTTTTCGACGAGGATGAATTTTGTTTTCAACAAGACTCCGCGCCAGCTCATAAAGCAAAACTTGATCAGGGCTGGTGTCGCAATAACTTGCCTCACTTCATCTCCATGGAAGAATGGCCTCCATCTTCACCGGACTTAAATCCTTTGGAGTTTTGTATTTGGGGTTACATGATGGACAAATTAAAGAATTTAAAAAAATATGAATCTTGAGTCCTACAAAAGACATTTGTCAACTATATGGGATAAAATCCCGGATGCAGTCGTGCGTGGCGCCTGTGAGAGCTTTGCTGAACGTTTGAAAGCCGTTAAAAAATTAAAAGGTGAACGATTTGAAATGGCTAAAAAAATTTGTGATAAAATACTTAAATAAAAACAAAAGTTTAACTTTTAGTGAAAATATATTGTTAACTTTTGTTTTATTAAAAAAAAAATAGGTGCGACAGTTATTCTGGTTCACGCTGTAGTTTTGTTAATGTTTAGTTTCAACTTATCATTTTTCAATATGAATCCACCCTTGTAAGCTCCTCATTAATTTTTGATACACAATCATCCCGTTGAGTCTCCTCTTACATATAAAAATACATCGTCTGCAAAGAGGCATAATACTGCGTTTTCTATGAACCGTTCAAAATCATTAAGGTATATAATAAAAAGGAGTGTTCCAAGCACAGCTCCCTGTAGAACACCGATCTCTACTGGCACATTCCCTGATAATACATCCTCTACCTTGGTCCTCTGTGTTCTTCCATTCAAGTATCCCCGAAACCATTGTAGTTATGTATTCCTTATTATGTAACTTATGCAACAAAATTTATCTGTTTATGGTTTCAAACGGATTTTGATTATCTAAAAATACTGCCACGATAACTTTTTTGCTGTCTATTTCTGTTTTCCACCTTGAAACAACCAAGTTTAAAAGCGCCTCGCAACTGTGTTGTGATCTAAATCCTGACTGGAACTCAGATAACATGTTGTTGTTTTCAATGTATTCACTTAGCTGCATATGTATTCACTTTCTATTTTAATCTCCGTCATTAGCATATTGACTGGATGTTACGCCAACAATCTGATGCGCTACTGCGAAGACAGCCAAGGCAACTACTTCAACGACGTTGTGTTTCATAATTAATGCGAACGTTTGCTCTTTCGAATGTTTGCTATGCGTACGGCTGCAGAAGAGGTGATTGGCTATCACCGCCCTCGCCGAAACCAGTGGCACGACCAGGAGTATCGCGACACCACTGCAGAAAAAGACGCCAACTACAAAGCCACCCTGCAGTCGGTTGTAACGTGGCTGCTAAAGAGCGATACAAAGAGAAGAGGAGGGAAGAGAGACGCATTTTCAGGCGAAAGAAAAGGGAAGCGGAAATGCGTGAGTGCGAGAAAATTGAGATGCATGGTGCAGGAATGAGGTCCGAAAATTTTTCGAAAAAATAAGACGCCTGGCCGATGGTTTCAAGACCGGGCTCTTTTCCTGCAAGGATGAAAATGGGAATCTAGTGACAGATATCCAGAGAACACTGATGATGTGGAGGGAACACTTCTCTAGGCTTTTGAATAGTGACAACGACAACAATCCCGCCAATAGAGCTGACATACCCATACCGGAAAGTCTGGATATCGGACAGATATCCAGAGTACACTGATGATGTGGAGGGAACACTTCTCTAGGCTTTTGAATGGTGACGACGACAACAATCCCGCCAATAGAGCTGACATACCCATACCGGAAACCCCAATTGTGGACGACAGCGTTGAAGTTCCGCTGCCCGACCATAGTGAAGTCTTGAAAGCTATAGCTCGGCTTAAAAACAACAAAGCCGTAGGAGCCGATGGCTTACCTGCTGAGCTCTTCAAGAATGGAGGCGAAGCTCTACTTAAATGCATTCATGAGCTCCTATGCAGATGGTCGGAAGAATGCATTCCAAACGATTTGAACCTCAGTGCGCTCTGCCCAATCCACAAGAAAGGCAATCCTCACAATTTGCGCCAACTACCGTGGGATAAGCCTTCTTAATATCGCATATAAGGTTTTGTCGAGCGTATTATGTGAAAGACTGAAGCCCATCGTAAACCAGCTAATTGGACCTTATCAGTGTGGCTTCAGACCTGGAAAATCCACCATAGACTAGATATTTTCGCTACGACAAATCTTGGAGAAGACCCTAGAAAAACAAATCGACACACACCATCTTTTTGTCGATTATAAAGCCGCCTTCGACAGTGCAATAAGGAATCATCTATACTCCACCATGTCTGAATTTTGTATTCCTGCAAAGCTCATCCGCCTTTGCAGAATGACACTGAGCAACACCAGCAGCACAGTTAAGAACGAAAAGGATCTCACTCCTCCATTCGATACCAAACGAGGTTTCAGATAAGGTGATTTCTTATCGTGCGACTTTTCAACCTAATGATGGAGAAGATCATCCGAGCTGCTGATTTGAGACGCAGTGGCACTATATTCTACAAAAGTATTATGCTGCTGGCGTATACTGATGATATCGATATCATTGGCCATAATACGCGCGAAGTCAACGCAGCATTCTCCAGATTAGCGAAAGAGTCGAGTCGAATGGGTCTTGCAGTGAATGCAGATAAGACGAAATACCTAGTGTCAACAAATAAACAGTCCCAACGTCTTGGAAACCACGTCACTGTTGACAACATCTCCTTCGAGGTTGTTAAGGACTTCGTCTACCTGGAATCCAGCATTAAATCTTTCAACGATGTCAGTATTGAGATAAAGCGAAGGATAACTCTTGCCAACAGTTGTTACTTTGGGCTAAGTAGGCAATTGAGAAGCAAAGCCCTCTATCGAAGAACAAAACTCACGCTCTATAAGACACTAATCATGCCCGTCCTATTATATGCAGCACAAACCTTGACGTTGAGCAGTTCTGATGAAAAGACTCTGGGAGACTTCGAGAGAAAGATCCTTCGTAAGATCTTCGGTCCAATCTTCGTCAATGGTGAGTACCAAGTTTGATGGAACTACGAGCTCTATGAGCTGTACGCTGACATCGACATAGTGAAGCGTATTAAAATCGAGCGGCTGCGCTGGCTAGGTTATGTTGAGCGAATGGAAAACGACGATCCAGCGAAAAAAATATTCGAGTCGATGCCCAGTGGTGGTCAACGCCGAAGAGGACGCCCACATCTTCGTTGAAAGGATCAGGTGTTGGATAATCTGACCACGCTTGGTGTTTCCAACTGGCGCCAGCAAGCGCAAAACAGAAATGGCTGGCGCAATTTCTTATACGAGGCCAAAACCGACTTATGGTTGTAAGCTCCAGATAAGTAAGAAGTAAGTTAGTAGTTTGCTCTTGCTAATAAATCCATAATGCATGGAAAAAATTTCATTCTGTTTATTTTATTGAATTTAAAAAAAAAACTTGTATTGGGCCCACGTGTATGGGAATATTCGTCGCCTATAGTGCTAGTACCAAAAACGGATGGGACTAAGAGATTATGCTGTGATTATCGCAAAATCAATGAAAAGATAAGTAGAGATAACTTTCCGATGCCACTTATCAACGACGTAATGCGTCGGCTGCAGGGTGGAAACGTTTGTACTACGCTGGATCTGATGAACGCATTTATTTCACATGTCAACAGAACCATCTTCAAGAAAATACACTTCATTCGTGACCCACAGTGGACAATACGAATTTTTGTTTGTTTGTTTGGTATCTGCAAAAAGGGTGGTTTATTATCTAGAAAGTAAAACAGATAATAAAAATAAAAGCAAAATTAAATTCTAAGTTAAGATAAATTCTTACTTGGTGTTACTCCTCGGGCTTGATTCGGCAGAAAGAAAGAATTTTTAAAGCGAAAGAATCAACTACCTCGTACCATACAAATACATAAATAAATTTACATAAGTACATACAATGAAGTTCAAATACTGGTTTTTCTAGTTTCATAAAAAATAAAACTTTCTTTGCTATCTCGATTGCGTTCAAATTGTACATCAATATCTTACTCACAATTATTTTAATCTCCTTCAAAATCAAGTTTTTAATTACAAGCTACTCTTTAATTTGTTCTATAATCTTTAAATCTTTCATATCTAAAAGGGCATACACATCGGCGAATCTGGTCGTCGAACAATATGGCGGCGCGAACGTGTGTGAAAAAGCTAGCGTTCAAATTGAACGAACCTGTTCGTTACACAAGCCATTGATTTTTGTTGTTGTTTGTCATCATTTTCGGCAGCATCCCTTGTTCGACAGAGAAAATTAAAAATTTGTAAACACGGCCAACCGTGTGACAAACTGTCGAACATCGCTTCTTAACTAGCGAACTTGTGTGAACATGGCCGCCGTGTGACGAACAGATTCGCCGATGTGTAAGCCCTTTAAGTTACTGCTTGGCTCAGGTTTAAGCTTACTGCCTGAAATGATTTGATGATTGATGATTTAGATTTGAATGATTTATTTCGAATAAAATATCATACCATACAATTAAAAAGCAGATTATTTAAAATTTTTTGATTTTTTGCAATATATATTTTTTTTTCTTCTGATTTGTTTCTCGCTGATATGGCTTTGGTAACATTAGGTTGGTCATCTCATTTATAAAGTCATAAATAGCTTCAATCACTTCTTTGAGCTAATAATGTAGGGTCTTTAAATTTGACTGGCCAATTTAGTTTCCCTAGTCCTTTACTCCTTTCAACATAAGACCAGTTGAGTTTTATTAATTTTAATTTATTGGAGCGAGCGAGCGAGGCTCCGATGGAACAACTTGCATGAAGAATGTTTATGTAAGCAAAACTCTGAAATGGGTTGACCGATTTTAATATTTCTTTTTCTAAACTAATCTACGGATCTTAAATTATTTTCAGACGAAGCCCAAATTTAAAAATTCTATTTAGTTTAAAAATTTATTTAAAATAATATTTCTATATATTTCTTTGTTGATACATATTCGCTTAATTCAGTTTGCTGCTTGCCTGCTTGTGTATGTATTTTCGTTCCACTTGCTCACTCGCTACAAAAAACCGAGCATGGAACAAAAACAAAAACAGTGCGTAGAATGTTGTTCAATCGAGCAAAGCTCAAATGAAACACTTTGTATGAAAAATACTTATATAAGAAGATCTCTGAAATATGGTTGCAAAAATATGGCCGATTTTAATATTTATTTTTCTAAACTCTTTTACACTTTCTAAATTATGTCATAACGAAGCCAAAATTTGGAAAATCTATTTAGTTTAAAGCTTTATTGAAAATAAGATTTCCTTATGATTCCTATTGATATTCGCTGAATTCAGTTGGCTTCGTCTCTGGTTCAGTATGTATCAAAACAAAATCAAAAATATTGCGGCGAATGTTGTTGACTGCAACAGCTGGTTATCATCGACTAAGATAACCACAGTTATCGTGATGAAGCTTGCAAATACATGCAGTTTGTTTACTGTTTTTATTTGCATGTGTAGGTGAAAAGAAATTTGCAATTTTGGGGATTTTTCACAACTTGATAACTGTTAGCCAATGTGCGCATAGTTAGTATTAATGAGTTTTCTATGATTGGCTTAAAAATGTTGGCTAAAATTGACCAACGCCTCCGTCAAGCGCATTGAAACAATACTCTTTTGGGAGGGTACATAATATTATTCTTTGAAGACTTCAAAACACTTCAGCCAGTTGGAGATATCCCACTCTACGGGAATCCAAGGTCAGGTGATGTAACCGCCACTCAAGGTCAATTAGGCTATCGTCAAATAAGGAAAGTGTTCGTATTGAACCAGATAATGATGCAAATTGCACCAGAACAACAAGCTTTCAGTGAATGTTTACCAAGAGTGTCATAAGGAGAACTGACTCAACTTATGACCTCTTATCGACCAGATTTATAATCAAAAACCAGCGTTCATATTTTTCAGCGTTCACAAAAATCTGTTGAGATTAATCTCAAGGAACGCTGAAATTGAAGCATACAACATGGAGAAGCTGAGAAATGTTGGCAATGCTGTGACAATTATCAATGCTTTACATAATGACCCATGCGCGTTTTCAGCCTCCTCCAACGATGCAAGGGGCTTAAGCCCAAAATTATATATTTGTAGAGGTTTACAAGTTATTTTAAAGAAAAATCTTTTCAAGTCAGCAGGACTGTGTAATGGGACAATCGGTGAGGTTGTTGAAATTGTCTATAACACTTGCGAAAGGGGCCGATTTACACAGGAATTTCCTTGGTGTATTATGGTCGAATTTCCTAATTATTCTGGGCCAATGTACAACAATTCAAATGTCCTTCCTATTCTTCCTGTGGTGGTAATAAATTAAAAGAAAGATTTGGTTGAAAAACGTCAAGAATTAAATAAATTGATTTGCAATAAACTAAAATATATTAACATTTTGTTGTAATTGTAGTTCATGAGATCGGGTAAGTTTATGGACAAAAAGTAGAATGACCATTTATTTGAAATTACAAAACCTAATTTCATTGCGGAAAGACGGTCCTCACAAGGCAACGCGTGAGTGTTAAGGGGGCGATCTTCACATGGCAACGTGTCTGACTGCCTCAACCTGGTGAGGCCAGCATTATCCATGTCTAACTCGCCTCAAGTCGACTCAAACCTCTACGTGGTGTCCTCTAGAAACGGAAAACTGGCAACCGTTAGTTTGACGGCTAATCTGAGCGACGGGCTCCCTGCCTTGAAAGGGTTGAGCGTTGTGTTTGAAGCCCACCACGTAAAAACAAATTTCAATGAAACGAAAAAGAATAAAGATAAAAATTATCCCCAAATCTGATGACGACTACCGCAAACGAAAAACTGACAATGATTTACGGATATGCACTTGGAATGTCCGAACCCTTAATTGGGATGGTACCTCTATCCAACTGATAGATATCGTAGAAAGATACAAAGCTGATATCACTGCAATCCAAGAAATGCGATGGAAGGGACAGGGTTGCTTGCGACAAGCATTCTGTGATATCTAGTACAGCAGCCATGCGGAGAAGCACGAATTTGGATGCAGATTTGTGGTTGGCAAGAGACTACGGCATCATGCCCTGCGATTCACACCTATGAACGAACGTCTTGCCATAATCCGTATCAAGGCAAGACTTTTCAACATAAGCCTGGTTTGTGTGCACGTTCTGATAGAAGATAAGGACGATGAGACCAAAGACAGCTTCTACGAGCGCCTTGAAGATGCCTATGAGCGCAGCCCCCGCCACGACATAAAAATCCTGCTTTGTGACTTCAACGCCAAGGTGGGAAAAGAAAATATATTTGGTCCAACAGTCGGAAAGTTCAGCCTCCACGACAATACCCCCGATAACGGAATGAGGCTGATTGACTTTGCCACAGCGCGAAACATGGTCGTTAGTAGCACTAGATTCAAGCATCTCAATATTCATAAAGCAACTTGGCTGTCTCCTGATCAAAAGACGCGCAACCAAATTGATCACGTTTTGATTGACGGAAGGCACTCTTCCAGTGTTTAAGATGTACGCACGATCCGTGGTGCCAATATAGACTCGAATCACTATCTTGTCGCAGCCAAGATCCGTACACGCCTGTGCGCAACCAAGAATGCGCGAAATCCAGCACAGAGAAAGCTAGACGTCGAAAAGCTGCAATCAAAACAAACAGCCGAAGACTTCGCTACTCGACTCTCACTCCTGCTTCAAGAAAGCACTTCTCCGATCGACGATATATGTGCGCAGCGGAATCCCATTTCCCACTCTTTGCGTACGGCTGCCCAAGAGGTGATTTGCTATCATCACCCTCGCCGAAACCAGTGGCACGACCAAGAGTGTCGGGACGCCACTGCAGAAAAAGACGCCGCTTACAAAGCCACCCTACAGTCGGTTGCAATGCGTGCTGCTATAGAGCGACACAAAGAGAAGAGGAGGGAAGAGAGACGCATTTTTAGGGCGAAAGAAAAGGGAAGCGGAATGCGTGAGTGCGAGAAAATTGAGATGCACGGTGACAGGAATGAGGTCCGAAAATTTTTCGAAAAAATAAGACGCCTGGCCAATGGTTTCAAGACCGGGGCCTCTTCCTGCAAGGAAGAAAATGGAAATCTAGTGACAGATATCCAGAGTACGATGATGATGTGGAGGGAACACTTCTCTAGGCTTTTGAATGGTGACGACGTCAACAATACCGACAATAGAGATGATATCCCGGAAACCCCAACTGTGGACGACAGCGTTGAAGTTCCGCTGCCTGACCGTAGTGAAGTCTTGAAAGCTATAGCTCGGCTTAAGAACAACAAAGCCACAGGAGTCGATGGCTTACCTGCTGAGCTCTTCAAGAATAGAGGCGAAGCTCTATATAAATGCATTCATGAGCTTCTATGCAGAATATGATCGGAAGAATGCATTCCAATCGATTGGAACCTCAGTGTGCTCTGCCCAATCCACAAGAAAGGCGATCCCACAATTTGCGCCAACTACCATGGGATAAGCCTTCTTAATATCGCATATAAGGTTTTGTCGAGAGTATTATGTGAAAGACTGATGCCCATCGTAGACCATCTGATTGGACCTTATCAGTGTGGCTTCAGACCTGGTAAATCCACCATAGACCAGATATTTGCGCAACGACAAATCCTGGAGAAGATCCTAGAAAAACAAATCGACACACACCATCTTTTTGTCGATTATAAAGCCGCCTTCGACAGTCCAATAAGGAATCATCTATACTCCACCATGTCTGAATATGGTATTCCTGCAAAGCTCATCCGTCTTTGCAGAATGACACTGAGCAACTCCAGCAGCGCAGTTAATATCGGGAAGGATCTCACTAATGCGATACCAAACGAGGTTTCAGACAAGGTGATTCCTTATCGTGCGACTTTTTCAACCTAATGATGGAGAAGATCATCCTATATTCTACAAAAGTATTATGCTGCGGGCGTATGCTGATGATATCGATATCATTGGCCATAATACGCGCGAAGTCAGTTGTAATACTTAATAAAATCAAACAACGTTTTTAGGTTGGAGCTCAAACTCCGACTGCACTTTATTGTCAAAATAAATTTATAATAAACTTATAAACTTACAGTAGGTTTATTTAAGAGGGAGAGAGAGTAGTGATGAGTACCGCATAGGCTGAGAGCCACACGCACATTCATAATAGTGCGCTGTAAGCATAAGCAGTGGGAATAGATATAAATGTTATAATGTGGGAAAACTGTAAGTGCAGAAAGGTGGGGACGTATGCGGATATCACTACATCTCCCTTTCTGAAAAAGAATGATCTGACAACATTAAGCATCATTCTGTACACATTAATTATTAGATTAATTATTAATTGAAAATATAGTATAAACATATTAACAATTTAAGTTATTAATTATGTTATCGTTTTAATAATATGAATTATGTCTTCAAACTAACATTCGAATGTAATAAAATTTAAGTAAGTTTTGAAAATAATATTAATTATATATAATCTAATAGCTATCATTTATATCGTCGTAGTCTATTTTTGTCTACTACTATTGATTTGTTGTTTTGGTCTATTAACCTACAGTTGTTATAGTCGTCTATTTGCTATACGGATTGAAAATGTTTTCTATTTTGTGACCTGCATTATTTTCTAATAAAACTATGCCATTTTTTGTCAATTTAAGTGGATTTGTCATAGTTTTGTTTTTGCGTTAACTTAGCTTTTTTAATTAACTGTAAGGCTCATTGTTATGCCATCTGTAGTCGATATTTTACTTCTTTATTATAAGAATCTATATTAAAAATTTGTCTATTTCGTTTTGTTTAAGAAAATCAAAAGACGTCGAAATTTTTCCTAATACCAACTCATATGGGCAGTAACCATGTGTTGTTGAAGGTGTGGTGTTGTAGCAATAAGTAAAGTATTTAAGCCACACGTCCCAATCTGTTTTATTTAGTGAAATGAACGATCTAACGTATTCATTGAATGTTCGATGGGAACGCTCAATGATACCTAATGTCTGGTGATGGTATGCTGTTGATGTTATTCTATTTTATATTTATATATTTATTTATATATTTTTTTCAGAAAATAGGTTCCTTTCTTTTTTCATTTTAATTCAGTGGTTCAGTGCTATTTTAAATAAAATTTTATTAAAAAAACAAAGAGTAAAATTTTAAATATCGCGGAAAAAGTAATTAGCCGCAGTTGAAGTGCATCTCATTTCTGCCATTTTTAGTTTTTTTCGAGAAAACAACAACGAATCGCTCGAAAACTTATGTTAAACTTAATTTCGTGCAGTTAACATTAACCAAAGCTTTTGGTTTTCTCTTTCGTATACGTGTGTGAAAAAAAGCGACTCAACGAACAGTGGAACAAAGTGGTGAAGATTCATTTAAACTAAAAATTTATTGATTACGAAAAGGAAAAAAAAAATTGTGAAATCGTGCGTATTGCATTGACGGCAATTTAATTTTTCTATAAAAAAAACCGTGGCGTCCGTGGCGTAGTTGGTTAAAGTGCGTGGCCCCTATGTCAACGAACCTGGAGACCCGGGTTCGAATCCCAGCAGCGACAGAAAATTATTTGAAATAAAATAATTTTTCTGTACGGCCGCCACTTCTCTGCAGACAATGGCAAACCTCAGAGAGTAATAAAAAATGCCATGTAAAGCTTCTTGAGGACAAGAACATTCCGTTCATCGCCGTTCGGAGTCGGCGTTAAACATGTAGGTCCGGTTCTCGGTCAATTGTGCACAAACTTAATAACACGCACAACACAATTGATCATAAGAAGCTAGGTCAAAGTCCTTTCAAGGGCTGAAATGACCAGTTATTTATTTATTTATTTTTTTTTTTTTATAAAAAAAACCAAGATTAATTTAAAATTATATTAATGCTCCACCATCTTATCTAAAGAGCGCTTTATAATCTGCGTAATCGAAGATAAAAAATAAATAAAAAAAAATAAATAACTGGCCATTTCAGCCCTTGAAAGGACTTTGACATAGCTTCTTATGATCAATTGTGTTGTGCGTGTTATTAAGTTTGTACACAATTGACCGAGAAATGGACCTACAGGCTTAACGCCGACTCCGAAGGGCGATGAACGGAATGTTCTTATTCTCAAGAAGCTTTACATGGCATTTTGATTGCTCTCTGAGGTTTGCCATTGTCTGCAGAGAGGTGGCGCCCGTACAGAAAAATTATTTTATTTATTATTATTTTATTATTTATTATTTATTTTATTTTTTTTTTATTTTATTTTATTAGTTTGTTTTTTTTTATTTTAATTCAAATAGCTTAATCGAAGATAGTCTTTAAAAAAAAAAAAAAAAAAAATCGCCACTGTCCCAGAGCTTTTCACAAGTTTGAGAAATTTAGGTTAAAGCAAAGGATTAGGTTCAGGTTCAGATCTCTTTAAAACGCATGCCATAATAAAGCCGTTACATACAACAAAAACAGCACCAAGCATTCGTGACTGCGTACAAGTGCGCATATTATACAAACAACAACGTACAAAAAGACATGCGTCTCTGAAATACAGCATAAAAACGATGACAAGTATATTCCGAAAGCTAAACGAATGAAAATAAAATGCTTCTAAAATCAAAACGAAGCAAAGCGCATAACTGTTGCATTCGTACTGCTGCGATTAATTAGAAAAGCAAAATGAAAAGCAAATCACTCAAATAATTTCTTAGGCTTTCGTAGCACTACGCAACAAAACAAATTCTTTTTAGTGCTGTTGCTTTTGTTAGCCTTTCAAAGATTCAGAAGGCAAAGCAAATTGAGCAGCATACGCTTGTCTTGAAAAACGTAAGGTAGCACTACGCAGCAAAATTTTCGTTGCTTTTGCTGTTTTGCTGAAAGCAATTTAAACCCTGATTCGAAGTACAATTCAAAGAAATTCAGAAGATCATTCCATATTTACTCTTGAGGTGCAAAAAGAAAATGGCTTATGAGGCTTGTGTGCAGTCGCTTTCTAACAACGGCAACGTTGGCAACGCGCTAAATTTTGCTTGCACTGTGTTTGTTAAATTGTGCAAAGTTTATATTTAAATGCATTGGTTTTTTAAAGATATATAAAAAATGTTTGAGTTTTTGTGAATTTTATTAAATATAGCGGATAAGTTTTGTTTATATTTTATTATTTGTAACATAAGTATTCTATAATCTATTATTAATATATCTTTAAAGTCGCAGAACAAGTTTCTGTACATTTTGTTTATTATATATCTTTCTTTTTCGTTTCTATTGTAATTACGTTTAAGACATCTGCCTAGCTCTGTCTACCTACATACTTATTATTTATTATACATATTTTATTAATACATCCAAAAATAGTTGCATACTTCTGGGCACTTCACTGAATTGATCGGGGTTGCCATCACTTCAAGTTGTCACTTTTGCTTACTACTATTATTACTACTTTTAATATTTTTATTTATTTTTACTACTTTTTGGTTTTATTTTTATTTATTACCCTGCAAACACACTCCGAGTTATTTAACTAGTTTCCTAACTGGTTGAGTCTCAGTTAGTTTTTTAGTTCTGACCTATTTACTTCCTATCTGTGTGTCAGGTACAGATGGCTGACTCTTTCTAACGCATGTACACAGACATCGCCCTTTTCATTTTAAAGTGGTTAGCAACCACTTATTTATAGGGGTTTTTACCTTAGCCAACCGTTTCCTAAACAACATTCTAACCGCTTTTAAAACTACTATTCTTACCGTTTTATAACCACTTTGCTAACCAGTTTTTTAATTCATATCCTAACCACGTTCTAACCAATATTCTAACCGCTTTTTAACTTGTTGCTAACCGTTTCTAACTAATATTCTAACCACTTTTTTAACTAGTATTCTAACCAAAAACAGTAAATAAATGCACTAATTGGTATTTTTTTTTAATTTATTGTTGTTTTTATTAATTATTACTATTTGTATAAAAAAAGAATATATATTTGATATTATGTAATAATATAACATTTGAAATGTACAGCAGCGAATATAAAATATTATAAAGTATGCACCGGTAGAGTAGAGGGTGGAGGTGGCGCAGCGCTCCATCAACTCATCATATTATGGCCACCGATATGTTCTTGAAGCAGATGTTGTGAATGCAAGTAAATTTGCATACTGGCCAAAGATTCATGTCGGTGGCACCTTACAGCACACGTTTTTGATAAAATGGCAAAACCATTCAATGGCGAACTTGACAAGTATGCGAAAACAACTGCAATAACTTTTTGTGAACACTACACGGCACAATTAATTGTATTAAATATTTATTTTTACTTAATTCGCACAATAATCTGTGAAAACTTTAACACGTCATCATCTAGCAACTCAAACAAATAATACAATTTGACAACTATCAACAGTTCTGCCATGGGCGCTTGTAAATTTTTTCACATTCCTTTTTACATATACCTTTTTCTGTCTTTCACACACAATGGTTGAAGCAGACATATTTTTTTCACATTTTACTAAATCTTTGTCAAAGTAAATAGAAAGGGCAGTTTCAGTGTGTAAGTAAATTTGCAAATTTGTTTTGAATGTATGTGTACTTTCGGTAGCCAATGTTTGCAGGGTAATTTGTACTACTTTATTTATTTTTACTACATTTTTGGTCTTCTTTCTATTTATTAATTAAAATGCTCTGTTCTAATCCCAGCTGTTCCACTAAGGGTGAAACTGAGCGGTTTTTATCATGTTGGTTATGTGATAATATCGTTCACACCAAATGTGTGGGCATAATGGGTCGAGTCGCAGACCTTATTGAAAAAGGTAAAGGGTTGCGTTGGTGTTGTGAGAAGTGCAGACTGTAAGTAGGGAACTTTCTTTGCTTTCTGCTAAATTCTTAAAATACCAAACACTTTTCGATGAATGTAAATATATCGAAGAGCCGATTCCTTCACCCAAGCGTAAAAAGAAATACATGAACTTGCGCAATAAGTCGAAAACTAACACGACACCACTACTTGTTAAACGTGTTATTATGGACGATATGGACTTTTGTACTGATACGATTGCCTCTATATCTGCTCCAAATGTACCAGAGACTGTTTCCTTGCCAATGTTAGAACCATTCATACCAGTTAACCAACCTGTTCTTTGTTATGCTCAAGCTGTTTCAATTGCTCCTCCTATTATTTATACTCCTAATTTTGAAACTTCAGTTGTTGACGCGCAACGAATTCCGATTACTACTGCTACTATTTCGCCTAAGCTATTAATCGCAATTCCTCCAACTCAAGCAATCTTTGTCTTGTGCTTAGCTGCTGACACAACTGAAAATGATATACAATTTTTTATTAATTCAAAGTTAAATAGTGGTATGCCTCTTTCGATCCAAAAATTCAAATATTTAAATGCGAGACTGACTACTACTTTTAGATTTACTCTTCCGGAAAATTTTTTTAATACTCTTGTGGACGTAAATTTTTAGCCTCGTAATACAATTGTTCATGAATTTGAATTCAAAAACAAACCACGTATTGCAAATGTTGTACACTTGCCTCGTCCTTCTAATAATGCTCAGTACCATGCAAAAAACGATTAAAAAATCATAAGTCTAAATTAGACCTTGTATATCAAAACGTTAGAGGTCTCAATACTAAATTTTCCGATATTTTCATTAACAGTTTTGATTTTGAATATAACTTTATAGTTTTTACTGAAACTTGGCTTCGCTCTAACGTATTAAATTCTGAAATAATGTGCAATAAGTACCAAATTTTTCGTAAAGATCTCTATATCAGATCGGTGGTGGCGTTCTTATAGCTGTCCATTAGGGTGATTAAAAAAAAAACATTTTTTCGAAAAACAACCGAGACCGTTCAAAAATGGGATGATTATATCAAAATATGAAAACCAAAATTAAAAAAAAAATTTTTTTTTAATTTTTAGATAGTGCTACCAGCGGTTTTCTGTTTTAGTTGAAGAAAATCGTGGAAAAAGCGTTAAAGTTGAAATATTCATATCTCTCTCGTTTTTGAACATATAATTATGAAACTTTCATGGCATACGTAAAATAGATCATAATTTATAAAAATAAGTTAAAATTTTGGATTCTAGATCCAAAAAATTTTTTTTAGGTCCTTGAGGGTTAAAAAAAAGAACTGCTTGTAACTATTTTTCGCATGTGAAAACAATATTTTTTTTAATGAAAACTCAATCCTCGACAATCATTCATTCCATTCCTCAACATTATTTTGTAGACGTCGAATTAACTTGGATAGTACAGCTATGGGGAGCTAATGCAGTGGTGAACTTTTAACAAAAAACACGGTAAAACAACTAAAATAAATTTTATTCCGCCTTTTTAGTCAAAATTACTAGTAATAACCAGTGTCGGATCTACATAAGGGCTGAAAGGGGTATATCCCCCCATTTCCCCCCTTGTAAAATTTGTTGTATTGGGAAAAAATGCCATAAAACCCGTTTCAGCTCCCCCCTCGGGCTACAAAACTGTAGTTTCAGAACCCTCTCTCCCCTCGGGCAAATCCTAGATCCGCCACTGGTAATAAGCCCCCGAAAATCGGGTACAGCTTCTTACAATTCGCATTAGACTGAGTTTGTGTCTCAAGTCTTTTTGCCTCTTTTCAACTTTAAACGGTCATACCCATATGCGTGGGTGCGCATATTAAATAGGAGTAATTTTTTCCATGCTAGTAATATCCAGTTTCGAATTCTACATGAAATTCTGATTAACAAACTCCATGTGACCATATATTTTCGATGAAATGTACCCATCGACAAATCGTTTAAAGATTTAAATCGTATAAAGCTGTAGAGTTTGTATATATGTATGTATATTTTAATTAAATTCATGTTTTATTCCTTGCAGTATTGTTTGCTTATTAGAATTTTGAATAATTTTTCGGTTCTTATGCACACCCAAGAGAAGGTCCTGTTTTTCCTCTTCATTTTTAGTATGTAATGCATTGTATTCTTGAATTAAAGAAACCCCTCGTTCGGCGACATCATTCACTACCTTCAGCTTGCTGCAAAGTTCCTTACACTTATACACACTGAAAATTCTCGTTGCTGTTCCATTCTGAAACACTTTCTTCTGGGAACGATATAACATCTATTCGCAAAAGTTCAAATAGTCGACTACTATTATTAGTGACAAAATCTTCCAAATTAAGTTTGTCTATTTGATCGATGTCAATAGCAGCTTTAATTTTTCTTTCATAGCAGGTATTATCTTTATTGTTTGTATTACCATCTTTTGCTTTTGACTCCGCTTTTATCATGTTTATTTTGGTCTCGATGGGAACTCTTTCATCAAATAATGCCAGAAAAATCATTTCCTCTGACAAATACCAAAGATGTCTTGAAAATGTCTTTAACGCAGCATTCGCGATCTCTGGATCAAACTTTTTATATTGCTGGAGGCTTTGCAATAAGCGGAGATCATTTTTAGGAGCGTAAACTGCGAGCGGAGCTTCGAACCATTCAAAAATGTAAACAGTTGCAACGAATATACAAATTCTTCGTATCAAAACAAACTTTGTTGTTTTTGTGTTTCAACATTTTTATAATGCGTGTGTGGGTTTCTGCTTTTTAACTGTAATTACAGTGAGTACGTACAAACATAGGTATATGTTATAAGGACTAACGCGCTCATTCAGCATTTTGTTGTTGTTGTGTTAAATATGTGCGTATTTGCATCGTAACCGCGTGTTGGCATGCGTGTTGTTTGTGCTGAATGTGAATTTTAGGATACTGTACCCGATTTTGGGGGATTTATTGCCAGTGGCGGATGTAGGATTCTCACAAAGAGGGGCAGAGGGTCTAAAACTACAGTTTTGTAGCCAGAAGGGGGAGCTGAAACGGTTTTTATGGCGTTTTTCCCCATACGACAAATTTTACAAGGGGGGAAATGGGGGGCTATACCCCTTTCAACCCGTATGAAGATCCGACACTGGTTATTACTAGTAATTTTGACTAAAAAGGCGGAATAAAATTTATTTTAGTTGTTTTACCGTGTTTTTTGTTAAAAGTTCACCACTGCATTAGCTCCCCATAGCTGTACTATCCAAGTTAATTCGACGTCTACAAAATAATGTTGAGGAATGGAATGAATGATTGTCGAGGATTGAGTTTTCATTAAAAAAAATATTGTTTTCACATGCGAAAAATAGTTACAAGCAATTCTTTTTTTTAACCCTCAAGGACCTTAAAAGAAATTTTTTGGATCTAGAATCCAAAATTTTAACTTATTTTTATAAATTATGATCTATTTTACGTATGCCATGAAAGTTTTATAATTATATGTTCAAAAACGAGAGAGATATGAATATTTCAACTTTAACGCTTTTTCCACGATTTTCTTCATCTAAAACAGAAAACCGCTGGTAGCACTATCTAAAAATTAAAAAAAAATTTTTTTTTTAATTTTGGTTTTCATATTTTGATATAATCATCCCATTTTTGAACGGTCTCGGTTGATTTTCGACAATTTTTTTTTTTTGAATCACCCTACTGTCCATAGCTCGCCATCCAAACTGTCCATAATATGCTTACAAATATGGACACTATCATTTTATTAGGTGATTTAAACTTACCTTCCGTGTCCTGGAGTTTTTCCGAAGATTCCGCATTTCTTACTCCTATTTCTGCCTCTGATTGGATAAATGATTTCTTAGATAAGTAGTCTGATCTGTGTCTTCAGCAGGTTAATAATATTCTTAGTAAAAGTTATAGATCTCTTGACCTTGTATTTGTAGACAGATGCACTTCCGTAAATCTCCCTCGTTCGAACCCAGTTTCTTTTCCGGAAGACGATTATCATCCAACTCTTGAACTAACTATATTACTTGCCCATGAAAGTGAAAATAAATTAGCTCCAGATACGCGAAATAATAAAATTTTTAAGTTTAAAAAAACAGACTATGTTAAACTTAATGCTGTTCTCGCGGATTGAGTGGTCCCCAATTTTAAATAATAGGTCTTCGTACTCTTTTTATGATTTCGAATCTTCTCATTATCTGTGCCAAAAAAAAAAATAGTAATTTCAAGCCTTTGAACCCTCCTTGGTTAACTAAACTAAAGCTTAAGTCTTTAAAAAATTCCAAAAATCGCTTATTTAAGAAACATAAAAAGTCAGGCTCTAATTTAGACTTCGCTTGCTATTCCTCTTGTCGTTACAGATATCAACTATTAAATAAACAATGCTACTCTGCCTATGTAGTCAAAATAAAAACTCAATTCAGAGATAATCCGAAACTTTTCTACACTTTTGTCAACTCAAAACGATTGACAAAAGTTATTATTTGGATATGCATTTGGGCCAACGCAGGTAAAAACTTGTATGGAAAAGAGGTAAACTCTGACTTACCAAACCGAGAGACACGGTATACATGGTCCCATTTCAAACTTGGGAAGCTATAGAACTAAAGATCTAAAATAATTTCATGAAAAAATACAGCAACGAAACTGAATAAAACGAAAACATAAAGAATCTATCATATTTGATGATGCTTATTTGTTAAATCGTAAAATCTACACAATTATAGCGAGCTATATTTGTTATCACAAAGAATGTGTTAAGCATTCAAATGTAATATTCACCACCGAGTCAGAAAAATTTATCAAGTTCAAGTTGCCATTAAAATTACTACACATACATCGCAAAGGGTCGTGAAGGGCATAATTAGATTCAACTTAAAAAGCTGGAAAAGTCTGGGTCCCCTCCTAGGGATTGCGCTTAGTTTTGCGATACCTCGGTAATTGGAAACATACATTTTTGAGCCGGATTTATGAAGAGGTATTATATAAAATTTTCTTCATATATAGGGAAAATGACCACTGTGCAAGGATGTGTTAAACATTTTTGATAGGGGAGAACTAATAAAACAATGTTTTAAAATGCAGATCGGGATTTTGGCAGGACCAGTCGTAAAAGAAGATTTAACTTGTCGAAGGTAATGCATAACTATATTAGAATCTATTACGGGGGTTTCAAAAGAGTTAACTGGTGGTAGGTAAGGATATTCAAGACTCATGCTCAATGGTATATCGAAGTAGGTTGTTTTAAAGAAGTTTGTAAACATGTTGGCAACTTCGATGTCGCAAGATTATCGTGATTGGATTTCATAAGAGGTGGGAAGCTGGAGGTTTTTCGTTTTGAGTTGACAAAAGTGTAGAAAAGTTTCGGATAATCTTTAAATTGAGTTTTTATTTTGACTATATAAGCAGAGTAGCATTGTTTATTTAATAGTTGATATCTGTAACGACGAGAGGAATAGCAAGCGAAGTCTAAATTAGAGCCTGACTTTTTATGTTTCTTAAATAAGCGATTTTTGGAATTTTGTAAAAACTTAAGCTTTAGTTAAGTTAACCAAGGAGGGTTCAAAGGCTTGAAATTACTATTTTTTTTTTTGGCACAGATAATGAGAGGATTCGAAATCATAAAAAGAGTACGAAGACCTATTATTTAAAATTGGGGACCACTCAATCCGCGAGAACAGCATTAAGTTTAACATAGTCTGTTTTTTTAAACTTAAAAATTTTATTATTTCGCGTATCTGGAGCTAATTTATTTTCACTTTCGTTGGCAAGTAATATAGTTAGTTCAAGAGTTGGATGATAATCGTCTTTCGGAAAAGAAACTGGGTTCGAACGAGGGAGATTTACGGAAGTGCATCTGTCTACAAATACAAGGTCAAGAGATCTATAACTTTTACTAAGAATATTATTAACCTGCTGAAGACACAGATCTGACTACTTATCTAAGAAATCATTTATCCAATCAGAGGCAGAAATAGGAGTAAGAAATGCGGAATCTTCGGAAAAACTCCAGGACACGGAAGGTAAGTTTAAATCACCTAATAAAATGATAGTGTCCATATTTGTAAGCATATTATGGACAGTTTGGATGGCATTAATATGGTTTAAGTAAATTGTTAAATCACTTTTAGATGGAATGTAAGAGCAAGTAAGAAAAATATTATTATTATTTAGTTTAACTGTAACACAAAGAACCTCCAGATCGTTGGTGCCAGGAACTGTTAATTCCTCAGAAGCAAGCAAGCTATGGACAGCTATCAGAACGCCACCACCGATCTTATATAGAGATCTTTACGAAAAATTTGGTAATTATTGCACATTATTTCAGAATTTAAGACGTTAGAGCGAAGCCAAGTTTCAGTAAAAATTATAAAGTTATATTCAAAATCAAAACTGTTAATGAAAATATCGGAAAGTTTAGAATTCAGACCTCTAACGTTTTGATAATTTAGACATGTGATTTTTTAATCGTTTTTTGTATGGTACTGAGGATTATTAGTAGGACGAGGCAAGTGTACAACATTTGCAATACGTGGTTTGTTTTTGAATTCAAATTCATGAACAATTGTATTACGAGGATACAAATTTACGTCCACAAGAGTATTAAATAAATTTTCCGGAACAGTCAATCTAAACGAAGTAGTCACTTCAACTTTGCTTTAATCAAAAAGTCTATATCATTTCTGTTGTATCTGCAGCTAAGGGCGAAACAAAGATTGATTTATTTGGAGGAACCGCAATCAATGGTTTAGGTGAAATTGGAACAGAAGCCTCCGAAGTAAGTGCAAGCTGATGAGCATCGACAACAGTAGGAGCAAGAGAAACAGTTTGGGCATACGACAAATCTGGCAATGTGAGTGGTGGAGCCGACGACGTGAAAGGAGCAGAAACAGTTAAATTTGAAGAAGAAGCAACCGTAGGAAGAGGGGTACTAATAGTACAAGTGTCCATGTCTTCAACAATGTCTTGTTAGGAAGAAGGTGGTGGTGGTGTCAAGTCAGTTTTCTGCTTGCTTCGAAGGGTCATGTGTTTTTTTTCCGCTTGGGTGAAGAATTTGGCTCATGAATATATTTAAATTCATTGAAAAGAGTTTGGTATTTACTAAATTTTGCAGAAAGCGAAGAAAGTTTCCTACTAATTTCGGAGAAACTTTGCTTTGTCTGCTTGAATGATTTGTAAAAATTGATGTCGGCAAGTCTACATTTCTCACAAGACCAAAGTAAGCCTTTACCTTCATCAATGTGGTCTGCAAGTCGACCTGACACGCCTGCACACTTGATATGAACAATATTATCACATAACCCACATGATAAAAACGGCTCTCCGCAAAATCGCCCAAAAAAAAATCGCCCAAAAAAAAAAGGAAAAATCACCCAAATGAAAAATGACCCAAAAATTTATGAAAAATCGCCAAAAACGAAAAAACGAAATTTAACCCAAGAAAACGAAAAAAAGCCCAAAAATTTTTGGAAAAATTACCCAAAAACAAAAACGAAAATTCACCCAAAAAAATGAAAAATCGCCCAATATTTTACATTGTATTCCCAGACGATATACGCAATTCCCTTGTACGAAATGAGCATTTTCAAGGCCAGTATTTTTTTTTTAAGTCTATTTTAATTCAATCATTTGAGGATATAAATACTTTTTATGTGGATATTATATTATAATACTATTTATGTAGGAAGTGCGTTAAATTTAAAAATTTAATTCATTTTAATTTTATATAATCTCATACTTAAAAATCTATAAAAACATTTCGTACAAGGGAAAAATACTGATTCTTTTTCAAAACAACAAGTTTCTTTGGTTATCAAAAAATTTCAAAAAGAAACAATGACGGCGGAGGTGCTGGGGGGAGCAGGGCGGGGCTTTTTTTACTTTTACTTTAAATACCGTTATCTTTAAGAACTGATTGACGTTTCTTATTTAACCCTTAAATGCACCCTGTATCTTTGGCTTACGGCTTTATTTTTGGTTGGATTTTTTTCAAATCGGTTCTATATTATTTAGAATATTATAAGTCTTAAATAAAAATATAGTTTTTACTTCTATTTATCATACTTTTTTAAAAAATTATGTACAAAGTCAAAAAAAATTTTTTTTTTCAACTAAATAAACACTATTTTTAACAGTTTAACTTCTAGGAACAGATAAATAATTTTGATTAGGAAAAAATACTGACTGCTTTCAAAACATGTCCTTTAGTGATCGAAAAAATTTCGATCTAAAACTAAAAGAATTTTCGATCGAAATAGAAATCTAAAAAAAATTTTCAAAGCTAAAAACGCAGTTTTTATTTTTACTCAATTTTACATAAAATATATTTTTTCGGTAAAAATCGGGGTCCTTAAATGGTTTAATATTGAAAACGAAAGATCACCCAAAGAAAACGAAAAATCACCCAAAAACGAAAAGTGAAATTTCGCCCAATATATTTGGGTGAAATTTCGCCCAAATGCAAAAAACGAAATTTTACCCAACAAAAATGCAAAATCGCCCAATTTTTTTGGGTGTTTTTTCATATGAAAAATCACCCAAATTCGTATGGAAAAAAATTGGGTGATTCTTCATTATTTTTTTTGGGCGATTTTTCTTTGGGCGATTTTGCGGAGAGCCGATAAAAACCGCTCGGTATCACCCTTTGTAAAGCAGTCAGGTTTGGTACAAATCATTTTAAATGAAAATATGAAAATTTATTTAAAATTAAGTAAAAATAATTAAAATTAAAGAAATAATTGTAAAAGAAAATGGAAAAGAAGAAAGATGTAAACTAATAATGTAATAAAATAAAAAATAAATAACTGGCCATTTCAGCCCTTGAAAGGACTTCGACCTAGCTACTTATGATCAATTGTGTTGTGCGTGTTATTAAGTTTGTCCACAATTGACCGAGAACCGGACCTACATGCTTAACGCCAACTCCGAACGGCGATGAACGGAAAGCTCTCGTTCTCAAGAAGCTTTACATGGCATTTTGATTACTCTCTGAGGTTTGCCATTGTCTGCAGAGAGGTGGCGGCCGTACAGAAAAATTACCTGGGTTTCCAAAGTTCTTTGACATAGCGGCCACGCACTTTAACCAACTACGCCACGGACGCCAAACTAATAATGTTCTACTTTAAAAAAGATTTAGAAAAACCAAAAACAAAAAAAAATATAATAAGAATAATATTAATGTATAATTAATTAATAAAAATCAAATATAGCTACTTAAAATGAACTATGCAGTATTCCAACACTGATTAATTTAGAAGTTACTAAAAGTATGCAAAGTTTTATTTTATTAAATACTAGCTTTTCCCGGCGCGCGTTGCTGCACCCTGCAACTATATGGGAACATAATAGGTGTATTCAAAACTTTTCTTAGACTCAAAGTTTGACACCACTGTTATTTTCCACTGCCCATCACAGTTTCCCAGTAGCAGGAGATCACAGTTCAGTTCAGTTGTTGAGTGTTATGCTGCTATCGTTTTTGACCTACCTTAAACACCAGAGGGCGCTATAGTACAACTTTTTTACAAAACCACCTAAAACTCACCAAACCGCTCATGCGATTACAATAAAAATTGGTATATAGTAGTTTTCAGATACGATGAGTTTTTTAGCACTATCTTCTTTGACCCACCTTGGACACCAGATGGTGCTGTAATACAAATTTTTTATAAAATCGCATATTTTTAGTTGTTTTCTTAGGTTACATGTGCAAATATTGACAAAATATAAAATATTTCTTCAATTTAGTAATATTAAAAAAATTACCGTTATTTTGATTTAAAAAACATGAATATATCTTGAAAATTATGAAAAATTTTACTACAACGATATATTTAATGCATCGTTACACAAAATTACGAAAAATCACTCGCGTTTATGACAAACGAAATTAATTTCCTTCAACTATATGAAGCGTTTCTCGCAACTGAACTGTTATTATGACAACTGTTAAAACGTTTGCAAATAACGATTTCAAGCACGACAAACGATTGTGACAATTTTGTGACTTTCGATTCAAATATCTCCGCTGCTTTTTTATATATTGTGTTAAATTTTTTTTTCTTAAAGCTTCATCAAAATACTATGAAAACCTTACTGCAACAATACCGTTAGTTGAGTAAATATATTTTAAATAGTTTTTTCAAAAAAGGTCTGAAATATTGGAGTTTTCCTCAAAAACAGACTCAAAAATTATTTTTGTTGTAAAAATAATTTAAACTCAAATTCTCAAATTTTTAACTCTATTCAAAAGTTATAACATTTGCAAGTAAAAGTTGTTTCAATTTTACGCAAAAATTAAAAACCATTTTTGTGATTCAAAAAGCAAGGCCTACCCCTAGATTTTTTCGAACAAATTTTTTTTTCCAATATTGTGTTTTTATAGTTTAACCGTAGGAGATATAGCATTTTTATTGATTTTTGGGCGGTAAAAGGGGGTGTGACAGACATTTAAGCCATCTCGTACTTGAAAAAAATGTACTGCCAAGATTTCAGCTCTATCGGCTAAGTAATTTTGAAGTTTCCAGCCATCACACAGACAGCGTTTTGCTTTTTGTATATACACGAAAAGAAAAAAAACGTTTATCGCCAGTTTGCCGCAAACGAACTTCGTTTGTCGTGCTTGAAATCGTTATTTGCAAACGTTTTAACAGTTGTCATAATAACAGTTCAGTTGCGAGAAACGCTTCATATAGTTGAAGGAAATTAATTTCGTTTGTCATAAACGCGAGTGATTTTTAAATTGCAGCAATTGAAAACTTCGTTTTTCCCAACTGAAAATTTTGTTTATTTTTCCCTTCGTTGTGCAAACATAACGCTTATAGTTACAGTTTCTTTTTGGACAAATTGTTACTATATAAGGAAATTGGTAGTTTGCTTAATACGCGGACGGAGATAGCAACGGAGGTGCAATCCATAAGAAGTCGGACGGACATAAAGAGAACGATTATTAATATAATAAATAATAATGACCAAAATAGCTTGCGGTATGTATATATAAGATATATTTTCAAGTTGTGACAACTGAATATTCGTTTACGGCAAATACAACTCACAAACGAAGTATAGTTGGTGAATTTTTCAGTTGTATAAAAATAAAATAAATAAATAACTGGCCATTTCAGCCCTTGAAAGGACTTTGACCTAGCTTCTTATGACCAATTGTGTTGTGCGTGTTATTAAGTTTGTACACAATTGACCGAGAACCGGACCTACATGCTTAACGCCGACTCCGAACGGCGATGAACGGAATGTTCTCGTTCTCAAGAAGCTTTACATGGCATTTTGATTACTCTCTGAGGTTTGCCATTGTCTGCAGAGAGGTGGCGGCCGTACAGAAAAATTATTTTAATTCAAATAATTTTCTGTCGCTGCTGGGGTTCGAACCTGGGTCTCCAGGTTCTTTGACATAGCGGCCACGCACTTTAACCAACTACACCACGGACGCCACAATTTTTCAGTTGTGGTAAACGAAAAATTTCTTTGCGTGTATATTTTGGATAAACATTATTGGCTATAACTTTTGATTAGCAAGAGGTACTTAGAAAAGTTTTTCTAATAAATTAATTTTTTAGCTTTTATATTTTTTCAAAATTATAAAAACACAATATTGGAAAAAAAAATTTGTTCGAAAAAATCTAGGGGTAGGCCTTGCTTTTTGAATCACAAAAATGGTTTTTAATTTTTGCGTAAAATTGAAACAGTTTTTACTTGCAAATGTTATAACTTTTGAATAGAGTTAAAAATTTGAGAATTTGAGTTTAAATTATTTTTACAACAAAAATAATTTTTGAGTCTGTTTTTGAGGAAAACTCCAATATTTCAGACCTTTTTTGAAAAAACTATTTAAAATATATTTACTCAACTAACGGTATTGTTGCAGTAAGGTTTTCATAGTATTTTGATGAAGCTTTAAGAAAAAAAAAATTTAACACAATATATAAAAAAGCAGCGGAGATATTTGAATCGAAAGTCACAAAATTGAATATCTGATTGTTTTTTTTCGTAATTTTGTGTAACGATGTTGCATTAAATATATCGTTGTAGTAAAATTTTTCATAGTTTTCAAGATATATTCATGTTTTTTAAATCAAAATAACGGAAATTTTTTGAATATTACTAAATTGAAGATATATTTTATATTTTGTAAATATTTGCACATGTAACCTAAGAAAACAACTAAAAATATGCGATTTTGTAAAAAATTTGTACTACAGCACCATCTGGTGTCCAAGGTGGGTCAAAGAAGATAGTGCTAAAAAACTCATCGTATCTGAAAACTACTATATACCAATTTTTATTGTAATCGCATGAGCGGTTTGGGAGTTTTAGGTGGTTTTGTAAAAAATTTGTACTATAGCGCCCTCTGGTGTTTAAGGTAGCTCAAAAACGATAGCAGCATAACACTCAACGTACATGGAACTCACTGTATACCACTTTTCATTCTAATCGCATTAGCAGTTTATGAGTTTTGGGCAGTTTTGTAAAAAATTTGTACTACAGCGCCCTCTGGTGTTCAAGGTGGATCAAAATTGATAGCTCACAAACACGCACCGTACCAAAAAACTTCTATACACAAATTTTCATGCTAACAGGATTAGTAGTTTATTAGTCTATTGCGGCCTTACAAACATAAGCTCCTTTTTTATATATATAGATAGATATCATTATTTAATGAAAGTTGCAACTTTTTAATTTTTTTATTGTTGGCTATTCTTTCTAACCTTGGAAAAAATTGACCTACATTTTTTGATTTTTCCATTAATAATAAATTCATTTAATATAAAATTTTCTAAAATTCTTTTTTCATGTTTTAAGTAACACCTTGGTGTTTCTTTTGTTACATTGAATTTTAGGCGAACTACTTTTTTTACTTCGCCAAAATTAAGTATTTCATAAGCTCTTGGTTGTTTTAATTTTCTATTATCTTGTAGATTTAATTGTTTATCTGAGACAGTTATCTTTTCTTTCGTTTTTGATCTAGTTGTGACTTTTAATATTTGGTTGATGTTATTTCTAATTTGTTTAATTTGTTCAAAATCTATTCGTGATAAGGCGTCTGCTCCGCAATTATCTTTGCCTTTTATATATTCAATTTCAAAGTCATATTCTTCTAGGTCTAGACGAATTCGTGTTAATTTTGATGAAGGGTTTTTCATCAAAAATAAATATGTCAGTGGTCTGTGGTCACTTCTTATCATGAACTTTCTTCCATATTTTTTTTTTTTTTTTTAGCTTGGTTTTTGGTTTTTTAGCTTTGAACCAAGGATTTCAGGTGGAATGCCTATTCAGTCAAGTCTGCCTTGGTTCGAAAATGGGGTGATAGATTAGTGGGAAGGAAAGGGCAATCAAGTGAAGCACGTGTAGGATGTTCTAAGCGTGGTGGAAAGCCAAAGAAACATGTGAATTTGAATCAGAGGCAAGTGTTATGCCTTTACCTCAGTCAATTCAAGTTATAAGGCAATCTCATCCACAAACTTCTCTACCATCAACTACAACTTCAAGTTGTAAATATTGATGAGTTTTTAATTTCAGTTGATTAGAAATGAGGATAGAAAATTTAAAAAGGTATTTAAAGCGAAGGACCATGGCCTGGCCGGGAATCGAACCCGTGACCTCTGGGGTGGCAGTCGAGCACGCTACCAACTCGACTACCGAGGCCGCCTCGTTACTTACTTAACATACTTATCTGGCGCTTACAACCGAAGGTCGGTTTTGGCCTCGTATAAGAAATTGCGCCAGCCATTTCTATTTTGCGCTTGCTGGCGCCAGTTGGAAACACCAAGTGTAGTCAGGTTATCCAACACCTGATCCTTCCAACGAAGATAAGGGCGTCCTCTTCTGCGTTGACCACCACTGGGCACCGAATCGAATATTTTTTTCGCTGGAGCGTCGTTTTCCATTCGCTCAACATGACTTAGCCAGCGGACCCGCTCGATTTTAATACGCTTAACTATGTCGATGTCAGCGTACAGCTCATACAGCTCGTGGTTCCATCGAATTCTGTACTCGCCATTGACGCAGATTGGACCGAAGATCTTACGAAGGATCTTTCTCTCGAAGGCTCCCAAAGCCTTTTCATCAGAACTGCTCAACGTCCAGGTTTGTGCTGCATATAGTAGGACGGGCATGATAAGTGACTTATAGAGCGTGAGTTTTGTTCGTCGAGAGAGGGCTCTGCTTCTCAATTGCCTACTCAGCCCAAAGTAACACCTGTTGGCAAGAGTTATTCTTCGCTTTATCTCAATACTGACATCGTTGAAGGAGTTTACGCTGGATCCCAGGTAGACGAAGTCCTTAACAACCTCTAAGGAGATGTTGTCAACAGTGACGTTGTTTCCAAGACGCTGAGACTGTTTATTTGTTGACACTAGGTATTTCGTCTTATCTGCATTCACTACAAGACCCATTCGACTCGACTCTTTTGCTAACCTGGAGAATGCTGCACTGACTTCGCGCGTATTATGGCCAATGATATCGATATCATCAGCATACGCCAGCAGCATAATGCTTTTGTAGAATATCGTGCCACTGCGTCTCAAATCAGCAGCTCGGATGATCTTCTCCATCATTAGGTTGAAAAAACGCACGATAAGGAATCACCTTGTCTGAAACCTCGTTTGGTATCGAATGGAGGAGCGAGGTCCTTCCCGAGTTTAACAGTGCTGCTGGTGTTGCTCAGTGTCATTCTGCAAAGGTGGATGAGCTTTGCAGGAATACCAAATTCAGACATGGTGGAATATAGATGATTCCTTATTGGACTGTCGAAGGCGGCTTTGTAATCGACAAAAAGATGGTGTGTGTCGATTTGTTTTTCTAGGGTCTTCTCCAAGATTTGTCGTAGCGTAAATATCTGGTCTATGGTGGATTTGCCAGGTCTGAAGCCACACTGATAAGGTCCAATCAGCTGGTTTACGATGGGCTTCAGTCATTCACATAATATGCTCGACAGGACCTTATATGCGATATTCAGAAGGCTGATCCCACGGTAGTTGGCGCAAATTGTGGGATCGCCTTTCTTGTGGGTTGGGCAGAGCACACTGAGGTTCCAATCGTCTGGAATGCATTCTTCCGACCATATTCTGCATAGAAGCTCATGAATGCATTTAAAAAGAGCTTCGCCTCCATTCTTGAAGAGCTCAGCAGGTAAGCCATCGGCTCCTGCGGCTTTGTTGTTTTTAAGCCGAGCTATAGCTTTCAAGACTTCACTATGGTCAGACAGCGGAACTTCAACGCTGTCGTCCAAAATTGGGGTTTCCAGGATATCATCTCTATTGGCGGGATTGTTGTCGTCGTCGCCATTAAGAAGCCTAGAGAAGTGTTCCCTCCACATCATCAGTGTACTCTGGATATCTGTCACTAGATTCCCATTTTCATCCTTGCAGGAAGAGGCCCCGGTCTTGAAACCATCGGCCAGGCGTCTTATTTTTTCGAAAAATTTTCGGACCTCATTCCTGTCACCATGCATCTCAATTTTCTCGCACTCACGCATTTCCGCTTCCCTTTTCTTTCGCCTGAAAATGCGTCTCTCTCCCCTCCTCTTCTCTTTGTATCGCTCCTTAGCAGCACGCGTTACAACCGACTGCAGGGTGGCTTTGTAGGCGGCGTCTTTTTCTGCAGTGACGTCGCGACACTCTTGGTCGTGCCACTGGTTTCGGAGAGGGCGGTGATAGCCAATCACCTCTTGGGCAGCCGTACGCATAGAGTGGGAAATATGATTCCACTGCGCTCATATATCGTCGATCGGAGGAGTGCTTTCTTGAAGCAGGAGTGAGAGTCGAATAGCGAAGTCTTCGGCTGTTTGCTTTGATTGCAGCTTTTCGACGTCTAGCTTTCTCTGTGCTGGATTGCGCGCATTCTTCGTCCGTCAATCAAAACGTGATCAATTTGGTTGCGCGTCTTTTGATCAGGAGACAGAAAAGTTGCTTTATGAATATTGAGATGCTTGAATCTAGTGCTACTAACGACCATGTTTCGCGCTGCAGCAAAGTCAATCAGCCTCATTCCGTTATCGGAGGTATTGTCGTGAAGGCTGAACTTTCCGACTGTTGGACCAAAGATATTTTCTTTTCCCACCTCGGCGTTGAAGTCACCAAGCACGATTTTTATGTCGTGGCGGGGGCTGCGCTCATAGGCATCTTCAAGGCGCTCGTAGAAGCTGTCTTTGGTCTCATCGTCTTTGTCTTCTGTCGGAGCGTGCGCACAAATCAGGCTTATGTTGAAAAATCTTGCCTTGACACGGATTATGGCAAGTCGTTCGTTCACAGGACATCGCAGAACATGATGTCGTAGTCTCTTGCTAACCACGAATCCGCATCCAAATTCGTGCTTCTCCGCATGGCCGCTGTAGTAGATATCACAGGATGCTTGCCGTGAGCAACCCTGTCCCTTCCATCGCATTTCTTGGATTGCAGTGATATCAGCTTTGTATCTTTCTACGATATCTATCAGTTGGATAGAGGCACCATCCCAATTAAGGGTTCGGACGTTCCAAGTGCATATCCGTAAATCATTGTCAGTTTTTCATTTGCGGTAGTCGTCATCAGATTTGGGGATCATTTTTATCATATTTCTTTTTCGTTTCATTGAAATTTGTTTTTACTTGGTGGGCATCAAACCCAACGCACAACCCTTTAAAGGCAGGGGGAGCCCGCCGCTCAGATTAGCCGTCAAACTAACGGTTGCCAGTTTGACGTTTCTAGAGGACACCACGCAGAGGTTTGAGTCGACTTGAGACGAATTCGACATGGATAATGCTGGCCTCACCAGGTTGAGGCAGTCAGACACGTTGCCATGTGAAGATCGCCCCCTTGACCCTCACGCGTTGCCTTGTGAGGATCGTCCTCCGGGTATTGAAGAATAGGAGGCTTTAAAAGATAATTTTTTAAATAAGAACACCAAAAAACTTTAATGTTTTTGCGTGTTAATTGGGATAAATATAAAGAATGATATAAAATTTCCTATAATAATTGCAAAACGCAATTAATCTTTTTGCAGCGTCTGCGTCTTTAGGAGTTGGGTAACTTTTTATGATCTTATATTTGCTCATCATCTGGGAGAACTCCCTTGTCTGTGCAAGTACGTGACTTCATGGCTAAAGAATGTGCATTTATCGGGATGCAGTTTTAAATTGTATTTCTTACAAATTTCGAATACGTCTTTTTTTGTTGTCTTTTTTTATTGAGCATATGTTACTATCACTACCAAATCATCCATGTAAAGAAATGCTTGGGCTGGGTTGAGGCCTGAGAATGATATTGACATCATTCTCTCAAAAGAATTGGGTGCTACTTTGATGACATAAGGTAGTCTTTTGAAACGAAATGATCCTTGGTCAGTTGAAAATGAAGAGATATCTCTTGACACTTCGTCTAGCTCGATTTGATGAAATCCTGACATTAAATCAAGACAGGAAAAATACTTCGTTTGACCCAATTGGTCTAGGATGTCATCAGTTCTAGATAGTGGATATTTATCCGCTATTAATTTTTTATTTTCTTGTCGGAAGTCTATTACATGACGCCAACGTTTATCTGAAGAACCCGGTAGTGATTTTTTCGGAACTAATAGGATAGGCCTATTATATTCTGACATGGAGGGTTCTATTATATCGTCTCTCCTTAATTTTTCGACTTGTCTATTGGTTTCATCTTTTTGTGAATGCGGGATTCTATAGTTTTTTATATAACCTGGGTTATCATCTTTAATTTTTAACTTTTGTTTATAAAAGTTATTGGTGGATATTTAATCAGTTTCTTAAGCAAAAATGTATGTGAATTCAGAACATAATTTTGTTAGTGACTCGGTTGCAAAACTGGGGAAAGTATTCGATAGTTTATTAATAATCAAGTGAGTCCGTTCAGGATTTGGAGGGTATTATCCAGCAATATCATAATCCGAAAGGTTTTCAGTTTTAATATTTATGTTTTGTAAAAAAAACATTATGTTAAGTGGTATTTATTATTCTTACGTATGGATTTTTGCTTTTTACTATCGTTCATGCTATTAGGATTCCGTTGTGTAATTCTGGGTTTGGCACTAAAATTTCTTCATATGTTGTGTCAATGTATATTTTTCTAATTACCTCTGCTCTTGCTGGTAAAGAAATATAATTTTCAGTTGGGTTATCGTAAACTTGTATTGCAATAGTATCAGGAAAATGGTCTGGTCTCAATATTAACCAGTCTTGTTGTTTTTGAAAATCTAAAATGCAGTTATATTTTTTAAAAAAATCTATACTTAAGATTCCATCGCATGGAATGGGGAAATTTTGGTCGACTATTTGAAAGGAAATCCTATTATGATGTCGCGTTCTAAAAATTTAGTTGCGCCAAAGTGAAGTACGGACAAAACTACACGGCGACATTTTATGTGTAGTCATAAAATGACGAATATTGTTTGTCCGGACTTAATCACTGTGCGTTTCGAGTGGTGCCTAACACACACATGCACGCCAGTGGTAAATAAACCACTTTAGTTATAACTTTTGAAACTCGGTTTGGCTAAAGTTTCTCCTTGCGCTCCATGCTCGATGAAACTGAAATCCCACGAGTGACTGAACGCACGGAATTGCGCGACAAATAAGACGAACAGGACTAGGACTGTCATTGTGAAAAAAAGAAAAAAAATCACTTGGCCAATTCACGATGAGGGTAGCCATTCTGGGTTGTGGAAGGTGTGGAGTGTTGCCACACCAATACTAACACAGATGCCGCCAAGATGGAAAAAACACTTGATGGGTAGAAGGTTTTATTTAAATTTGCTCAAAGATGCACCTGAAAAATCCGTAAAACGATTTTATAAATAGGTGTGAGCAAAGCGTTCAGGTGTCAATACCGGTTTCTGCGAAAACCGCATCTATGCTAGAAAAAAAGATGGCTGTGTTTGGGTTCCCATCTTATGGAACCTAAGTATCGTCAATTTGCACCGCTGGTTGGCTGTTCAGTTCATTCTGAACAGTGTAAAGAGGTGGAAGTGTGCCAAGTGGTGTGGAAAAATTGTGCCAAGAGGTTTTTTGACCAACGGTCGAAAATTTGATTAAAAAAAAAGGACAAAAAAAAAAGAAATATATATGCATACATATTTATATACATTAATAAATATATATACACAGTGAAGTGGTTCCAGTGACGCTGTCGAGCCCAACAGGACAGACGGAGTCCGTGGGATTTTGGATCGGGAGCCGCTAGAGCGAGGAAGAACTAAAGGCCAGGACCTGGGAAAAATCAGGGAGTACTTTTATGCATATATATTTGTATATTTGCGTGTGTGTGTTGGTGCGCTCACCACACACAGTGTTTTACCTTTTTATTGTCCGGTTTTTTTTTATGTTACCGCGCTTCTTTTTTTCTTTTCCGTTTTTCTGTCGCGTGTAGTCATGTTCCGCGTTCCCTTTGGCGCGTTTTTTTTGTTTGTTAGGCACCTCGCACTCGAGCCTAGTTCCGTCCGGAACAGGTAAAATAAATTAATTCCACCGGTGGAATTGTGAGAGGGTCCAAGTCATCTCCTTGGACGCGCAACTAGAGTGCGACCCAAAAATTGGGTCATTTTTTTCCTCCATCGTGATAATTTTTTTTTAATACAACTTTTTTTCCGAAATATTTTAATATATTTATATTTTGTTTTTGTCGATCGATTCATCTTTCCGTCCCACTGTGCATAAGTTTGATAAGACTTTGATTGAGAAGTCTTATCAAACGCACCTGCATCGTTGTCTTTCGCGTCAATACTTTCATTGTATTATAAATACCCACACCCGTCTCCGCTGAGCAGGTGGCAACCCTTGTCGTCGGCACTATTGTGCACTTTGGTTCCACACCAAACAAACGAATCAGCTGTTCGAGGCTTAAATAAAGTCAATTTTAAAGTGCAAAAGTGTCGCGATCGCGCCAGCAAATTAATAAAATTAATAATCGAATACGTGTGCGCGGTTCGTAAAATATAAAAAAATAAGTGCCGATAGTGTCGCGACGATGATTCCGTTTATTATTTGTTCTGCATCTACTTTTCCTATCGAATGTATTATTCCATCGCCGATACCACTTATTTTCGATTTGAAATTGTAATCTATTATAATGTCAGCTTGTAGCAAATATTGTTTAAGAATTGAGATATCTGCTCCTGTTTCTAACATGAATGCGATTAGTTAAGGTATTTTGTATTATTATATAACTGTTTAGATTCAAATTTAGGTGAGCAATTTTTAAACTGGGAAGTTTTTGGGGTTTATTAATTATTCGCCCCCCGGTGGTTCCCCTTGGGGGCTCTGTTGGTTTCCCTGCATGCTTGTGGCGTAGCGTATCCTCGTATTATTGTACCTATTAAAATTGTACCCGTCTTGAATCATTATATTGTTGGCTTCTTAAACTATTATTATAATAATAAAATAATTGTAATAGAATTTACGAATTTGGATACCGCTTCATTCATGTTTGTCAATGATCTTGCTTCCATTATAAGCTTAACGCGCTCATTATTGCAGTTTTTAGCTATTGCTTTAACGCCAATTTGTGTTGCATATTTGGTGGCCAATAAATTGTTAAGGCCATCGCTAAGATAAGAATTTTCTAAAGCCTTCGTTAGGTCTTCGACTTCTTTGGCAAGGGTGATTTTTTTGAGGTTATGATTTTCATGCATTAGTATTTGACAGATCACGTGGGATTTCAGACATGGTGTCAAAGAGAAAGATGCTCAGTATGCTTTGACATTTCATCATGAATAGACTTACTAACGAGCAACGCTTGCAAATCATTGAATTTTATTACCAAAATCAGTGTTCGGTTCGAAATGTGTTTTATCGACAAATTTTGTTCAGCGATGAGGCTCATTTCTGGTTGAATGGCTACGTAAATAAGCAAAATTGCCGCATTTGGAGTGAAGAGCAACCAGAAGCCGTTCAAGAACTGGCCATGCATCCCGAAAAATGCACTGTTTGGTGTGGTTTGTACGCTGGTGGAATCATTGGACCGTATTTTTTCAAAGATGCTGTTGGACGCAACGTTACGGTGAATGGTGATCGCTATCGTTCGATGCTAACAAACTTTTTGTTAGCAAAAAATGAAATTTGACATGAATGAAAAGACAACATTTAAATGAAATTATCTTCAAAAAGTAAATGTCATGGACCAATCTAACGTTTCAAATAAAGAACCGATGAGATTTTGCAAATTTTATGCGTTTTTTTTAAAAAAAAAGTTATCAGGCACTTAAAAAATCACTCTTTAGCAGTCTTGCCTTGCTGCTTTACATTTAACAGTTTTGCAGACCTCTCCTGAATCATATTTTACTGAAGTTTTTAATTTGGTGACTATTTCTGCTGAAGAGTTTTCACACCTTTTAATTTTGTTTTAAATAATGTTACAGCTACTGCCTCATGACTATCTTCTATCTATATATATAAAAAAGGAACTTATGTTTGTAAGGCCGCAATAGACTCCTAAACTACTCATCCGATTAGCATGAAAATTTGTGTATAGAAGTTTTTTGGTACGGTGCGTATTCGTGGGCTATCAATTTTGATCCACCTTGAACACCAGAGGGCGCTGTAGTACAAATTTTTTACAAAACTGCCTAAAACTCATAAACTGCTAATGCGATTAGAATGAAAAGTGGTATACAGTGAGTTTCATGTACGTTGAGTGTTCTGCTGCTATCGTTTTTGACCTATATTGAACACCAGAGGGCGCTTTAGTACAAATTTTTTACGAAACCACCTAAAACTCTCAAACCGCTCATGCGATTAGAATAAAAATTGGTATATAGTAGTTTTCAGGTACGATGAGCTTTTAAGCACTATCTTTTTTGACCCACCTTGGACACCAGATGGTGCTGTAGTACAAATTTTTTACAAAATCGCATATTTTTAGTTGTTTTCTTAGGTTACATGTGAAAATATTTACAAAATATAAAATATTTCTTAAATTTAGTTAAATTAAAAAATTACCGTTATTTTGACATCAAAAACATGAACATATCTTGAAAACTATGAAAAATTTTATTACAACGATATATTTAATGCAACATCGTTGCTTAATAATGAGAAAAAAACAATCAGAAATTTAATTTTGTGACTTTCGATTCAAATATCTCCGCTGCATTTGTATACATTTTGTTAAATTTTTTTTTGTCTTAAAGCTTCATCAAAGTACTATAAAAACCTTATTGCAAAAATACCGTTAGTTGAGTATATGTATATTAAATTTTTTTTTTCAAAAAAGGTCTAAAATTTTGGAAGGCTCAAAATTTGTTTTTGTTGTGAAACTAATTTAAATTCAAATTCACAAATTGTCAACTCTATTTAAAAGTTATAACATTTGTAAACAAAAGTTATTTCAATTTTACGCAAAAATTAAAAACCATTTTTGTGATTCAAAAAGCAAGGCCAATCCCTTGATTTTTTCGAACAAAATTTTTTTTTCCAATATTGTGTTTTTATATTTTTGTAAAAATATTAAAGCTAAGAAATTAATTTATTAGAAAAAATTATCTTAGTATCTCTTACCAATAAAAAGTAATAACCAATAATCTTTATCCAAAATATATATACAAAAAGCAAAACGCTGTCTGTGTGATGGCTGGAAACTTCACAATTACTGAGTCGATAGAGCTGAAATTTTGGCAGCACATTTTTTTCAAATACAAGATGGCTTAAATTTCTGTCACACCCCCTTTTACCACCCACAAATCAATAAAAATGCTATATTTCCTATGGTTTCCGTCGATTTGGCTACATTTTTGTAATTTTGCTTGTATGCTCACTGTCGGCAACTGCACTAAAACTGGGTAATGTCCATCTACTAGAAAACTGGGATGAGCATTATATAAGAGGTTGTGGCTCCGCCCATACAGTTAAAATTTGTATTGTCGAATAGCTTTGAAAGCAAAAGTAGCAATACTTACATACAAACTCAAAATGGAGTTACTATTTGGTGATCTCCTGCTACTGGGAAACTGTAACGGGCAGTAGAAAATAACAGTGGTGTCAAACTATGAGTCTAAGAAAAGTTTTGAATACACCTATTATGTTCCCATATAGTTGCAGGGTGCAACAACGCGCGCCGGGAAAAGCTATCTATCTATCTATATATATAAAAAGAAGTGTACGTTTGGTTGAAATCGCATCACTTCAGAACGGCTGAACCGATTTGGATAATTTTTTTTAAAATGTTCGTTTTAGTCCAAGTTAGGTTTTTAAGGAGAGAAAAATTTACCACGCCCACTTTTTTGATTTATCAAAAATCGGAAAACGGCTGGACCGATTTGGATAATTTTTTTTTTCAAATGTTCGTAGTAATCCAATTTAAGTGTTTACTGAAAGAAAAATTGACCACGTCCACTTTTTCGCCCACTGTTTTGATATATATATCTAAAATCGCAGAACGCCTGCGCTGATTTTTTTTTAAATGTTTGTAATCTATATATATCCCTTTCAGACCCGACGCTTATCTACTGAACATTTTTTTATGATTTTTGGAATATATGGTCGTTATATGGAATGAAAATATTCTCAATGTTTAGGTTTCGCAATTTACATATCCTTCAAGGATTTTCAGGACACGCACAATTGATGCAACTTTATCTGAAACCCATTTTTTTAGCAACAAATGATTCAAATTTATTTGAAACATCAAAATTTATTATTTTTTTAGTTCAAATGAGTTAACTTCACTAGTTTTACACTGAAGTTTTACACTTTATATTTTTTGTAATTGAAGACACAAATTACGTCTGCGGCTCATTTTGACAAAACTAAAAAGTTTATCAAGAATTCCACGCATGTTCAAATAACGGTAAAGCGAATCGCGGAACAGTGTGAGAAACAAAAGAAAACAATAACAAGCACAATCGATTCATTTCGTTCTTTATAACATTCGTTAAATAAAAGTGGAAATATTAAAGATAGAAACCACCCGCACAAACGATGCATCACGGTCTGAAAGGGATATAAAAATAAGTTGCATTGTGTATGAAATTGATGTTCTCTGTAATACGTGAACCGATTTTGTTTCTGGAAATTTCCCATGAAAGGTGACGTCAATACAAAGGTTGTTTTGTATAAATGGTCCTTATATGTGTATTGGTTCATGAATTATAGGCATTTTAGTGAACTTATCAACAATACAGCTGTGAAAAAATACAGGTGCGCACCTATGATGTATATGAGGAAATATTTGCAAGGGTAATTAGAAATAAATGAAATATTGGAATAATTTGGCAAGTCTCACTTTAGTTTGCATTTGCCCGAAAAATATAGGCATAGTAAAAATTTTCCATACCCCCTTTACCGCCTACAAATCAATAAAAATGCTATATTTAAGACTTTTTTGGTCGTATTAGACTAAAATTTGGTAAATAAGTTCGTATGGTTACTGTCGGCAACTATACTAAAACTGGGCGTGGTCTAACTATATATACGCCCACTTTTTAGAAATCATTATTATTCCTGAGTTGTACATGTTTTGATAGTGGAACTTGATGTGTAGACGTTATGGGCCCAAGAGGTAGTTATTATATATTTGAGCGAACATTAGACAAGGGGGAATTTGGCCACACAGTCCAAATTTATGATATCGAATTGCTTTGGAACTAAATGTCGTATGTAACTATGCAATAGACTCCTAAACTACTTATCCGATTAGCATGAAAATTTGTGTATAGAAGTTTTTTGGTACGGTGCGTGTTTGTGGGCTATCAATTTTTATCCACCTTGAACACCAGAGGGCGCTGTAGTACAAATTTTTTACAAACCTGCCTAAAACTCACAAATCGCTCATGCGATTAAAATAAAAAATTGGTACATACACACCAAAAAATTTCTATAGAATTTGGTTTTCATGTAGGTTGAGTGTTTTGCTGTAATCTTTTTTTTGACCTATCTTGAACACCAGAGATCGCTGTAGTACAAATTTTTTACAAAACCACCTAAAACTCCCAAACCGCTCATGCGATTAAAATAAAAAATTGGTACATACACACCAAAAAATTTCTATAGAATTTTACACCGATCGGTGTTCCAGGGAGTCCTACACCGTTCGGTGTTAAAAAACATCGTGTCAAAGTGTTATAATCTTATATCCGAAAGGGTATTTTTTTTCACACCAATCGGTGTAAAAAAGTAAATATCAGATAGGATGTTTATTTTGTACCCCTGTTAGGTGTTTATTTAGAAAGAGCAAAATCATGATTTTTTTTACACCGAACGGTGTAATTTCCGTGTAATAAAAGCTTTTTACAATAAAAAAGAAAAAAGGTTTTAATTCAATAAGTTTATTATTTAATTTTTCTCTGAGAACAATATTTTCGAGTATATATACTTAACAGATTTTTAAATTTGTACATTTGTATCACATACATAGGTATTCAATTAATTATTTTTTTAATTATTTGGTACAAAAAGAGACATTTAAAATTTTGTTTGGACTTGCTTTCGAATTCCGCTCAAATTTTTACAAAAACTGCAACGGGGTTTTCACAAAAACTGCACAAATTACTAAATAAATACATAATGCACTTATCTAACGCACTGAAGTTGAACTTTTAGTTTAATTTTTTTTTTTATTAAAATTTTCACTTTGTCATAGAAACTTCAAGTTTTAATTTATTTGTCAATGATAATGTGATTTCAATGTTGCTCTTCTCCTTCGCTTTTCCTATTTCACACTGATCGGATAAGTTCAGCATTTCACACCGGATAAGCGGTGTAAATTAACACCGTTCGGTGTAGAAAATGTAAATATCCGCTCACCGGTGTGAATTTATCTTGGAAATTTTTTAGTGTGTAGTATTTCTTGGGTACGATGAGTTTTTTGACAGTATCTTCTTTGAACCACCTTGGACACCAGATGGTGCTGTAGTACAAATTTTTTACAAAATCGCATATTTGTAGATGTTACATAAAATTAAAAAATTTCCGTTATTTTGACATCAAAAACATGAAGATATCTTGAAAACTATGAAAAATTTTACTACAACGATATATTTTATGCAACATCGTGCTCAAAAATGAGAAAAACACAATCAGAAATTGAATTTTGTGACTTTCGATTCAAATATCTCCGCTGCTTTTTTATACACTTTTTAAATTTTTTTTTTTCTTTAAGCTTCATCAAAGTAATATAAAAACCTTATTGCAAAAATACCGTTAGTTGAGTAGATATATTTTAAATATTGTTTTCAAAAAAGGTCTGAAATTTTGGAGTTTTCCTCAAAAAAAGGCTCAAAATTTGTTTCTGTTGTAAAAATAATTTAAATTCAAATTCGCAAATTTTCAACTCTATTTAAAAGCTATAACATTTATAGGCAAAAAATATTTCAATTTTACGCAAAAATTAAAAACCATTTTTGTGATTCAAAAAGCAAGGCCTACGTCTTGATTTTTTCAAACAAAATTTCTTTTCCAATATTGTGTTTTTATATTTTTGAAAAAATAAACAAGCTAAAAAATTGATTTTTTAGGAAAAATTATCTTAGTATCTCTTACCAATCAAAAGTTATAGCCAATAATCTTTATCCAAAATATATATACAAAAAGCTAAACGCTGTCTGTGTGATGGCAGGAAACTTCAAAATTACTGAGCCGATAGAGCTGAAATTTTGGCAGCACATTTTTTTCAAATACGAGATGGTTTAAATTTCTGTCACACCCCCTTTAACCGCCCACAAATCAATAAAAATGCTATATTTCCTACGGTTTTCGTCGATTTGGCTACATTTTGATAATTTAGTTTGTATGCTCACTGTCTGCAACTGTACTAAAACTGGGTAATGACCATCTACTAGAAAACTGGGATGGGCATTATATAAGAGGGTGTGGCTCCGCCCATACAATTAAAATTTGTATTATCGAATAGCTTTGGAAGTAAAAGTAGCAGTACTTACATACAAACTCAAAATGGAGTTACCATTTGGTGATCTCCTGCTTCTGGGAAACTGTAACGGTCAGTGGAAAATAACAGTGGTTTCAAACTATGAGTCTAAGAAAAGTTTTGAATACACCTATTATGGTCCCATATAGTTGCAGGGTGCAGCAACGCGCGCCGGGAAAAGGCTAGTATATATATATATATATATATATATAAATATATATATATATATATAAATATATATATACCTATATAAAGAGTGATTTTTTAAGTGCCTGATAACTTTTTTTTAAAAAAAAACGCATAAAATTTGCAAAATCTCATCGGTTCTTTATTTGAAACGTTAGATTGGTCCATGAAATTTACTTTTTGAAGATAATTTCATTTAAATGTTGACCGCGGCTGCGTCTTAGGTGGTCCATTCGGAAAGTCCAATTTTGGGCAACTTTTTCGAGCATTTCGGCCGGAATAGCCCGAATTTCTTCGGAAATGTTGTCTTCCAAAGCTGGAATAGTTGCTGGCTTATTTCTGTAGACTTTAGACTTGACGTAGCCCCACAAAAAATAGTCTAAAGGCGTCAAATCGCATGATCTTGGTGGCCAACTTACCGGTCCATTTCTTGAGATTAATTGTTCTCCGAAGTTTTCCCTCAAAATGGCCATAGAATCGCGAGATGTGTGGCATGTAGCGCCATCTTGTTGAAACCACATGTCAACCAAGTTCAGTTCTTCCATTTTTGGCAACAAAAAGTTTGTTAGCATCGAACGATAGCGATCACCATTCACCGTAACGTTGCGTCCAACAGCATCTTTGAAAAAATACGGTCCAATGATTCCACCAGCGTACAAACCACACCAAACAGTGCATTTTTCGGGATGCATGGCCAGTTCTTGAACGGCTTCTGGTTGCTCTTCACTCCAAATGCGGCAATTTTGCTTATTTACGTAGCCATTCAACCAGAAATGAGCCTCATCGCTGAACAAAATTTGTCGATAAAAAAGCGGATTTTCTGCCAACTTTTCTAGGGCCCATTCACTGAAAATTCGACGTTGTGGCAGATCGTTCGGCTTCAGTTCTTGCACGAGCTGTATTTTATACGGTTTTACACCAAGATCTTTGCGTAAAACCTTCCATGTGGTCGAATAACACAAACCCAATTGCTGCGAACGGCGACGAATCGACATTTCACGGTCTTCAGCAACACTCTCAGAAACAGACGCAATATTCTCTTCTGTACGCACTGTACGCATTCGTGTGGTTGGTTTAATGTCCAATAAAGTAAACTGAGTGCGAAACTTGGTCACAATCGCATTAATTGTTTGCTCACTTGGTCGATTATGTAGACCATAAATCGGACGTAAAGCGCGAAACACATTTCGAACCGAACACTGATTTTGGTAATAAAATTCAATGATTTGCAAGCGTTGCTCGTTAGTAAGTCTATTCATGATGAAATGTCAAAGCATACTGAGCATCTTTCTCTTTGACACCATGTCTGAAATCCCACGTGATCTGTCAAATACTAATGCATGAAAATCATAACCTCAAAAAAATCACCCTTTATATATATATATAAATATTATCTTGTTATCAATGTTGTTTGATGATAGCAAAGAAAAGCGCGACTGTGCTATCAACATAATTCTACGATATCGAACAGATGTTGACGACCCAACGCAACTTAGAGCTTATAAAAAACCAGATATAGAGTTTAATTGCACAAGTTACACGGAAATGATCAATATGAATGACATAAATAACGTATTTGAACCACCATTCACGCGAAGCATTCCGTACGATACATTGAAAGAATATTTAAATCAAGATGATCCACCGTTTAATGATCCAAAAATTCCATCACACATACAAGGAACGAAACGACATGTTCAATTGCTAGCTAGCGTTTCCAAACGGGTTATACCGGAAAATGTAGAGGCTGTTATGGCGACGACATTAGAGAGCCGTGCGATTAATTTTAATTTACATATGTTCTGACTACATAAATTTCAAAAGAGAAAAAAAAATATTATTATAAATAAATAATAAATATTATTAAAAATAAATAAATAAAAATAAAGAAAAAACATAGGCATTTCGCTGATTTTTTCATATAAAGTGCCAAAACTGGCGATTTTTTGAAATGTTTGTATGGGGAACCCCACAGGGGGTTCCAGGGGGTGTGCCACTGGCATGGGTGGGTCGGGCCTCCAAAGTTAGTGGGGGTCGGTCATACATTTGGACTCGATTGGAGCACTCTAAATGGGTCAAAGTGGGTTTTTTCAAAATTGGTCCCTACCCAAAAGTTCGACCCAAATTGGGGGACATCAGCATTCGTTTTAGAGGTATGGTTCCTTCGGCAAAGTTTCTTATTTTGATCCCTAGAATACGATTTTCACAGAGCAATGGGCGATTTTTTGCCTCCCCACAAATCGCCCTGCCTAATATATATATATATATATATATGGGTAATTCCATGAAATTTCGCCAAATCAGCGTCACCACGGGTCTCCGGAATCGCTGCGCCAGGTTGATCATCGACAGTTGGCATGAATACTAGATGATTTTCATAGATTTCAAATTTCGGAACCACCGCCCCTGCTCTACGGCACACTAGCAAAGCTCAAAAAACAGCTGTTTTAGGCCATGTGTTAAAAAAATCATATCTCGGCGTAGAAATAAGATTTCAAACTCGTTCTTACGTCATTCTCTTTGTAATAATACGTACGTTTTAGTAAAAAATTGCAAAACCCAAAGTAACGGACTATAAATGTATTATTCATTGTTATATGCATACGTATTTAAGCCATTTTACAGCATTTTCTTGGGCTTATAACTTTGACGAACGATAATATTTTCTAACTTCCCGGGTTGCATTTTGTTTGTTTACTCAATTTCCAACATTTTGCGACCCAGAACGATCGGTTTTGACCATTTATTGCCTAGTTATAGCGCTTTGAAGTTTGCATTTTTCTTCATTTTAGCCATTTTAGCCATTTTTACCTGCTTATATCTCGCTTCTACCTTGATTTTTTTTCAATCGATTCCCACCAAAATTTAGTTTCAAACACGCATAGTATGATCCAATAGGTCCGGGGGTGTTATTTCGATATATTACATGCTAATGAGGCCAGGGAAATCTGCGCAAATCGAGTACATTTTTTTACCCCTATGTTTAAAAAACGTAAACGGGGTATATTAATTTTGTCACTCCGTTTGTAACGCCCATAAAGAGGCGTGGTAGGTATATAAAAGTATATATATTCTTGATCAGCATCACCACCCGAGTCGATTTAGCCATGTCCGTCTGTCTGTCCGTCTTCCGTCTGTCCGATTACAGCCGTAATTTTCAAGCTATCATCACGAAACTCGATATTTAAGCTTTTATTTAAAAAATAAAGGTCAAGTTCGAAAATGAGCCAAATCGGATCATAACCACGCCTACCTCCCATACAAAGTGACTTTATCAAAATGGTAAAATCTCTAAGAATTCCACAAACATTAATATATGGACTTGAAATTTTGTATATGAGCTTTGATGTCTAATATACACTCTGAGTATGAAATTCAACCAAATCGAGTAAAAACTACGCTTACCTCGCCTACAACGTACTTTACCAAGAAAGGTAAAATCTGTTTTAATTCCACATAATTAATATATGGACTTAAAATTTGCAAATAAGCTTTAATATGCACTCTGAGTATATAATTCAACGAAATCTAGTGAAAACCACGCCTACCTCCCATACATAACATTTTATTGGCTTCTTAAGACTTTTAATATACTGTGGTTCGGTCGTGGGGGTATTTCGGTATTTTAACTTCGAACCAGTCGAAGATCATTTCTGACTAGTTTTTTATTTTTTTATTTGTGATAACTACTCCCGTAAGGAGAAGGTTGACATTAGCTGCATTCCCGTGGCACTGGATCAGATTAAATATCAATAGAATAACTTTAGTTCAACTGTATAACAATTTGGACCATTGTCTTGAAACATCTGTTTGTATACCAATCACAATACAAAATAGCATAGTTTAAATTAGCCAACTTTGTCAGTCTTTTTGAAAAAATGCTTTAAACTTGGCTGTCAGAAAAAGATCCAGAAAAAGAGCTGGTTGTAATTTTTGTTTTTACTTTGTGAATAAAATAGAGCCGCGCTCTAGATCAACGACCACGGGAATGCAGCTATTATTTTAATTTTCATAAAAACTTGCTGAAGGTGCTCAGTGAATCCAGCTTTTTAATCAATGAAATGTTTATCTGTAAAAACGTTTTCGTTATATTTTTATATGGGACACCTTTGTATGGGAGGTGGGTGTGATTTTCACTCGATTTGGTTGAATTTCATACACAAAGTACAAGTTATATATCAAAGTTCATATGCAAAAGTTCAAGTCCATATATTAAGTTTTGGAGAATTTAAAGAAATTTTACATTTTTGGTAAAGTCACTTTGTATGGGAGGTAGGCGTGGTTTTCACCTGATTTAGTTGAATTTCATACTCAGAGTGTATATTATATATCAAAGCTCATACGCAAAATTTCAATTTCATATATTAATTTTTGTGGAATTCTAAGAGATTTTACCGTTTTGATAAAGTCACTTTGTATGGGAGGTAGGCGTGGTTATGATCCGATTTGGCTCATTTTCGAACTTGACCTTTATTTTTTAAATAAAAGCTTAAATATCGAGTTTCGTGATGATAGCTTGAAAATTACGGCTGTAATCGGACAGACGGAAGACGGACAGACAGACGGACATGGCTAAATCGACTCGGGTGGTGATGCTGATCAAGAATATATATACTTTTATATACCTACCACTCCTCTTTATGGGCGTTACAAACGGAGTGACAAAATTAATATACCCCGTTTACGTTTTTTAAACATAGGGGTAAAAAAATGTACTCGATTTGCGCAGATTTCCCTGGCCTCATTAGCATGTAATATATCGAAATAACACCCCCGGACCTATTGGATCATACTATGCGTGTTTGAAACTAAATTTTGGTGGGAATCGATTGAAAAAAAATCAAGGTAGAAGCGAGATATAAGCAGGTAAAAATGGCTAAAATGGCTAAAATGAAGAAAAATGCAAACTTCAAAGCGCTATAACTAGGCAATAAATGGTCAAAACCGATCGTTCTGGGTCGCAAAATGTTGGAAATTGAGTAAACAAACAAAATGCAACCCGGGAAGTTAGAAAATATTATCGTTCGTCAAAGTTATAAGCCCAAGAAAATGCTGTAAAATGGCTTAAATACGTATGCATATAACAATGAATAATACATTTATAGTCCGTTACTTTGGGTTTTGCAATTTTTTACTAAAACGTACGTATTATTACAAAGAGAATGGCGTAAGAACGAGTTTGAAATCTTATTTCTACGCCGAGATATGATTTTTTTAACACATGGCCTAAAACAGCTGTTTTTTGAGCTTTGCTAGTGTGCCGTAGAGCAGGGGCGGTGGTTCCGAAATTTGAAATCTATGAAAATCATCTAGTATTCATGCCAACTGTCGATGATCAACCTGGCGCAGCGATTCCGGAGACCCGTGGTGACGCTGATTTGGCGAAATTTCATGGAATTACCCATATATATATATAGGTATAAAAATAAATAATTTCTTTTTTTATCGCCAACATAATATTTGAATCGTTTTAATTTATAATATATATATATATAATATGCAAAATTATAAACTTACAAATAATCTTGCAAAACCAAAAAATAAAACAAACATGTTTAAACGAGATTTTTCTTATTGGCGATAAGAAATAACATTTTTTTTATTATAAAATATCCTTGAATCCTTCAAAACAACGACTAAATTGCAATATAATCTTACAACCGATAATTCAAGAACGACGGAAAAAATTGTCGCAATGTTTAAATATCGTAGATTGTGCGCTTACCCCTTTATAATGGGTGCGATATGTTGATCATGTAGTGTGGTAACTCTATGTCTCTATTCGACGCTTGTTTACAGCTGTTTTATTTTATTTTTTAAGTACGTTCGCACCCATGGTGTAATTTACAAGGTGATATTGAATTTTTAACTTATCTCAAAAAAATTTTACCCACCCTTGTCAAAAACAGCTGTTCGTAAATTCCAAGCAAAAGTTGCAAAACAATCTATTACAATTTTTTATTGAGTGCAAGCGATTTGATACTTTTCCGCAGCTTGTCTCTTTTTTTCTTAATTTCTCAACATTTTTTTGACAACCGTAGGGAAATGAGTAAACGTCACGATCACCTTGTTAATTACACCATGGTTCACACCTGAACTAATTTTCTCATTTCAGCCAAAAACACAAATGAGATACATATTTAGTTCATTTCCCATAGAAATTCTAATTTGAATATCTAACTCATTTTAACGAAATGAGTAGCAAATGAGATAAATGCACGTTAAACACAGCTCCCAGCATATTAAACTGCTTTGTAAACATACCATTCAAAGTAAAATGTCAAAAAAATTTTGGGCACACAAAATTTTAATAAAAAAAAAATATGATAATACAACAAAAACAACCATCAAACAATATAAAAGTATGAAAAACTTTTTAATGAGATATTAAAATTTGCACATTTGGCTTAGGTGTGAACGTAATATTATTTTCGCGATTGTGTTCTTTATTTAACGTTTTAGAACCCGAACAGATCAGATCAGGATCAGAGAAATCCGCTGAGAACAGGTCCAGTAGTGGAATTCTGCAACTTTTTCGCAACTTCCGATCGGAATCGTAATTTGCGACTTTTTTCGGTTGTCATACTGAAAACGGTATTCACTAACTTCTACTTTCCGACAAATTTCGGTCGAAAAAAGTTTACGAATTTAAGTGAAAAAAGTGGCAGCACTACTTATTTATCGGTGAGAAATGTCATTTTTGTTCAATTAAAAGCTGATAAACCCGGTTTAACTCGGGAAAAAAATGTAAAATTTTGAAAGTTAGACGCCCGAGAAAATAGATTTATAGCGAAAAACTGAAACCACTTTTGCTATTAAACGCATGTCATGACAAAGGTAGTGAAAATGCAGTTTTAAGATTTTATGATTTTAAGAACAAAAACAGCTCTTGTACTATTTTTTTTGTTATTCTAAGGAAACGATGTTATCAGAAAAAGACGTTGTACTAAAAGTTTGTGCAATTTTAAAATATGAGAATGTTTTTGGTGTCAAAATAACAGATTTTTTTTTAAATCAATAAGACGAACATTTTCGCTAGAAAAAAAGGATGCTAGTAGGTAGATTTGCTTTTCGTGTAAAGTGGCGGAATAGGCTTGGTCAAAACTAAGTATACAATAACCTTAGTTAGAATTCAAGTAATATGTGTGTGGAATTTGAGTAAAATCCTTAAAGATTTAGATTTGTATTCAGGTCAAACAAACAGAAAATGAATATTATTAATATAGATCAATAAATATTTAAATTCAAAATGGCGAAAGCGGCTAGAGTTGGTAGCAGCCAGTCGCATAAAAGCTCAATGCTGCAAAAACCTTCAAAAAATAGAAAAGTTCCAATATGTCTACGAACCTTAAAACAATATTTGCTTGATTTTCAGCTAAAAACCAGTGATTCTATTTCGCTCGTCTAATACGGTCGTCTAATAAGTCAATGAGCTCATGAGTTGTATTTGGCGTGAAGCGATGCAATTCTTTTAATTTATTCAACTCTAAATCATAGGAGAATCAACTCTTCGAAGAAATGATAGTTCTAAATTCATTTCACGAACATGAGCGTAGCATCCATTGCTAATAAACTAAAACCATTTAAAGCTACAAAAAAGAAATACTAGAAATTTAAATTTTTTTCCTTTCAAATTAATTTATAATTAATAATTTTAATTTCAAAAAACTTACAGATATGTATTTTCGATTCACTTTTCTACAACAAAATATTCTTCGCAAGTTGTGCGATTCGTTTGCGACAAACTTCCGATACTTTCACCGACAAAATCCGAAAAAAGTGTTTACTGAATACCACTTTCCGAAAATTATCGCAAACAGAACTTTGCGACACCGAATATCGGCCGAAATGTGTTACAGAATCCCACTACAGAATAGGGCGGTTGTCGGATGAGCAATGCTTTTCGTTGTGTGAATAGTACAAATGCAAACGAAACGTAAGCTCATGGAATGCAACACACACACACACACACAAAACAAAACGTCAGCTTATGGTAAAAACTAAGAAAAAAGCACACTGAACACAGCCGATTCTTAGCTAAAATATGGCAACACTTACGCCACTCAAAGAGAGATCCGCCAGCCATCGCACAATGGTCCCAATGACCACTATTGCTGGCCAAAACCTACTTTTTTCACACTCTGTTATTGTTGTTTTGTTGTTGTAATCTATTAGTAAATACTTCAAAACAAACAAAAATGCGCTTTGTTTTTGTAAATACTAATTTACCGTTTAACCGCAAACCATCAAAGTTGAGCTTTCTGAGTAAAATTGTGAAAGCAATTGCGTGCGTGTTTTTTTAAGGTTTTTCAAATATTGTTCTTGCTGAAAAAGAAAAGTTAAAAAAAAGTAAAATATAGAAAATAACACTGATAGTAAGTAATTAAATTTTTATATGTGTAACTTTTAAATAAAGATCTGGTGCAGTGATAAAATCAGTTGCTTAAGGCAACCTATAATATTATTGTGTTTCTTTAATTCTTAAGTTTGAGTGGCAAATTCTTGCAAAATTTTGGCCCAGTTTGCCCCGCCTAAGAAAAAATAATAATAATTTGGGATGTAATAAGCTTAATTTATTATGTTTTGTGATTTTTTGCGATTTTTAAGAAAAACTTTTTTGCAGACCTCTGGTGCTTCAAAAATTCCGAGCTTTTTCAAGTTTGGCATAATCAGAATGCCAAAGATAAAAAACATGCTTGTGTTATGAACTATTTTCTTTATCAAGTTTATCAAGTGTGATGTGCTTACTTCCAGAACAGTGTTTAAAATGCCAAAAGAGGTAGCAAAGGAAGAAAACCAAGTAGAAACAAGTCAAGAAAAAGCAAGTTCATCAGGAGCTGGGCGTCCACGACTGGCATTTTCTGAAAAGTCAGATCGTGGTAAAAGAAAGGAAGCAGCGGAACTTTCAGCATCTATATCTAACGAGACGAACCTGCTGGTTCAAGCAGCGGCAACATCAGCTCGTAAGCAAGGAAGAGTGGAAACATGGAAAGCCCAACAAGACCATCTAAAATTAGAAAAATATGTTTCCAAGACCAAAAAACACCAATCGTAGCTTCAGTGGAGGAGGGGTTAGCATTTCTGCTTGAAAACAACTTCACAAAACAGCAATATTGCAATATACGTATAGAAATCAAGCAAAGAAATTCTGATATTTTTCCATCTTACAAGAAGGTCTGTGCTTCGAAAAGTAAGTGCAGACTTTAACCCTGCAGTAGTCGCGCGGATTACATATGTAATCCAGTCATGCAAAATTATGAATTTCACAATTGTCTGCAATCGATATTCATTGATTTTACGTACTATAAGAATTATGTTTATGTTGTTTTTTTAAATAAATATAATATAAAATAAAGTAATAATAAAAATTAAAACAAATAACTAAACATTGCCATCTCTTATTTTAAACTTTAAAAAACGGATTACATATGTAATCCGCGCGACCACTCTCGTCACATTTTGGTACGCGACTACTGCAGGGTTAAGGTGTGACAGTAAGCGAAAAAATAGCAAAAGCTTCATTACAAATGCTTTTAAACCGCACAGCAACGAGGATTATTGAGATGCAAAATGAAGTTATTGTACCAGTAATGAATTCTGATAAAAGTAACTGCATATCAACGGAATTGATTTTAAGTTATGGATTCGATAGCAGCTCCGGTTGTGAAAAATAGCAAGAATTAAAATGAAACCCGGTCTTCTTACAGTTTCTGCGATCAATTTAATACTGATAATTCAAAATGTTATAAAATCTTAAGATATTAAATTATTAGAATGTATATGAGTATACAAGTTTCATGATTAAAGACATAGGTAATGAAAATTATTTATGTATGCATGTTGAGTTTAATCTTATATACGCAATGTTATGTTGTACATCATAGCAATATTATAGTCATCCCTCGGCAGGTAGAGCTTTATTTTCAACATCCTCCGCCCCGGCAATAGAGAAGTACATTTCTAGCGGATAAAGTAGCTGTATTGGTCTCTTGAGAACTTGCTGATTTTGTAGACGCATGTCGCAAGCACTAACGCGACCATCTCGCCCTTGGTATGCTATCTGAATGACGGCAAGCCTCCATTGCAGCCTAGACTTGTTGTCATCGTGAACTAAAACTACATCTCCAACTTTAATACTGCGAGCTGAACTGATTTTGTTATGATGGATAGAATGAAGATACTCTTCACGCCATCTCTTCATGTAACGTTTCATCAAAACTTGACACAATTCCCACGACTGCGAAAGAGCCGAACCATCAAATTGAATATCTATAGGAATAAGAGAAGAATTGCGATTAACTAAAAGATGTGCTGGAGTCAGCGGCTGCAAGTCATTGTGGTCGTTTGCAATATATGTGAGTGGCCTAGGTTTAATGACACTTTCAACTTCACTTAGCAGCGTTTCCAGTTCATTTGATGTCAGACGTGCCTTTTCAATTGCTGATTTAAGAGCGTTCTTAACGCTGCGTACCAACCTTTCCCAAAATCCTCCCCACCAAGCCGCTTGATCTGGAATATACTTCCATGTTATACCTCGGTGAGCTGCTAACTGCTGAATTTCGCTATTCTTCATTAGTTCCTCAAGTTTTTGAAGTTCTAGGTCGACTCGTTTGAAAGTTTTAGCATTATCTGATATAATAGTGACTGGTACTCCGCGCCTCGCTATAAACCATCTCAGAGCATTCATGCAGCTATTTACAGTCATGTCGCTCACCATCTCTAGATATACAGCGCGTATAGCAGCACATGTGAAAAGCATGTAAGTTAGCAGGTGTCAGCTAACATTGCACGCGTATCCGCTAGAGCCAGAGTATAAATTCGTACGTGACAATATCGCGATCTAAATAAACTACAGCCTCAGCCAGAGACTCTATATTCTATAGACATTGCATGAGATTCACCACATCAATATTGTGAATACCGAATGATGTAAAGATTGGCCCCTGAAAAAACATTGGCACGGGCAGCGAGAAAGCAGCGCTGGCGGCGGACCTTTGTTGCTAGAATTTGTTGATAGACTCTAAAATGTCAAAATGTTATCAACAAAGTTGTCGAGAAGCCATGTTTATTTTATTTTTTCCATTGCAATTCTATGCGGACGGACGGCTGGATTGTGTACATTTTTTTTGCATGCTTTTTGTTGTTACTCAACTTACTCACTTTTGCAGGATTGTATTTACTGTTTTGGCTGCATTTCATTCATTGATCGTCAGAAAAGTTATATTTTTGCGATTTTGTCTATTTCAATGAAGCTATAGAAAAATCGTAATTCTGTAACTTTTTAAGTTCTGATTGGATTGAAATGCATCCAAGGACAAAATTTTACATAATTTATCGCCTATTAAATGGCATCAAAAATTATTTTTTAACTATATTTATTCATTTTTTCCCCTAAAATTTTTTTGCATGGTTTTCTTCTTGCTCAACTTTTTCAGTTTTGCAGAATTTTCTTTACTGCTTTGGCTGCATTTCATTGATCGTCAGAAATGTAATATTTATGCGATTTTGGCTACCTCAATGAAGATATAGAAAAAACGCTGTAACATTTTCAATTCTGATTGGATTGAAATGTACCCAAGGACAAAAATCTAGAAAATTTCAACATATTCATAATGCAATCAAAAAATATTTTTTACTACACTTTTTTTTGCATATGTTTTGTTCTTGCTATACTTTTTCATCTTTGCAGGACTTTCTTTGATCGTCATGCGTTATAAAAGTTATATTTATGCGATTTTGTCTACTTATCTCAAATTATGAAGCTATACAAAAATCGCTTAAACTTTTTTAATTCTGATCGGATTGAAATGAGACCAAAGACAAAATTATAAAAAATGTTATCACTAATCACTAATGGCATCAAAAATTAAAATTTTTTTACTAAATTCCTTCATTTTTTTTCAATATTACAACTATTCTTATTTTATTATATATATATATGTATATTATTATATGTACCTATTCTATACATCCACCCGTTAGCATGTAGCAATGTAGCTGTAGATATGTATCTATATTATAAACTTTTATTTTACATAAAATCATATTGGTCTAGTTGCCACGCAGGACAATCGCCAGCTAGACCAACTAGATTTTATTGTTGTTGTTGTTTTATATAGCATAAGCTGTGATCGTGTGTTTACGTTTTCGATGCAGTTATGATTTTGTATTTCTAAATTTGTAGTGTCTGCAAGCTGCAAAGTAGATTTTTATCTTGAAGTTTTTATAAATGCACTTGCGAAGTGATATTTCTTTCTCTTTACGTCCTAGTGCTATTGAGAAAGCGTCTTTTTGTGACTTGTGTTTTTAGTGTTTTTACCGTGTCCTCAAATATTCAAAAACTTTAGTGTCGTTTGATCGCGTATTTTTTTGAAAAGTGACCGAGTGTAAAATTGAACCATCTGTTTTTTTTAAAACAAATCCCAACTCTTTTTTTAAATTAAAAACTAGACTTTCAAAAACTATATCATCGTTGTAAACGTGTATTTTTGAAAAGTGACCAAGTGTTTTTAAAATTTAAATTATACCCATCTGTTTTTTTTTCAAAACAAACGCAAAAACTATTTTAAAAAACAAAAAATATGTCTGAGTACGTATGTTCCGCAAAAAATTGCGAAAGCGTGCCTGATATATTTTCAGCCACCATTAGAATGTTTCGGTTCCCAACCGATTCATTGCTACTGCAAAAATGGTGCGCTTATTTAAAAATAGTGTATGAAGCTGACATCAGCTCAAAAAGTCGAGTATGCAGCAGACATTTCGACTCATCTTGCATGGGAAGCAAGAAGTTGAAACAAGGTTCAATTCCCACCATTAATCTTGGTAAGTATTATAAACTATTTTTATTATAAGCAATTTTTCTACTATTTCCTTTTTCTTAAGCTTTCTTTAAAACGACTTGATGGTATTGTATTATTTTTCTGATGGAAAATATATATGCCACATGCGATTTGAACGTTAAATTATTTTATTTAGAGGGAAAAAATTTGTTTTGCAGTCATTTTAAAATAGTTGTGTCTTGTTTTTTAAATTTAAATATAAATTTAAAATATATATTTTTTATTTTTAAAAATTATTTTGAAAATTCAAAGATGGAGTTCTAATTTGTATTTTAAAAAAAGTTGAAAATCGGCCAACATCATAGCTCGGTTCCGGATCTTCTGAAAAAGTAAAATAAGAATTCTTTAAAAAAAAAAAAAAAATATAAATACGTAAATGCTCATTTTTTACCAAAATAAAATTAAAAATCTGAAAAGTTAAAAAAATTATGAAGAGCAAAGAAAATAAATTTGTATAAAAACTAGAAAATTTTCTAAAGCTGCTCAGATTGGTAAAAGATGTGTAGAATTACATTGCAAACTGATTTAAAGAAGAAAAAATAAGTCAGTCGATTAGCTTGTTTGGCGTAGTGTGGCCCTTTTAGATATAGTATGTGTTAAGAAAAACGCATTTAAGGTAAAATGTACTCTTTATAAGTACTCTAGCGCACCGGGTTTTAAAAATGTTTGCCAAAAACCTGCCTTAAATGTATACAGTATACGCTCGAAAATTAGAACAACTCTTTTTGTTTGCTTTTAATACTGAAAAATTGCATAGTCGTCATATCATATAAAATTTTTCGTAGGAATGTTCTGTCATATCTCTCTTCAACGACGCTCTTTATCTCTACTCAACGATTGAATAAGAGAGAACAATATGTTTGAATTGAGCGAGCACAATTTTGTTTTTGAAATATTTTTTTGTTTTTCTTTAAACTGTGATGAATTTTAATGTATCGGTATGTTTAGTGTTCTTTTTATATGAATAAAAATAAAATAACTTTAAGCCAAACTGTTTTTTTGTGTATTTTCTAAGCGAAGATGCACTTTTATGTTAATTTTAATTTAAAAAAAAACCTTTGGTAATTAGAACATCTGGAAAATTAGAACTACCCCGGGAACAAAGTGGTTCTCATTTACGAGCGTCTACTGTATTAACAAAAATCATTTTTATTTTTTATTGTTAGTATCGCTATTTTTTATGTCAGAATTCAATACTAATTTATCTGTATACACACTGAAAAAAAAATGTTTTAAAATTGACGACAATTGTTATTAATTTGACGATATTTGTGTTTAAAAAATAGCTTGCAACAAATTTCGTCAAAGTAAGAGCAAATGTATTTAAAAATTTTGAAAAACATATGAAAAAAAAGTCAAATTAACAACACATTTTGTGAACACATTGTGTTTAATTTTAAGCTAACTTTTTTTTTTCAATGCACGTATGTTTTGAACACATCTTATTTAAAATTTCATAGTTTTTAGGTCATAATGATGAAAATATTCATTTGCCTGAGCTTAAATGCATGCTCCGGGAATGCATAAGAGCATGCGATATTTCAGGATGTGGCAAAGATGCACGAGTCGGAAGAATGCATGCATTTCCGAATTCCGAATTCGGCGTAAAGCTTGGCTGGAGGCATGCAATTTGCAAGAAAAAACAAACAAGCAATTGTTTATATGTGAAAGTCACTTCAAACCGGAAGATATAGGGCTCCGGTATTTAAATGACTCCGCATTTCCTTCTTACGGAATTTCAGGAGCGGAAGAAGCTCTTAATATTGAGAGCAGTATTTTTGAGGAAACTACAGAAGATCGGCAGCAAAATGTATGCGATAACTGCTATAAATTTTGCAAGCTCGCCGATTTTTATAAAAAAAAGTGCGTGGCGCTAAGTATGGAGATTGCAGAGAAGGAAGGCTCACATAAAAAATCTCAAGAAGATCTTGGTCAAAAGATTGCATTTTTGGAGCAAGAATTGAAAAGTTTGAAAGAGTCTACGAAGCAACTGGAAGAAACAGCAGTTGCTTCGAACTTCGCACATGCGAATTTATTTTCAAAAATAATATTGAGCGAGCGGAAAATAAGAGAATATATCAATGAGGAACGCGAAATGTTCCAAGCATTAAACTATTACTCTTCAAGGGCCTATAGGTTCCTTAAAAATGAACTGCAGTTTAATTTGCCCAATATAAGCACTCTTTGGAGATGGCGCCCTATAAAAGTCATCATGCCAGGTACAATTAAAGCAAATATTGATTGTTTTACGAAAATATGAATAATATAATACTTATAATAATATAATATAATAATAAATTCTTATTTATATTGAACTTATCACCACATAGGCATTAGCGATGAGATGGAGGAGCACTTCTCTAGATTAGCTGCCAGTATGGATGAATCCCGGAACTGTGTGCTAATGTTCGACGAAGTCATCATTAGAAGAGAACTGGAATACAATGTGCTTCGTCGACATAGGAGGTGGTCAACGCAGCAAAGTTCTTGCCACCACATTACAGGCCTTTATGGTGAGAGGGTTATTACAGAATTGGAAATTTGTGCATAGCTTTTATTGCACAGCTCACGCAATGAATGCTAAGTCGTAAATCCAAGTCCTTGTCCAAATCCTAATATGGTTTCATCCATTTTATCTGTTAAAGAGGCCTTTATTTTCGCGAAATTAATGTTGTAAAGAATTTACTCCATTTTGTTTGTTTTTCTTATTTCAGGTGACAACTTATATCCAATTTTGTTAGGTGTGATACAATCAGTATTAAAGTGTGGCTTTAACCTAAAAGCAATAATAGCTGATCAAGGCTCAGCAAATATTCAGTGCGTTAGAAAGCTAACGAATTCGTTCCAAAATCAATATTTCGATATTTTGGGACCAAAAATTTATATATTGTACGACTATTGTCATTTGTTTAAGAGCATAAGGAATACATTGCTTACAAATGATGTAAGTACTGAAAAAGGGGTGGCTAGTTGGGAGGTGCTGAGAGAGCTTTACAGGATCGACCAGTCCAGTACCCTCCGAATGTTGCCAAAAATTACGGAAAAGCACATTTTTCCAAAAACTTTTGACAAGATGAGGGTTGGACTTGCAGTTCAGGTATTAAGCAATGCCTTTTCTTAAATCAAGCAAATAAAACGAATGCTGAAGCAACTTTGCATTTTATTCAGAAATGCAATAATGGATTTGATTATTGCGATAGCAAAAACTTATATGATAAAAATATAAATAAGCGTCCGGTAACAAGAGACTGCAATAAATTAAAAAAAATAGATGAATAGCATTGCGGGCTTAATATTTACATTGCGGTCTTGGTTGCGGTCTAAGTGAAATTTGTGATGCTTGGAAGGTTAAATCAAGATAGCGTAGAAAATTTTTTTGCTGTGCTTAGATCACAGCTAGGCAACAACACCGAACCATCCGTGAGAGAAGTACAATACCTCTCAGCAAGAATTTTATCGATGAAGCTCCTGACACATAAGTTTCATTCTCAAAATTCCAATTGTGAAAACGATAATGATCTTATGTTGGAATGGAACTTCATTCCATCCGATGAAGGTTCGCCTTTTATTTCACCAATGAGTCCGTCCGAGCTAATTGAAACAATAACAGAAGAACTAGAGGAAACTTCTGAGCCCACTTCCTTAAGCCCGTTGGAAACAGCAGTGGGTCGTTATTTTGTCGGGTACGGTTTGACGGCCAAATTTGAAAAAAAAAATTAAATGCCAAAGATGCCAAGAAAATCTTTTAAAACTCGAAAAGTTTTCTTTCGACTCTGAATCTTTTCTTGGTATCAAAAATTTCAGTGACAGTCATCTTCTTTTAAAGAATCCGTCCGATGACTTCTTCGAGATTTGTGCACAACATTTTTCGATATACAAGGGTATATTCGATAAAAGTTGTCACGAATCAGGATTGAAGAAGAATATTATCAAGTCCTGTATTGCACACTCAAATCGTACAACTCCAGGGTGGTTCGACGAAAATGGTAGTTGTTTTGAGCACAGGCGAACCATTCTAGATTTTTTGATAACTGTTTTGATTCGAAAGAACTCAAAATGGTTAAAAGAAAAACTAGAGTCCGAACAAAAGAATAGCAAAAGAATCCGATCCAACGAACGGCAAGCCCAAAACAATGCAAAGATGCAAAGGCTTGTCAATTGTTAAAAAGTCCGTTTGTCCGTCTGAAAGTCCGTCTGTCAAATCGTCGTTTTGATTTTTAAAAGAATCCGTCTGTCACTTCGTCCGTTTGTCCTTTTTTCTTTTTGTCCGTCAGTCTGTTAGTCTGTCAAAATGTTAATCCGAATTAATTTGCTGTAGGAAATCGATGTTGTTGTCTAAGTCCGTCTGTCTGAAGTCCATAGTCCGTCTGATTGAATTTTTGGTATTATTATAAAAGTTTTTGCTATCACAATAATTAAGTCCATTGGTCGACATCTCAGCACTGTGCAACTAGCTACTGAATGGACCGTTTTTTTCAGAAGCAATGTGTTCCTTATGCTTTTATTCATTTTTTTGTTTTTTGTTGCTTTTACTTAGAAGCAATTTTTTTCTTCATGCTTTTATAAGTATTTTTATTTTTTTATGGATGTAAATTCTTACAGCCGCATTCATAAAAATATTTGATAACAGCTTGCAAACGTTAAATAATTCCAAAGCTTTTTAATATTAAAAAACTTTAAAAATTTTGTAAAATATGCAAAACATGCATAAACATGTTGTAACTGCTTTTTGGTTCAATATGAATATTAAACTTCTTAAGTTTTTTTAAACTGTTGTATGTACTGCACAATTTGTCATTTTATTATATTTTTTTAAATATTTTCAAATGTTATGATAAATTTTATTATATATATTTTCTTCTTTTTTTGGAAATGTTTTTATATACATATTTTGAATAAAATATTTATATAAATATTTCTTTGTAATACTTTAAAAACTTCAAGAAATTCTTTTCTGCTCCATTTTTCTTAATGATTTCCTAAATGTTTGTTTTATGTACAAACACTTTATTACATGCATTCACTTAAATTTGTTTTTGTATTTGTTACTGAAAAAAAAATATTTATTTATTTTATATGAAAATGTTTGCTAAATGTTTATTTTCTGTTAATACTTTATTATATGCATTCAACAAAAATATGTTCGTAGTTTTTTATTGAAAATAAAATATTTATTTATTTGAAGTGAAAAATTAAATCTTTTTATTGGATATTTTAGTGGAAACAAAGTAAGTACAGCAACAACAATAAAATCTAGTTGGTCTAGATGCCGATTTTCCTGCGTGGCTATAATACAAATAACAATAATAGTTGTAATATTGAAAAAAAATGAAGGAATTTAGTAAAAAATTTTAATTTTTGATGCCATTAGTGATTAGTGATAAAATTTTTTATAATTTTGTCTTTGGTCCGATCATTTGAATCCGATCAGAATTAAAAAAGTTACAGCGATTTTTGTATAGCTTCATAATTTGAGATAAGTAGACAAAATCACATAAATATAACTTTTATAACGCATGACGATCAAAGAAAGTCCTGCAAAGATGAAAAAGTATAGCAAGAACAAAACATATGCAAAAAAAAGTGTAGTAAAAAATATTTTTTGATTGCATTATGAATATGTTGAAATTTTCTAGATTTTTGTCCTTGGGTACATTTCAATCCAATCAGAATTAAAAATGTTACAGTGTTTTTTCTATATCTTCATTGAGATAGCCAAAATCGCATAAATATTACATTTCTGACGATCAATGAAATGCAGCCAAAGCAGTAAAGAAAATTCTGCAAAACTGAAAAAGTTGAGCAAGAAGAAAACCATGCAAAAAAATTTTAGGGAAAAAAATGAATAAATATAGTTTTTGATGCCATTTAATAGGCGATAAAATTATGTAAAATTTTGTCCTTGGATGCATTTCAATCCAATCAGAACTTAAAAAGTTACAGAATTACGATTTTTCTATAGCTTCATTGAAATCGACAAAATCGCAAAAATATAACTTTTCTGACGATCAATGAATGAAATGCAGCCAAAACAGTAAATACAATCCTGCAAAAGTGAGTAAGTTGAGTAACAACAAAAAGCATGCAAAAAAAAATGTAAACAATCCAGCCGTCCGTCCGCATAGAATTGCAATGGAAAAAATAAAATAAACATGGCTTCTCGACAACTTTGTTGATAACATTTTGACATTTTAGAGTCTATCAACAAATGCTAGCACCAAAGGTCCGCCGCCAGCGCTGCTTTTTCGCTGCCGTGCCAATGTTTTTTCAGGGGCCAATCTTTACATCATTCGGTATTCACAATATTGATGTGGTGAATCTCATGCAATGTCTATAGAATATATAGTCTCTGCCTCAGCACAAACAGCCACAACAGTAGCAGCAATAACAACAATAATAACAACATAGCACCAGCAAGCAGTGCCCACTGCAACAATTGCAGGAATAACAAACTACAGCGTCAGCAAAAACAGCCACAACAGTAACAACAACAACAACAACAACAACAACAACAACAACGACAGCAGCAGCAACTCAAGGCGTAGGGATAGATTATCTTTTGAATGTTAAGTTAGTTTTTAAGATACGCTCAATAAACAAACTTTAACACTGGCACATAGTGCCAAAAATAAATAAAGCGTTTTAACTCGAATTAACTGGCGCCCAACGTGGGGCCACGCGAAAAAAATTATAGTGCGTGGCAAGGGTTCGGACCCTGAAAGAAAATAAAAGGAACAAATTTAAATTCCACATAGTGGAAAGAAACATAAAGCAGTCAAAATAAGACAAACAATTGAAAATTCAAGTCGAACATTTTAAATAAAGAGTTCTAAAAATTTGTAAAAAAAAACTTACCCATATCTGGGATAAACTGACCTGAAAATAAAGAAAAAAAAAAACAATTTATTTCGAAAGAAAAAATTGACAATATTAAAAATACAAACACTTAAATTAAATCTAAAAAAAAAATTCATAAAAAATTGAATCAAATTAATTAAAATAAAAAATAAGAATAAATTAAAGGAACTAATAAGAAACAAGGAACTTACCAGTAACTGGAAGAACACTTATTGAACAAAAAGAACTACAAGGAGGAATAACTGGACAACATGGATGCTGTTAAGTTTATGTAAGTAAAGTGCTCAGCAAGCATAGGCAGAAATTTTGATTGAAACTTATGTAAATTGGATCTTTAAACTTATTAATTATATTTTCCTGTAATTTAGTTGAAGTTAAAAGCGTAAAAGCAAATAATTCTTTCATTCAAGAAATAAAATTACATTTGCGTAAATTAAATACATAAAATTGAGTTGCGATAATCGAAAATGGATGCTCAAACCTTGCAAGGTCTTTTAAATGCTGCTATCAAAGCAGCGACGGAACAGACTAAACGTGAGTTTCAGGGGAAGCTAGATGAATTAACGAACAGACTCACTCAAATAGAGACACCTTCGCAAGTTGAGGACTTTAAAGAAGTGACAATAGAGCCAGGCAGAAACTGTGACGAATCACTTGACCTTGTAAAGTCCCTGCCTGAATTTTCTGGGGACCAGGCACAATATGTGTCCTGGAGGCATGCGGCTCACACCGCCTACAAAATTTATGCAAATTATGATGGTAGTTCAAAACACTACCAAACTGTTGCGATAGTCAGGAACAAAATAGTAGGGTCCGTCGACATGGTCCTATCATTCTTTAACACCACGCTTAATTTCCATGCAATTATTGCAAGACTCGATTTTACCTACGCAGATAAAAGACCTATCTACCTTATAGAACAAAAAATGTCGACAATGAGACAAGGTCGATTAACAATTGTCGAATTTTATGAGGAAGTGGAGAAGAAACTAACACTTCTAGTGAACAAAACAATAATGACACACAGCGGACAGACTGAACTTATTGAGTCTCTTAACAACAAATACAGACAGGACGCACTCAGAGTTTTTATTTTCGGATTGAACAGACCGCTATGCGACGTTCTATTCTCGTCCAGGCCAAGCGATATGCCTACGGCCTTAGCCCTAGCTCAGGAGCTGGAGGCGAACCATGCAAGATCACTTTTTGCAAACTCATTCAACAATCGACCGGCGCTCATGCCACAAAGAGGCAGTTTGCCGCAATTTCGTAGACTCCCCATGAGGCCCCAATGGGAACGACCCGTCCCAATGGAGATTGATCCTTGTTTATCACATTTTCGACAAAACAGACCATCGCAGGAACAAGAAAGACCACTGTTCACTCAAAATAGGCCAATGCAAAATAGACAACCCTTTCCTCGAAACCAAGGACCACGAGGCCCATTTCCCAATAGACCATCAAATAACTTCAACACAGAAAGGACTCAAACAGCTAACCATGAAGAGAGACTACTTAAAAGACAATATGAAAGCGACAGACAACATGTTGCCAAGCTACAACGTATTAACCATTTGAAACAGCATGAACACAATGACAGACACATACCTGGAATTTATGTTGGCAGTATCCCTTACTTTCCCAGCGAGGACGAGGACGAAGATCAAATCGTACATAGGAACACCCCAGAGGATGAAGACATAGAGGATGCGGCAACTGACGAAATCAATTTTTTAGACTATAATCCCTCCTGCCATACGTCAGCAGGAAGTTCGCGGGCAAAGAATTAAAATTCTTGGTCGACACCGGTGCCTCGAAGAATTACGTTAAGAATCTTAGTTTTTTAAAGGGTATAAGTAATTTAGAAATTCCTTTCACAGTAAAATCAATACACGGTACCGATAAAATTCTGCGAAAATGCATTATCAATATTTTTAATAAAAACGCAATTTTCTATATTTTACCAACTCTCCACACTTTTGATGGAATAATAGGTTTCGATCTCCTTAGAGATATAAATGCTCTTCTTGATATGAAGAAGGGGATTATAAATTACAATGACGGGAATGAGAAGTTGCTATACTTTTATTGTGAAAATGTTAATAATATAGTCTTAGGGCCCACCGAAAGTAGGCAGTTATCGCAATGAATTAGAGAAAAATCAGGGGTTTTTTGCTGACCCAAATGAGGCGTTACCATACAATACCAGCGTCATAGCAACTATAAGGACAACTGACAGTGAACCGGTTTATTCAAAAACGTACCCGTTTCCAATAGCAGCTGCTGCTTTCGTAAAAGAGATAGAGGATCTCTTAGCTAATGGAATACTTAGGCCGTCACGCTCACCATTTAATAACCCGATATAGATAGTAGACAAGAAAGGATTCGATGCAGAGGGCAAGCGTAAGATGCGTCTAGTAATCGATTTCAGAAAGTTAAACGAGAAAACTATCTGTGACAAATAATTCTATCTAACCTAGGGAAATCCAAATATTTCACGACACTAGATCTTAAGTCGGGATTCCACCAAATTAACTTGGCTGAGCGAGATCGTGAGAAAACTGCTTTCTCCGTCAATAATGGCCCAGGCATATTTCAACGAGCACTAGATGATGTCCTGAGGGATCAGATAGGGAAATGCTGCCACGTCTACATAGATGATGTTATCATCTTCTCTGAGACAGAGGAAAAACACTTGGAGGATATTGGTACAATTTTGTCGAAACTATTCGAAGCAGGAATGCGTGTTTCAACTGAGAAATCGAAATTTTTTAGAACAGAAGTAGAGTTTTTGGGTTTTATGGTGTCAGGCAATGGAATTAAAACTTGTCCTGAAAAAATCAAAGACATCATAAATGACGAAGTGCTGAAAACTCTCAGAGCACTACGATCATTTTTAGGCTTAGCGGGATACTACAGGCGTTTCATAAGAGACTACGTGAAAATTGTAAAACCGTTAACAAAATTCCTTAGGGGAGAAAATGGACATATAGGGTCCAACCGCTCTAAGAATGTCAAAATAGAATTCGATAACGAGGCACTATCGGCTTTTGATAAAGTAAAAAAATCTTTGCATCCGAGGATGTTCTCCTTCTGTACCCTGATTTTGAAAAACCAGTCGACTTAACAACGGACGCTTCTTCTCACGCAATTGGTGCTGTTTTATCGCAGAATGGCCGACCAATTACGATGATATCGAGAACCCTGTCGGGTACTGAGGAAAATTACGCTACGAATGAGCGTGAGTTATTAGCTATTGTGTGGTCACTACAGAAATTGCGTAATTATTTCTACGGGACCAGACAACTTAATATTTTCACAGACCATCAGCCTCTTACATTTGCAATATCTGATAAGAATCCAAATGCGAAGATTAAGAGGTGGAGAGCCTTTGTAGAGGAATTTTCACCGAAATTCTTCTATAAACCAGGGAAAGAAAATTATGTTGCGGATGCATTATCTAGGCAACATTTGAATTTGTTAGAAGAATCCTCTGACTCAGAGGCTGCTACCCTGCATAGTGAAATTTCTCTGACAAAAACCATATCTACCGTTCAGAATCCACTTAATTACTTTAGAAACCAAATAGTCCTCTGCAACGGAAGGGAAACCGAAAAAAAGACAAAAATAGTTTTTAGATCAAGAATAAGACACACAATCACATTTGTGAATTTAGATGATCTTTTGGTAATACTTAAAGAGGTGGTTAACCCCGATGTTGTAAACGCATTATACTGCGATTTACCGATTCTAGCTCAAATCCAGGATAAATTAATAGCAGCATTCCCCTCAGTCAAATTCCGCCATACTAACCGAATCGTAATAGATGTCCTGAATCTGGATGACCAAACAGAAATCGCGGTAGCCGAGCACAATCGAGCTCACCGAAATGCACGAGAAAATGTGCAACAAATTCTGAGGGACTACTTCTTCCCAAAACTTAGACAAAAACTGAAAGAAGTAATATCGACGTGCAAAATCTGTTGCGAGGCAAAATATCAAAGGCACCCCAATAGAGTCGAAATAGGCCAAACACCCATACCCTCCCATCCAGGAGAGATATTGCATATCGATATCTACTCAACTGATAAACAACATTTCCTCACCTTAATAGACAAATTTTCAAAATATGCGATTGTAAGCCCTATTCAGTCAAGAGCAATTGTTGACATAAGGCCACTCATATATATGATTGGTTTTTTTAAAGATATCAAAACCATTGTATGTGATAATGAACATTCATTTAATTCTGAAACTATAAAAACAATTCTTTAAAATACCTTTAACATTTCTATTTCCACTACACCCCCATTCCATAGCGTCAGCAATGGGCAAGTAGAAAGATTCCATAGCACCCTTACAGAAATAGCTAGGTGTATAAAACTGGAAGAAGGCATTTCTGATACACCTGAGCTAATATCACTGGCAGTCACAAAATACAACAGAACAATCCATTCGATTACAGGTTATAGACCCATAGATATAATTCACTCGGCACCCCATACACTAATAGAAGAGATAAGACAAAAACTTGCTAAAACTCAGGAAAGAAGCTTAAAATATCACAATAAGAATCGCCATATACGAAACTTCAAACCCGGTGACAAAGTTCACGTAAAAACAAATAAGCGAGTAGGCAATAAATTCACTAAACTCTATATTGAGAAAAGTATTCAAGCAGATCTGGGAACAAAAGTTCTCATTGATGGAAGGGAAGTCCATAAAGACAATCTAAAATAATTTTTTTTTATCTTCTCTCCTCTCTCTCTTTACTATTTCAGACTTATCCTACTAACAATAACCCGGTGGACTCACGCGAAAATACTTAACTACACCAGCTCCTTTTATATCCCAGTAACTGAAGGAATGGTGGCCACTTACGACCATTATGAGTTTTTATTACACATAACAAACCTAACAGACTACGGAAACATAGCCCAAGACACCGAGAACATACTTGATCATTTTCCACAGTCCCATATGAGGAAACTGCTAAAAGCTGATGTTGACCAAATCATAACCCTACTGAATGCAGTAAGGATTCACCACCGACACTCCAGAAGTATTAATTTTTTGGGAACAGCATTAAAATACATAGCTGGCACCCCGGACTTTGATGACTTCAACCTAGTGGTAACTAAAGAGGAGGCCTTAATAGAAGCCAACGATCGACAGATTATCATTAACACCGAACTGCAAATTAAAATAAATCAATTGACAGAACCAGTTAACAAACTACTAATTGCATCGAAACAAACGCAAATAGACATAGGACATTTATTTGACTTAGCCATTGCTAGAAACAAGGCCGTAATAATAAGTATTGAGAATGCCATTTACTCGAGTACTCTAGCAAAACTAAACATTGTAAATCCAATAATTCTAGATAGCAAAGAAATTGAAAATGTATTAACTGCTGAGCATTTTGCCAACGTTAGCATTAACGATATCCAAAGCGTATCAAAAATAAAAGTTTTCCAAAATAATGATAATATATATTTTATAATTAAATATCCAAAAATTTCCAAAATATGTAATAAAATTAAAATACTGCCAGTAATACATAAACACAGAATATTAAATTTAGAAACCGACACTGTAGCCGAGTGTAATAAACTACACCAACCGCTAGATAACTGCGAAGATGCGACTGCAATAACATTTTGCCAACATCTGAAAGGAAGTTCCTGCATACAACAATTACTAAATAATCACAAGGCGGCTTGCAAAACAACCTCATCTTTTCAGATTTCTTCGATCGAGGAGGTCAACGACGGTGTAGTTGTCATAAACGACCAATTAGTGGAATTGCGTGAAGAGAATAACTCAACAATTATAGTAAATGGCACATTTTTGGTTATTTTCGAAAGTGAAGTTACTATAAACGGGACGACGTTCACCAACTGGAAGAAAATCAGTCATTCACATCCCGAAGCTACACCGGCCCAGTTTGTTAATATCACAGAACATATTTCACTACTGTCACTTCCGTATTTACATAAGGCTAACATTAAAAACATTGGTCACATCGCCAATCTAAAGGAGTTAATTCACCTGCGCTCTAGACATTGGATGATCATTTTCATATTCATCACAGCACTTTTTGTAGTAATTTTTGTGGGCCAACTGATCGCCAAAAAACGTAGGAAAAACAACAATATTATGGTCCTCGATAGAGTTCTAAAGGAAGCCGGGGACGACTTCACTCCAAGGGGGGAGTAGTTAGCAGGTGTCAGCTAACATTGCACGCGTATCCGCTAGAGCCAGAGTATAAATTCGTACGTGACAATATCGCGATCTAAATAAACTACAGCCTCAGCACAAACAGCCACAACAGTAGCAGCAATAACAACAATAATAACAACATATCACCAGCAAGCAGTGCCCACTGCAACAATTGCAGGAATAACAAACTACAGCGTCAGCAAACAGCCACAACAGTAACAACAACAACAACGACAGCAGCAGCAACTCAAGGCGTAGGGATAGATTATCTTTTGAATGTTAAGTTAGTTTTTAAGATATGCTCAATAAACAAACTTTAACACTGGCACATAGTGCCAAAAATAAATAAAGCGTTTTAACTCGAATTAACTTGTATACTTTGCGTTGCTCATCATACACCTCACTATTCACATAGACTGGGCCACCAAAGTCCACACCGGTCGTTTCAAATGGTCTGATCGTCATTACCCACTCAGCTGGTAATGTAGTCCATGGCTCCGAAGCATTTTTACCATGAAGTCGCTTGCACATCACACAGCTCTGCACTAGGCTTTTAATTAGTTGTCGGCCTTTTACTATCCACTTTCTTCGAATGTACGTTAAAACTGCATTAATACCACCATGAAGAGTTGCTTGCTGTGCTTCTAGAACTACCAGCTGGCTGAAATGACAATGTTTTGGTAAAATTATCAGATTAGAAATTATGTTACCAAATTCAGCTTCTGACAGCCTTTCATTCAGCTTCAATACGCTACCTACTAGAATTGGGCTTACTGTCTAATTTTTGGAATACGAAGGTACTGCATTTCCTTTACGAAGAGCGTTGATTTCTGTTCTATAGTGACACTGCTGCGAGGTTTTGACCCAATCAGTTCAGTTCACTAGTCAAACCGATCGGACGTGATAATAATTAGCTCCGCTAGCCCACTTGCCGTTGTAAGCATAAAAAAAAAAAAAAACCTTTAACTCCCCATTGTGCTGTGTAAGTTCTGCAAAGTTACAACTTTTAATACAGCTTAAAACTAAAACAATTTAATAATAAAATTATACCTAAGTGCTTAACTGCAATTCTGCAAAAAAATAACTGTGTCAATCCAGTGCGAGTGAAAAAAAGAAAAAAAAAACTATCCTAAACAAAAGCAAACCAAAACATAAGCCAAAACAAAAAAAAAAAAACAATAAATAACTGCAAATCGGCAACAACGTTTTTTTAAAGCTATTAACCGATTGTAACCTAATTACGATTATAAATTAAAATAAAGAAAAACAAATAAGGAACCAATACTTTTCAATATGGAAAACAACTGTGCTTCATCTCTTTGCACCGTGGAAGACCGTAATGCACCAAAGGTGGCATGCAAGGGCCTGTGTGGGAAATCTTTTCACGGCTGTTGTATAGGCTTACCAAAGAGAAGTTTGACATATTTAAACGACTACCTTGCGAACTTTTCCTTTTACTGTGATGAGTGCAAGGACATCTCACTCTCGCACGTCCTTCTTGCAGTAAAATGCCTCAGTGATACAACAAACTCACTACGAACGGACACTAAACAGTGTGTAAAAAAAATAGTTGAGCAGGTCACGAAATTTAATGCAGTCTCAAGAACTGCAGAAGATCTTAACTGCTCTATTGAATCCTTAAAATCTGACCTTGATTCGAAAATATCTAAACTATCAAATAGCATGTTAAAAGTCACGAACACCACTGCGGAGTTCAAACATAATATGTTCTTTTTCGAAACTGCGATAAATAACATAAATAATACAATATTACAAAATAATAAAACAACTGTGAATGAAAAAGAATTGATTAATAACATATCGGAGAATCTTGCACTTTTGAAAATAGATGTAGACACCATGATGCAATCTACTACAAGGGTAACTTCACCACCACCTCAGCAGCCAGATCCACTAATTGAAGTCTTATACCATAAGGTAAACGAAATTAGTGATGATCTTGGAATATTTCGGGAGTCGTTGGCGGAAATTACTGATTTTGTCAGATATGCTCCTGAACGTATTCAGAACACGTCAGAGTCTTCTCATGTTAATGCATCCTCTATATTTGAAGAAATGTTGGAAGCAGCCGATCCTTCTCCACTGGTCCATTCTTTACGCTCACCACCGGTGTCTCTCTCTGACAAAGAAATTGAGCGACCTATAACTATTCCGGTGGCATCACCGCGCAATTTGATCCATCAGTTCGGAACATCGTGGACATCATCTGAATGGGATAACCGGATCAAAAAACTGGAGAGTGTGAATGAAAGACAGAAAACTACTTTGTTCATTAAGGGTCTAGAAGTTAAGACTAGCGTATCTTGGTTGCGCAATTACTTTCAAAAGAAATTTGGTGTTCCAATTTCTGACTGCATAAAGATGTCTTTTAAAGTAAGAAAATTCTGCAGTTTCAAATTTAAAATTCCTACTCAATATGCGTGGATGTTCCTCAACATCTCTGGTAGCAGTGTGATGCATGGAAAGTGGATAATTACCGAGTGGATTGACAACCCTGACAAGAAGCGGAAGACACCGAGATCTAGCAACATATATAACGATAACCATAAAATTAGAATTATTAGTAAGCCAAAGAATAATAATTATTTTAATTCTTATAATAGTAATTCATCTAGAAAACCTTTGCCAGACAGTAACTGGTCTTATAAAACAAACGTCTTCCCTAAATTCTCTTATTTTCCTAAACATACTTCAATTCCTTCCTCTTCTTCTGTCCATAAATCTTCAAAATCTAAACGTGTCTCATTAAATCTCAATCCAGAACCTAACACCCCCTTCAAAAAAAATACGCCTAAAATCCCCAGTTCACCTTATTCTTCTCATATATCATCAAAATCTAAACGTGTCTCATTTAACCTCAACCCAGAATCTAACTCCTCCGTCACTAAAAATACACCCGAAACCTCCAGTACACCCTATTCCAATTTCGTGCACTCCCATACTCTAAACCCCTCGCCAACAGATCCAATCATAATTGAACCCTCGAACCAACCTAGCAGTTCGAAGTCATTCTTAGACCCTCTTTTACCACCAAGAGTAAAACTTACTTTAAATTCTTACGCTGACACTGAGAGTAGATATGCCCTTTCTCGCCTTAGAGAGAGTAGTGTATATAATAATGTTCGTCTGTATCTCGCCTACATGCATAAGGCCCCAGATTCTACATGTATTGAAGGCAAGACTAAAACAAATCTCAAAATATTAATTCAGCAAGAAGGTCTACCAACCGATGTTGATGGCTTGCGCAAATTATTTATTTGTTTTCACGAGCAACTCGGCGTGACGATCGATCAAGTCAAAGTGGATCTTGATACCTATGGCACTCACGTTAGGAATAAACATATCTCTCTTCTCCAAAAATCGCGTAAAGACCAACAACAATATTATCGTCCCTAACTCACCTGTCGTAAATATATTTTACCATAACTGTGGCGGCATCAGAACCAAATTAAACAAACTTTATGTTGACGCCAAATCATGTCACTTCAATGTTTTAGTATTTACTGAGACATGGTTAAATGATACCTTTTATAATGAGGAAATTCTTGACAGCAATTGGACTCTCTTTAGAAATGATCGGGATTACTCTTCAACTGGTCTTTCCCGAGGAGGAGGGGTTCTCATAGCAACTCACAATTCTCTCTCAAGAGAGCTATTAGATACGCATACCCATAAACTCTTCGATCACCGAATAATAAGAGTCTGTTCAGGAAATAGTCTTTGTATGTACATAGGTGTCATTTACATTCCTCCCGGCTCAAGTGAAACAACATACAATGAGCTATGTGAAACGTTGTCGTCCTTTACCTCCACCCTAAAAGAGGAAGATAAGGTTGTTATTCTTGGTGACTTCAACCGTCCAAATATATCTTTTGTCATTGATGAAAATGACAATTATCTTCTTCCTGTTAACCTTTCTAGTACCATAGATTTCACATTACTTAGTACCTTTTATGGCAGCGACCTGCAGCAAGTTTCTTCTGTACAAAACCAAAATAGCAAATGGTTGGACCTGATCTTCACTAACTCGTATGATGAAGTGAAGGTTAGTCCATGCATTGAAGCAGAAAACTTATTTACTAACACTGTTCACCATACAGCCTTAACAGTTGTTTTCTCTGCTAACGACATTACTTTTACACAGTCTTATAATAACTCCATTGCGTACGATTACCTCAACGCCGATTACTCAAGTATAAAATGTTATCTAAATGCCCTAAACTGGAATAAGGTTCTATCTAACATAGATTTAGACAGTACTGTTTCAAGATTTTATCAATACATTTTTACTGCTATTGATAGATATGTGCCAAAAATAAAAAAAAAGAATAAGCTTTCAGAGCCATGGCTAGACAAACATCTTAGGTTTTTGAGGAACCAGAGAAATAAAATTTACAAACTTCTCAAAAACACCGATAGTGTAAGCGATGAACTGAAGCGTAGATATGACGAACTATCCAATGAGTTCTCTGTCAAGTCAGAAGAAGCGTACAAGTTGTACATTAACCTTATCGGAGAGAAAATTGTCCAAGAGCCGAAAACATTTTTTGACTTCGTTAACATGAAGCGTAAATCAAGCGGCTATCCATCATCTATGTTTAAAAGTAATGTCTACTCCTCCAACCCTAATGAAATCAGTAACTTATTTGCGGATCATTTCAAAGATGTATTTGGAGTACCTACAATTGAGACTTTAGCTCCGTCTCGCTGTTCGAATACTTCACCCATTGTTTCTAACATCAGTCTAACTCAGGAAGAGATATATTTAGCCCTTAGGAGTCTTGTTCCAAAAAATGCTCCTGGTCCGGACCTTATACCCTCAAGCTTTCTAGTTCAATGCGTAGACCAACTTATCATCCCATTATATATTATTTTTAATAAGTCCTTGAAACTCGGTATTTTTCCATCCCACTGGAAATCCTCCCATCTAACACCCATATATAAAAGTGGTGATAAGAGGTCGGTGGAAAACTATAGGGGTATTGCCATATTGTCTGCTATCCCAAAACTTTTCGAAAAAGTTATATGTGAGAAACTAACATGCCTAGTTAATCCATTACTTAACGAACAACAACATGGTTTTCGCAGAGGCCGATCTACTACAACGAATCTCACAGTTTTAGTCTCTGATCTTTTTACTGAAATGGAAAAAGGACATCAGGTGGATGCAGTCTATACTGACTTTAGTAAAGCCTTTGATCGGGTGGATCATGAAATCCTAATTTTAAAATTGCAAAGGTTTGGTATATCGGGTTCTTTGCTAAATTGGCTAAGATCCTATCTCTGCGAAAGATGTCAGTTTGTTAAGTTTCAAGGAATCTTATCGAAAAAAATTTCTGTCACATCCGGTGTTCCACAAGGCAGTCACCTTGGTCCACTCCTTTTCAACATCTTCATCTCAGATTTATCAGAATTATTGAATGAAATTCCACATCTTATGTATGCAGACGACCTTAAAATATACCATGTCATTAAGTCTGAAGCTGATGCTTATTTTTTGCAGTCAAAACTGTTTGCTTTAGAGGGATGGTGTAATCGTAATAAGCTATATCTTAATGTTAATAAATGCTACGTTATAACTTTCTCCCGCAAGTTTCTTGTAAAGAAAAACTGTTACTCTCTTAATAGCATTGAAATTAACAGAGTTAACCATATCACAGATCTTGGTGTAGTTTTGGACAATAAGCTACGGTTCAATCTTCACTATGAGAAAGTTTTATCTAGGGCTAATAAGCAGCTTGGGTTCATAAAAAGACGTGCTAAGGAGTTTAAAAATGTCTGGGTAACTAAGACTCTATACAGTGCACTAGTGCGCCCACTTCTTGAATATGCCTGCATTATTTGGAATCCTGCTTTTGAGTCGCATAGTGAAAGATTCGAATCAATCCAAAAACAATTCCTGCTTTTTGCGCTAAGAGACTACTTTGATCCTCGTGATTTCAGAAGCTTGCCACCGTACAAACATAGACTCAGCCTTCTGAATTTGTTGCCTCTGTCATCAAGGAGAACGTTACTAAGTTCATGCTTTACCTTTGATGTTTTAACTGGAACTATTAACATCAAATATATATCGAATAAGATAACATTCAATGATCCTGTAAGGTTAACTAGGCATACAAGACTGTTGAAAGAATACCAACACCATACAGTTTATGCATACAATGAACCCATTAATAGATGCTGTAGAATATTCAATAATATTAGCGACTGTTACTTACCCTCCATGAATAAATTCACCTTCAAGAGTACCCTTTCCAAATCGCTCTCCTCAAATTAAAACAAAACTAATCTTGCTATCTATTTCTTTAACTCAAATCCACCTTCCTCTTTTCCTTACCGTAAAATTAAAGTACCTCCCCATCTCTTTTAATGCTCACCATTTATACCTCTTTGGTTTGTTCCCTATTAAGTATAAGCTACCACTACTACTACCACTACTAATTATGTATAAACATACTATACTAGTATGTAAGTACCTATTATTTTTTACTTTCCTTCTTGCCTTTTCTTTTTGACGTGTTCGTGAAATCATGTCATTTAGGTGGGCGAATTACGCCCACGTTGAATTGCATATCATCGAACACAAAAAAAAAAGGAAAGGGGAGAGAAAAAAAACAAACAAAAAAAAAAAATAAAACCTGTTAGTATAAGTAAATTGCCTTGATTGGCCAAATAAATAAATAAATAAATAAATAAAAACTAATCCATCCAAAGTAGAAGCAATACACAAGATGCCAGAACCAAGAACATTAAAGGAACTTCGTTCATTCCTCGGAATGTCGGGGCGACATTGCTAAAATCGCAAAACCCCTAACAAATCTTTTACGAGGGGAAGATCCAAAAGTAAACCGATTATTCTTGACGAAAATGCTGTTGAGTCTTTCAACAAAATCAAAAATGTATTAACTTCGAAAGAAGTAATTCTTTCACATCCAAATTTTGAAAAAGAATTTGAATTGACCACAGACGCTTCGAATTATGCGATAGGAGCAGTTGTCTCGCAAGATGATAAGCCGATAACATTTATTTCAATATCGCTATCAAAAACAGAGGAGCATTATGCCACGAACGAGAAAGAATTGTTGGCAATAACTTGGTCGCTTAATTCACTTAAGAATTACTTATACGGTTCAAAAAAAATAAAAATATACACAGATCACCAACCACTCACCTACGCCTTGAGTTCAAAAAATGCAAACACCAAAATGAAAAGATGGAAGGCCATCTTAGAGGAATACAACTACCAGCTCATCTACAAACCTGGTAAGGCAAACGTAGTGGCTGACACTCTGTCAAGAATACCGGTCGAAATTAATTCACTAACTCCTACACTTCACAGCGATGAAAGTTCCGGCCATAATTTGATACCTTGCGTCGAAACTGCAGTAAATGTTTTCAAAAACCAGATCATTCCTAAAATTGACGAAACTTCTACACATCAATTTAAAATAGTTTTCCCAGGAATCCATAGACATATAATTACAGAGCAACAATATACAGAAGAAAAGCTTTTAGAACTTTTAAAAAGATATTTAAACCCTTCAGTCATAAATGGCATTCTTACAGAGGAAAGAATTATGGGAATGATACAGAATATTTATCCTCTTCACTTCTCCAGCTACAAAGTACGTTATACCCAAAAACTGGTTGAAGACATAACAAATGAACAAGAGCAAGAGAATATAATTCTCGAAACTCATAACCGCGCTCACCGAAATGCCCTCGAAAATAAGTCGCACATACTTGAAAGATACTATTTTCCTTCAATGATCAATAAAATAAAAAATATAACGAAAATTTGTTAGACATGTAAGGAATGTAAGTACGAAAGACATCCCAATCAAATTAAATTAGCAGAAACACCAATACCATCCTTTCCAGGACATACAGTGCATATAGATTTATTTCTGACAGAAAATAAAATAGTTATGACGGCACTGGACAAATTTACGAAATACGCTGTGACAAAAATTCTTAAAAGTAGGTCAATAGAAGACATTAGACGACCACTTAGAGACATAATATTTTCGTTTGGAGTCCCTAAATCTATTATTATAGACAACGAACCATCCCTTAATTCAGCCTCTATCAAGTGCATGATGAACGATGAATTAGTTATCAATATTTACACATCGCCACCATATCGAAGTCAAGCCAACGGGCAAGTTAAAAGATTTCATTCAACTTTGGTTGAAATAATGCGATGCCTTAAAGAGAGCGGAACACAAAGAAATTTTGAAGAACTTTTGGAACGAGCTGTGTCTGAATATAACCATTCAATACACTCAGTGACAGGGAAAAAGCCAGTAGATTTATTTTTTGGGAGAAATGTGGCCTTTACACCCGACCATTATGAGAGGGTTAGAAACTCAAATATTGAAACACTACAAAAGAAACAACAAAAAGATTTAGAATACCATAATAAAAATAAGCATGATCCAAAACAATACCTACCAGGACAAATAATTTCTGTCAAAAGAAATAGGCGACTAGGGACAAAACTTTCGAAGACTTTTATTAAAGAAATAGTTAGGGAAAACCGAAATAGCACAGTCGTGACTGAGACCGGCAGAATAGTACACAAAAGTTTAATAAGGAATTAATCATGTTCTTCTCTATCTATCCGTTTCTTACAGTTAATAATTTGTTTCTTTGCATTATGCAAAGCCAACCTTCAAATATTGGATTATTCAAACACGCAACTGGTGACAATAGAGACTGGATTAGACAAAATACAAACAGGAACATTTAAAATCATACACATCATAGACTTAAAGAAATATGAAGATTCAATCAATAACCTTGAGACAGTATTTAGAACCAAAATTACAGCTATTTGCCCGTATGCATAAAAAAAGTAAACACTAGCCTAAGTAGTGAACACTTGATTTTTCACTTTTGATATGCATAAAAAGAAAACACTATGTAGTGTTCACTTCTTTTTTTGACTTCACTATTTTCGAAACACTACTTGCTAAAGTTTGATATGCATAAAAAAGAATTCACTACTTCAAAAGAAGTTATCACTATTACATTTTTGTAGTGTGCTTCTGATTAGACTTCTTTGTAATAATTCGTCTTGAAATAGCGATAAAAATAATGTTTTTGAATTTAAATCGCACAAATAAAAGTAAATGTTATAAAAAAAGAAGATTAGGCCACGAAGATAATTTTCGGTCTCTATATAGATTTTCGCGTGAAAATGTTGAAAGTTTAGCAAATTTAGAAATTTTAGGAAAATTTAGAAACGCGAGGTGGCGCTTTAAGTAATTTCACCAAAATACAAACGTTCTTGCGGTATGTCGGAGATCCAGGTTTCCAAGTAAAGTATATATATTCGGAGCCACACCCCCTTGTTCAATGACGTCTCTGTTTTCTAGTAGAATATCACCCAATAGTAATTCTATACTAAATTTCGTTGTAAAACGACATTTAGTTCCAAAGCTATCTGATATCAAAAATTTAAAGTGTATGGGCGGAGCCACACCCCCTTTTCCAAAGCCTATCCCAGTTTTATAGTAGAAATATATCACCAACCAACGAAGATTTAGGAATATGTTACATCAAACATACAACTTTGTCCTGTATTATTATTTAAAGTTCTCAAGCTCTTAAAAAACACCCTTTATATAGATGCACACATATATTTTTTTCATCAAAATTTTAGGTAAAAAAATCCAAATAATTTAATATAAACAAAGGCAAACAGTATGTAAATAGTAAAAGTTAACGTAATTTATTGACGCTCAACTTTAAACTTCTGATTATTCTGAAAATCCCTTCAGTTGCAAGTCAGCCACCTTCTCCTGCTTATTCATCAAACGTTCCTGCGTTTCAAAAACTTTGAGTTGCTTCAAAAGAACAACTCTCTGAAGCTGTTCAAGCGACAAACCTTTAGTTTCTTGTGTCTCCATTTCACTTAAAACCTGAAACGAATTTTAAAACATATTCCTAATGCTGGACAGTACCGTTTAAAATGAAAGAGTGCAACTTACATCAACATTATGATATCTTTTTTGAGGAGCCTTACGAGGAAATCTAGATGAAGCCAATGAAGAAGTGGTTGGTTTTTCATCATATAGTGGTTTTAAAACTTTTTTCGACGTTACAATGTCAGCGCTATCATCTTCACTTTTGCTGTCGACATCAGCAACTTCCATAATTTTTGAGGGGGCCAAAACAATTCCACCTAAAAAGGAAGAAACAAGTTAGCTTGCTTTTGTTTAATTAGTTGTACAAAAAAAATATTTTACCTTTAAAATGATTTACTGCAGGGTTATCTTTAGCATCCATAAGTTCTGATAGCTCTTTTTCAGCTGCACTTAAACTTATTTTTCTGTTTCCGGTTCTTGTAACATCAGCTTTTGTTTTTAACCTACATTTTAAGTTTTGAACCTTTTTAAGGACTTGCTGTGAAGAATAGCAAATCCCTTTGTCAAATTGTAGCTGTTGACTAATTTTTTCAGCAGCCTCCTTTTTCTTTAATTTATCAAAAGGCTTCTGACTTTTAGACAACAACGTTTTGCCATACTTTTTTAAGTATGTAACAAACATTCCATCAGTGACTCTTGATGGAGTCCTACTCAAAAATTCAAAATCTCTTGTGTCCACAACCTCTTCATTGCTGTCCTCCAATGTCAAGATTTCCATAGTTGCATATTCTTCAAACGATTCCATATTTCCAATTATTTTCTTGTTAAACATACAGTGCCGGTAAAAAAAATTACTAAGTTTCCATGGCGAGTTAACTCGGGGTTTACTCGGGGTTAACTCGCTATGGAAACGCGAGTTGAGTTGAGTTTCGTTAAATCCACGAAACTCCACGAAACTTGTAAGATTTACTGGGTTCTATCTGTCAAACTGAATGCTGCCATTTATTATAAGAAAAAATGGCGGGTGCAAGAGTTTTTTGGAATGCTGCAGAAACTTTACTTTTGATAGAAATAATTAAAGAAAAGCATATATTAGATATTATGGACGGCAAAAAATTCAGGAGAAGTGAGATATTCAAAATAGTTGAAAGTGAATTTAAAAAAAGAAACATTTTTGATAAAAGTGCAATACATATTGAGCATAAGTGGAAAAACTTAAAAAAAAACTACATATCATCAAAAAAAGCAAACAATTGCAGCGGAGCAGCGAAAACAACTTGCGATTTTTATGATGAGCTTGATGATTTGCTTGGAGTAAGACCATCTTGCTCAATGTTGCAGAATGCTGTCGATACCTTTAATTTGGCTGACAATAACAAAGGTGAGCGCAATGCTATTATCATAAAAAATAATCACTACTTTTATTTATTTATTTATATTTTTGACAGATAATCAGCAACAGAACTCTGAAACTGTTACTGTCGACGAAACTGAAGAGGAAATTCAAGATGAAATCCCTGCAAAGCGACGCAAAAAAAATCCTGCTACAGAGCTAGCAAATGAATTTAGAGAAGCGACCACAAAATACATGTCGGAGCAAAAAAAACTCATTGAGTACGAGTTCGCGCTGTTTTCTCAAAAAGAAGATGAGCTGATGACAAAGTTTTTGAAGGAGTCCGAACAAATTCTAGAAAAAACAAACAAGACTTTCCTAGACAATTTGAAAGATATTATTCATGGAAAAAGTCACGACGAATCCAACACTCAAACAGAAAAGGAAACGCTGCAAACCGAGTTGACTGAATTTGTACACTTCAAGTAATTGTTTTAAGTGCAGTGTCTTACTCCAAGCAAATCGTTAAGCTCATCATAAAAAGCACAGGTTGTTTTCGCTGCTCCGCTGCAATTGTTTGCTTTTCTTGATGATATGTAGTTTTTTTTTAAGTTTTTCCACTTATGCTCAATGTGTATTGCACTTTTATCAAAAATGTTTCTTTTTTTAAATTCACTTTCAACTATTTTGAATATCTCACTTCTCCTGAATTTTTTGCCGTCCATAATATCTAATATATGCTTTTCTTTAATTATTTCTATCAAAAGTTGAAACAAAAACTCTGCACTTTTGTCAACAATGTTTCTTTCTTTTAATGCATTTTCAACTGTTGAATACATTTACCTTCTTTCGTTAATTTTAAGATTTTCATTGAAGTAACTTTATTTATTTTTAATTATTCTTCAATTGTTTTGAAGAATCTGTATTATTTATTTTAATTAATGTTAAAATTAATTTAACAAGTCTGTGATTTCAGATCAAATCTGATAAAAAATAAATATGAAATAAAAAAATGAATGCAATGAATTTTAAAAAAATACACAAAACCAAATTTGATTTTATTTGAAATAAATTCAACACTGGCTAATGTTGATAATACGACAATATTTTTTCGGGTGTACATAAATGAAAATAAAATATGTTATTCCTTTTTAAAATCGTCTTTCTATTAATGGAAAATGTTGAGCCATATAATTTTTAAGGTTATTCCTGATTGCGTTTGCCAGTGTTTCTCCATATACATCTGAAGATTGAGATTGTGGCTGAGGAAAGGTTCTCATCATTTCTTCAAGGTCTTCATTCCAGCGTTCACAAAAGTTTACTTTGTTTTTTTCCACAATATTATGCAAAACACAACATGTTGCAACAACAGATGATACAAGGCTAATATTTGTGTCGATTCGTTTTTGTAGTATCCTCCATCTGCTCTTTAATCTTCCAAACGCGTTTTAAATAAGCATTGAATGATTCTTCTTCTGGGGTTCTTGGTGAAACATATCCTTTGATAAGCCATTCTTGCAGTGGATAAGCTGGGTCACCAATTATAAAGGATTTAATTTCCATTTCACCTACTATTTTCGAATCCTAAAGAGAAAAATAATTATTAGATAGTAATTATTTGCAACATTGTTCTAATACCCGTCGATAATCTTTAAAGTTCTTGTACAAATTGGAGTCCTTCAAAACAGTTGCATCATGTGTGCATCCAGGATGTTGAACAGTTATATCTAAAAATCTTTTCCATTATTGTTAGCTTATTGTTAACTAAATATGTGCAAAATTACTTACAAGTAGTTTGCATCTACCAATCCTTGCAGGATAACAGATGGCCAAGACTTTCTATTAACAAAATCCCTATATCCCTCCAAAGGTGGCTTCACTGGTATGTGGCACCCATCGATTGCGCCTAAAATTTGAGGAACTCCACTTTTTTCCTTGAATTTTAACGTAATTAATTTTGCATCTTCAATTTGTGGCATTTTTATTTCTTCAGGAAGAAGAATTTTAATTACGGCAGCACAAAATTGCTTGAAACATCTATGGACAGAAGTTTTGTGAACTCCAAATTGGTTTCCAACTGCTCGGTATTCTGAGCACGAGGCAAGCTTGTATAGAGCTATAGCTACTTTCATCTCAGTAGAAATAGGCTCTCGGACATAGCCGGGATCAGGTTGAAGCTCAGATTTTAGCCGATTGCATAAATATGCAAACGTTGCCTTATCCACTCGAAAATTCTCTACAAACTCATCATAATTATTGCTATTAACAATATTGTACCACCAGTCCTTGCTTCTTTCTTTCATCCATAATTTATGTGGATTTCTTTTTGGGACTGCAGCTAAATAGGTGGCCATTTTATTGTTAATTATTTCCATTAATATTTCGGTGGAATTCGATAAGCGCCTGAGAACTCTTTTTTTAAAAATATTTCTTCTTCGTGCAGACATAGTAATATATTGTGTTGTTAACATGTTTAACGTTTGCTTTATTTTTGTTGTATGAATTAAGCACAAAATTTCAATTTTTTTATTAGTATCCATTTCGCTAGTTAAAAATAACAAAACTGTCAAATGAAATTGACAAGTTCAACTCAACTCGATGCTGTGCATGGAAACACTATCGAGTTAGCGACGCCATTTTCTTAACTCGACGAAAACCCTAACCCCGAGTTAACTCGCCATGGAAACATAGTTAATAGCACTGGAGACAACAGTTCAACTATTATTTAAAAAAAACCTCATCTGAAGCAACTTGTTCAGATGCTACTATTATATAATATTTTAGAGAGTATTCATTCTCTGAAAGCAAGATCATTAGTATTAAAAGGGTAACGGTTCTTTTTATGTTAAGTAATTTTGAGAGAGGAGTACGAATTGGTACGGTAAAAATAATAGCACTGCGTTTACGTTTCTGTTGAAAAAAGCCATTTTGTGTTCAATTTATCAAAAGGTAGCATCAAAGTGATTCAGTTTGTTTTAGTGGAAGTGGTTTTAATACAAAAAAATGAAATTCTTAAATTATTTACGAAGCTATGGGTCGCAGAAAGCATTGCAGTGCCGAAAAACGTGAAATTATTCAAAGAATGTTTGCAGAGGGTAAAACGTATGCAGAAGTTAGACATGAAGTTAGCTGTTCTAATAATTTGGTTCGTAATGCCATAATATATGCACCAAAACTTGAAACTCGTGGACGAAAGCACGCTATGTCGCCGTTACTCGTCCAACGATTAATCAGGCAAAGTAGAAGGAGCCGTTTAAGCCAGCAACAGAGCTCAAAACAGAACTTAATATGTGTTGAAACTGTTCGTAGCCGTCTTAGAGATCATCATTTAAAGGCATGTAGTCCCAGAAAAGTACCTATCTTAACTGCTAAGCATGCAACAAAGCGTTTGAAGTTCGCAAAACAACATTTGAACTGGCCAGTAGAGAGATAGAGAAATATTTTATGGACGGACGAGAGTAAAATTGTAATTTATGATGGCAAGGGTTTTCGTTCTTACGTTAAGAGACCTCCTAATGCAGAATACAACCCTAAATTTACTGCTGAAACAGTTAAGCACGGAGGTTCAAGCATAATGATATGGGCTTGTTTTTCCTATTATGGAGTTGGTCCCATACATTGGATTAGGACCATCATGGAACAACACGTATACGTTGATATATTGGATAAAGTAATGCTGCCTTATGCAGAGGAAAAAATGCCGTTATTGTGGGTTTTACAGCAGGACAATGACCCGAAGCATACCAGCAAGAAAGCTAAAAAGTGGTTTGAGGATCATTCGGTGAATGTCATGGCTTGGCCAGCGCAGTCGCCCGACCTCAATCCAATTGAGAACCTCTGGACTGATGTAAAAAAAGCAGTTTCTATTGCAAAACTGACCAACAATCAAACCCTTTGGGCTGCAGTTCAAGACTCCTGGATCAAAATTCCAATTAAGAGGTGCCAGGATTTGATCAATTCCATGACAAGACGTTGTGCAGCCGTAATTGCCAACAAAGGACATGCGAGGAAATATTAATTTTGGCTCATTACACTTTTTTCTCCATAATAGCTTTGATCTTAAATAAACTCTTTAATTTTGTCACGTTTTTTTAAGTTTTTAAATGCATAATGAAATAATAGTGCTATTTTTTTACCGCCTATTTTTTAAGTTATATTGAAAAATCTGAAATATTTTCCAAAAAAAGTTCATAAATTTTGCAACTCCTTTTTAACTACTTTCTTTGAGGTTAATTCTATTTATTGATATCTTCAAAAGTTGTTTGCATCGATTTATTTAATTTTAACTTCTTAAAAGAAATAAATTTTGATAAAGGTGCTATTCTTCTTACCGCAGCTGTATGTATATACTTTCAGTTCAAATTATCTTTTTAATTTTCATTTTTAATACTTACAAATCCAATTCTATTAAATCCAATTTGAAATTTTGTTGTTTGACAAGAAAAGAAAATGTAATGAAAACAAACATAAAAGAAGTGAACACTTAAGTTCGAAATTCGAAAATGGTGCCTACTTAAAATTTTTATTCATACCAAAAGTAGTGTTCACTACCGACCTTTCACTACTTAATAGCAAACACTACTTCGTAGCGTTAACTCTTTTTTATGCATACGGGCCATGGTATAATAATACAAGGTAGTATTGACAGTTGCTTGGGAAAACATATTCTGTCAAAAAATATACTCAAAAAGAGAGCGCTTACAATCCGCCATTGAAAACACAAGCAGTGTTGAAAACCATGGTATAATAATACAAGGTACCATTGACAGTTGCTTGGGAAATGATATACTGTCAAAAAATATACTCAAAAAGAGAGCGCTCACAATCCGCCATTGAAAACACAAGCAATGTTGAAAACCTTGAAGTGAAAAAAAACAACAACCACTGCAGCTGCTGATGTATTTCCACAAAAAGCTATTTTTGACAGTTTATGTTTTCCTGTTGAAGAGAAAATAAGCAGTTGTCAATGCTACCATGTATTATTATACCATGGTTGAAAACCTTGAAGTGAAAAAAACAACAACCACAGCAGCTGCTGATGTATTTGCACAACAAGTTGTGTTTGACAGTTTATGTTTTCCTGTTGAAGAGAAAATAAGCAGTTGTCAATGCTACCATGTATTATTATACCATGCATACGGGCCATTAACTCCATAAATAAACACCCTGTGTAAGTAGGAAATAAAAATTCGTCGTTAATTAAATCGCTGCTATCTTAACGGACGTGTTTATAAAGACTCATAAGCTGTATAGTCTTGAAGAAGGTGAGATTTAAATTAAATTTAAGTACTTATCCTCTGTTGTCCTGAAACCGTCCGCTTAAGTATTCAAAATATGCTTATTTGATTGCTTATATCTAAGGCATAATTGTACTTTAGGGCCCACGCCTAAATATTTTCTTATTTTTATATGTAAATAGATATATGGACTTCCTAAACCTGCAGTAAAATGTTGATCTCGAATGGGACATAATTAAATATGAACGAAAACTCAAAATTTGCTATTTTTTTTTTAAAGATAGGTATTAACCTCCTCAATTTGCTTAGAAGTTACAAGACTTCAAAGTTGCGGAGAATGGACCCCAAAAACTTGTGATTTCTTTTAAATTTTCCTACAAGACCTAGTATTATGGGTATCAAAAAATAAGTTTATGTTATTACTTATTCATTACAATACAATATAATATTCAACAGGCTGACAAATATTAAAATCCATGCATTACTTTTGAAGGTACACGCATTTACGAAATTACCTAAACGTACATAAGTATAAACATCAAATTAAAAAAATTATTTTACAAAAATAATATCGTGGACAATAGAGTGTCCCTTATTTTGCGATTTTTGGAAATGTCAAGGGGCTGAAAGGTTTTTTTATGCGTTTTTATTTTCTAAGAACGAAACTAAAAAAATTTTTTTTTACGACAACGTTTACCCGTGCCAATCGGGCCCGAAAGTTTCGAAAAAATGCCCATATTAGACCATATTTCCACAAATTAAAAAAAAATCTTTTCTCTGCTTTTTTTAAATGTTTTACATTTTTTGGAACACATACATAAGAAATATAATATCTACAAAGTTTTTTTATGGTGGGCGTGGTTACCGCCCCTGCTGCGTCGAAATTTATCCCGCAGCCTTTTGTCGTTGTCGTAAATAACATTGGACACTCTAGTGGACAATGGCTGAACACGAATCTGTATATAAAAAATCGCGCGATTTTTCGCCTGTGTCACTTTTTTATTTATAACATACTAGCTTTTCCCGGCGCGCGTTGCTGCACCCAGCAATTATATCGCAACATAATAATTATATTCGAAACTTTTCTTAGACCCATAGTTTAACACCACTGTCTTTTTCCACTGCCCGTTACAGTTTCCCAGTTACAGTTACAGTTTAAATAGTAACTCCATTTTGAGTTTGTATACTGCTACTTTTACTTTCAAAGCTATTCGATAATACAAATTTTAATTGTATGGGCGGAGCCACACCCCCTTATATAATGCCCGTCCCAGTTTTCTAGTAGATAGACATTATCCAGTTTTAGTACAGTTGCCGACAGTGAGCATACAAACTAAATTACCAAAATTTAGCCAAATCGACGAAAACCATAGGAAATATAGCATTTTTATTGATTTGTGGGCGGTAAAAGGGGTGTGACAGAAATTAAAACCATCTTGTGCTTGAAAAAAATGTACTGCCAAAATTTCAGTTCTATCGACTCAGAAATTTTGAAGTTTCCAGCCAACACACAGACATCATTTTGCTTTTTGTATATATATTTTGAATAAAGGTTATTGGCTATAACTTTTGATTGGTAAGAGATACTGAGATAATTTTTTTTAATAAATTATTATTTTAGCTTGTAAATTTATCATAGTACTTTGATGAAGCTTTAAGACGAAAAAATAATTTAACAAAATGTATACAAAAGCAGCGGAGATATATGACTCGAAAGTCGCAAAATTAAATTTCTGATTCTTTTTTTATCATTTTTGAGCAACGATGTTGCATTAAATATATCGTTGTAGTAAAATTTTTCATAGTTTTCAAGATATGTGACCCGGTTTACGAAAAGGGACCTTCGGTGTGAAAATATCATTTTTCACTTTTTTGGCGATTCGGATAGACTAATGTGTGCTCTTTCTAATGGCGCAAAGCAGAAGTTTCCAACTCGTAAAGAAGTTTGTCAGGAATTTCCAAAAAAAAGAGCACGCCATTCAGTGTGCGACAATTAAACGTTTACAAACAGCTGTTTTCTCGAAAACTTGTTTTTACACCGAAGGTCCCTTTTCGTAGACCGGGTCACATATGTTCATGTTTTTGATGTCAAAATAACGGAAATTTCTTAAGTTTTACTAAATTTAAGAAATATTTTATATTTTGTAAATATTTTCACATGTAACCTAAGAAAACAACTAAAAATAGGCGATTTTGTAAAAAATTTGTACTACAGCACCATCTGGTGTCCAAGGTGGTTCAAAGAAGATACTACCAAAAAACTCATCGTACCTGAAAACTACTATATACCAATTTTTATTCTAATCGCATGAGCAATTTGGGAGTTTTAGGTGGTTTTGTAAAAAATTTGTACTATAGCGCCCTCTGGTGTTCAATATAGGTCAAAAACGATAGAAGCACAACACTCAACGTATATGAAACCCACTGTATACCACTTTTCATTCTAATCGCATTAGCAGTTTATGAGTTTTAGGCAGTTTTGTAAAAAATTTGTACTACAGCGCCCTCTGGTGTTCAAGGTGGATCAAAATTGATAGCCCACAAACACGCACCGTACCAAAAAACTTCTATACACAAATTTGCATGCTAATCGGATGAGTAGTTTAGGAGTCTATTGCGGCCTTACAAACATAAGCTCCTTTTTTATATATATATGTAGATAGAAGATAGCTTTTCCCGGCGCGCGTTGTTGCACCCTGCAACTATATGGGAACATAATAGGTGTATTCAAAACTTTTCTTAGACTCATAGTTTGACACCACTGTTATTTTCCACTGCCAAATAGTAACTCCATTTTGAGTTTGTATGTAAGTATTGCTACTTTTGCTTTCAAAGCTATTCGATAATACAAATTTTAACTGTATGGGCGGAGCCACACCCTCTTATATTTTTGCAATAAGCTTTTCATAGTACTTTGATGAAGCTTTAAGACAAAAAAAATTTAACAAAATGTATACAAATGCAGCGGAGATATTTGAATCGAAAGTCACAAAATTAAATTTCTGATTGTTTTTTTCTCATTATTAAGCTACGATGTTGCATTAAATATATCGTTGTAGTAAAATTTTTCATAGTTTTCAAGATATGTTCTTGTTTTTGATGTCAAAATAACGGAAATTTTTTAATTTTACTAAATTTAAGAAATATTTTATATTTTGTAAATATTTTCACACAGTGGCGTTCCTAGGGGGGGCGGGCGGGGGCGGTCCGCCCCGGGTACCACCATTTTAGGGGTGACACCATTTCGTTTTTTTTTTTTATTTCTCAAACAGAAAGAAAAAGGTACAAATACATTACGTTAAAAAATTTGTGTCCCATTTTGTCGCATTGAAATTATTTCAACAATTTGTGTATCAGTAGCTTCATGCGAAAGGAGTTTTCCAAAGCTAAAATTAATTAAGACTTATTTAAGGTCTTCCATGGGAAAACGAGCTTGCAAGTAATATGGTCAATTGCATACAAAATCCTGCTCTGAGAGTAAAATAGCAAAGTTAACGCCGGAAAAAATAAAGCTAGATAAGGAACGAAATGAAGAATATAAACGAAAGCAAAAATAATGGTACCTATGTATGACTTCGACCTCATTTTTGCTTTTTGTGTTTACTTACTGATATCGCCCATTTCACATTGAAGTGATCAGATGCACTGACCATCTCCGATTTCTCTCAAATATTTTTTTTGCATTGGTTTATTGATTTGAAAACCAAATTTGAAGTTATAAATTTTTAGAATAATTGTTCGCGGCCAAAATAGGGTCTATTTTGAGACAACATAGCTCAATCAACTTAAGACCGCTATAACCGGTAATATAGTATCATTGGAAAAGTTATTTCATCTATTTTGAGGAAAAGTACAAAATTTTTGAAAATATTGCCATAAGTTGACTCATTCTTAATTTGTTTAAGTTCAATACCATACCAGCAACACGAGCTATAATTTTTTTTTTTTTGTTTATAATTTTAATTTTTTTACGTTTTTTCGTTAGGTTATACCTTTCCAATGATATAAAATGAAGATGTGGTTTTAACGGGCTTAGAAGTTATATTGTAAATTGTGAAGTCTTAATAAATTTTCAATACAAATTCAACTAGCTATTGAATTTTTTAATTTTTTGTAAAAAAATAAAGAAAAAAAAAATTGGATGAACATTTTATGCATAGCTGAATTATATACTTTATATTTACTTTTTTTTTGTAAAAGAATAAACCTGTTTTTTGTTCAGCTCCCAATTTGATTTAAATTATTTGGTTAAGCGCAACAAAATGAATTGAACGTCACAAAATGTATTGAACGTCACTCTGATGTTTTTTCTGAAATGGCTTATTATTAAACAGTTTTTTATTTTTTATTGCTGCAAGTCTACTACTTTGAAAATAACTTCTATGTTAATGTCTTTTTGGAGAAAAATTTTAATTTTTTCCCGTTAAAATTGTAAAATATGTAAGGATTTTTGGTAAAAAATTATTATTTCTGTAACTGAAATGGCGATTTTTGTAAAATCTAATTTAACTGATTAAATAACTTAATAAACATCACAGTAAGCTTTAATTTACAACATTTTTAAAATTTTTAGTGATTTTTCTCGTATATCTGCTGTGTGACGTTCAATAAGAAATTCGTATAAAAACCATAGAAAAAATGATTTTTTGCAGGGCCTAAAAACAACTTCGAATTCTCCATTAACTTTCACTTAATTTCAACGGGAAAATTTAAAAATCATTAAAAACAAAACATGAAAACCTCTTTGTGTACGTTTTTTTTTGCAAATGACCCAATATTGATTTCGATAAGGTTATTTCAAATTTTGGAGCTCTTAAAGTAAGAAAAGGTAGTTTTTAAGACAACGCCATTAATAAGATTTCTTTGTTTAACCTTATACCTACATATACAAAAATGTACCTGAAAATGTAATGTTTCTGTTCCGTCAGTTCTTAAGACTGCGAAGTTTATAAGTTTTCTTTTTTACCTTATGCCTACATATCTAAATATGTAGACACCTGAAAATGTAATATTTTTGTTGTTCTTTACAAATTCTTATTGTTTGTTCAATAAAAACACTTAACCTCATCGAATTGGTTTCTTTTTGCATTTAGAAATTTTTTTATAGGGGTGACACCATGAGTATCCGCCCCGGGTGTCACCAAGCCTAGGAACGCCACTGTTTTCACATGTAACCTAAGAAAACAACTAAAAATATGCGATTTTGTAAAAAATTTGTACTACAGCACCATCTGGTGTCCAAGGTGGGTCAAAAGAGATAGTGCTGAAAAGCTCATCGTACCTGAAAACTACTATATACCAATTTTTATTCTAATCGCATGAGCAATTTGGGAGTTTTAGGTGGTTTTGTAAAAAATTTGTACTATAGCGCCCTCTGGTGTTCAATATAGGTCAAAAACGATAGCAGCAGAACACTCAACATATAAGAAACCCACTGTATATCACTTTTCATTCTAATCGCATTAGCAGTTTAGGAGTTTTAGGCAGTTTTGTAAAAAATTTGTACTACAGCGCCCTCTGGTGTTCAAGGTGGATCAAAATTGATAGCCCACGAACACGCACCGTACCAAAAAACTTCTGTACACAAATTTTCATGCTAATCGGATGAGTAGTTTAGGAGTCTATTGCGGCCTTACAAACATAAGTTCCTTTTTTATATATATAGATGTACAAAAAACATGAAACATTTTTATAAAAAATCGCTCTATCTATATTAATAAAAATCATTTTCTGTTTGTTTGACTACAATACAAATCTTAACGGCTGAACGGATTTAACTCAAATTTGGCTCACATATTACTTGAATCCTAACTTACAGCCCTATTCTGACAGCTTAACAAACCTCACCACATTAACAAAATAGTTAATTTTAACAAATTGTAAAGGTTTCGTATTCTGGTGATAATTTAAAAGCTCCTTTCTTTACTATTTTGTTAATGTCAGAAAACGTCTTATAGTACATTCGCACTGGCCCGAAATTGCTTAAATTTGTGAGAAGATTTCGGTTGAAATTGTGAGTGTTCATACTGAATTGAAGTAATTTCGTTTGACGTTTATTTGTTTACTTTTTCGTTTATTTGTTTACGTTTTTATTCAAGAGAAAACAAATTGCATCGTTTATTGATATCTTTGTAATACATCAACAAAATACGGGACTAATGATGAAGCTGAATGAAATATGCAGCAGAAAATACACTAAAGACAACGCCGGTCATTGAAAGAAAGAATAAAGAACCTGCAAATAAATATCAACTCAAGAAGACATCAGTTGATGCTTCTGGTCTTTGCAGCCAGACTATCATCGCAATGTTGTCATCCATTATTGTGGACACCACGCATTTCATCCACTTTCCCGTTCACACATTTAAAAGAAGCTTCCTCGGCTCCAGGAGACCACAAATTCCTTTTTTTTTAATTCCTATTATTTCTATAAATTATCAGAAATTGAAATTTCCAACACATTCAAAAAGACGATAAAATTATTAATATTTTGACGGATTATTTTGATTGACAATGTATTGATTGGCAGTGCTGCCAAATTTGGTATCAACATACCTGGGTTGCCTTACAATTTAACTCAATTTCGTGGTCAATTTCGATGAAATTGAGATTGGTTCCTAATTTCATTTGAAAGTATTTGTATGGCTAAATTAAGCAATTTCAACTCAATTTCAGGCGAAATTGAGAATATGCTCGAAATTGAGCAGTTTCGGCCCAGTGCGAACGTACTATTAACAACGAAAGATAGTTCAGTGTTAAACCAAACAAATGCTGTGCAAGGAAAATAAAATATAAAAAATGGATGAATTCTTACTTCTTACTTCTTTTAAGCATTGATACTGAAGAAGATGAAAGAAAAAATAAATCTTAAGGACTGCAAAACACTCAAACATTGTTTGGTTATTGAACAAACTAATTTTTAAACTTAAAACAATTTTAAACAATCCGTAAATTATTTATTTGTAACGTTTTCCATCTTGAAGAAAAATAAACATAAGCAATCAAAATAAGCAAGAAATCAGCAATAAAAAAACAGCTGACGCTTTATATCTAAGGCATTTACATTTTCACCATGGGTGGTGAACTTAAACAGCTTTTGAGAGCTTTCAAATTGTTAATGATTTGCCAGAATACGAAAATTTACTTTACATAACAAGAACATTAACAAGAGCTTCTTTACAATTCCTTGTTATATTAACAAGCAGAATAGAGCTGTTAGTTTTATAAGTTTTTAGATAAAACAGTTTAGAGTTTCGTAAATGCCTTAATGGAATATTGAAAGAAATAAGCTATAATAAAGAATGACAGTCAATTATTCCAGAAATTATGTCGTGTATAAATAAAAGCGACGAAATCTTCCCAGCAATATTCTGGCAGCTTAACTAAGCTCACCACATTAACAAAATAGTTAATATTAACAAATTGTTAAGGTTTCGTATTCTGGTGATAATTTGAAAGCTCCTTTCTTTAATATTTTGTTAATGACAGAAAACAACTTAACAACGAAAGATAGTTCAGTATTAAGCCAAACAAATGCTATGTAAATAAAATAAAATAAAAAAAAATTGATGAATTCTTACTTCTTACTTCTTTTTAGCATTGATACTAAAGAAGATCAAAGAAAAAATAAATTTTAAGGACTGCAAAACACTCAAAAATTGCTTGGCTATTAAAAAAAATTCATTTTGAAACTTAAAACAATTGAAAACAATTAGTAAATTATTTATTTCTTAACATTTTCCATCTTACTTGTAGAAAAACAAACATAAGCAATCAAAATAAGCAAGAAAAAAGCAATATAAAAACAGCTGACGCTTTATATCTAAGGCATTTACATTTTCACCATGCGTGGTGAACTTTAATAGCTTTTAAGAGCTTTCAAATTGTAAATGATTTGCCAGAATTCGAACATTTACATTACATAACAAGAGCTCCTTAACAATTCCTTGTTAAGTTAACAAGCAGAATAGGGCTGTCCGTCTTGATTCCAAAGATTTAAACCCCACAAGCATTAGGCGTGAACTATAAGGTGGCAACGGACCATGAAAATGTATAGAACGCAGAGCAATTCTAGTAAAGTTTTTTTGTATTTTTTCCAGTCTTGAAGACGTTGAAGAATAAAAAGGGGACCAAATAAAGGACGCGTCCTCAATTCTCGACCTCACAAACGCACTAAACAACATATTAAGAGTATGCGGATCCGAAAACTCCGAGCTATTTCTACGTATAAAGGCCAATAAGGAGTAAGCCTTAGGAATAAGAAAATTGACATGGTCAACAAATGTAAATTTAGAGTAAAAAATAACCCCAAGATCACGATATGAAGGAACTAATTGAATTTGTGAATTAGATAAAAAGTATTTGTTGGATAACACTGTGTGTAATTTTTTAAGTCATGGCAAAATAACCATATACGGACACCACTACGTGATAAAAGGCTAAAAAAAAAAGACCCGTGTCTCCCAATTTTTCCCAAAGTCATGCACTTTTTTGTTTATGGGCCGCCAAAGAATTGGGGCCTTGGTATCATTTTCGCAAAAAAGTGATAATTTTCTCGGTCTCATATCTTGCAAACCGTTCAGAATTTCGATTTACTCTCTGAGGCAAAGTTGTAGCTCCGGGAAAAAAGAATCAATTCTCTTCTCCAATATAGATTCTAGAATTGATTATTTTTAACACCCCATCGGGAAAAAGATGCAATTTTATATAAAAAAAGAATCAATTCTCTTCTCCAATTTAGATTCTAGAATTGATTATTTTTAACATGCTGATGTCCTACAAAGAATTGTACATTCTTTTCTCGCTTCAAGTGGAATCGCTACAGAATCGTTTTTATTTTCACTTTTTAAATAGATTCTTTTCATATATGTAATCATGGTTGAATAAATTAGGTTGTCTCGTGGCTGATCGTACTCTCTTCTCAGTACACATAATTGTCAAAATCAATGAAAAGCTACAACAACAACTTCATCGGCTTTGCATGTTATCAATTTACGCATTCAGATTTTGTATGAGTTGTCAACTTCGATTCGACATTTATGGGAACTCGCTCTCACCCATGCGGCAACCTTATTAATTAAACCATGTATGTAATACTTCAATATTGGCATCAAACTAAATTTTTAATGAGTTTCAACTACGAAATCAAAGAGAGATAGCCTACATAAGATTTTGTTGTTTGTATTAGTATTTTTGAATATACTACTACTATACGTCAACGGGGCGGTTGTTAAGAAAAATGTCTACCCAAACATAAAACAAAACAAAGCATACATATTTGTTTTGCATAAATCATAGGTGCGCAGCATTATAAAACAATTATAAGACCAACGCGTGAAATATGATAAAAATTTAAAAAGAAAAATTCAAGAAAACAAAATTTAAACCATAAAAATTGAAACAACAGAAATTTTAAATGAATTTTTTGACAATGAAAGCACCGCTCCTGAGTTTTTTTTGTTATAAAATTTAATTTCGAGTACATAAAAAAAAACCAAAAATAAATAAATAACTGGTAATTTTAGCCATTGAAAGGACTTTGACCTAGCTTCTTATGATCAATTGTGTTGTACGTGTTATTAAGTTTGTACACAATTGACCGAGAAGGTCAGGTTTAAGGCCGACTCCGAACGGCGATAAACGGAATGTTCTTATTCTCAATTAGCTTTACATGGCATTTTGATTACTCTCTGAGGTTTGCCATTGTCTGCAGAGAGGTGGCGGCCGTACAGAAAAATCATTTTAATTCAATTAATTTTTTGTCGCTGCTGGGATTAGAACCCGGGTCTCCAGGTTCATTGACATAGAGGCCACGGACTTTTAACGAACACCGCCACGGACGCCACAATTTCGGGTACATTCACAGCACAGTGTACTGCCAATATAGAAGTATTGGCTCAGTGAATAAAGGCCTAACGAACTAACGCCTAAAAAAAAAAATGAAATAATGCCTAAAAATTGCAACAAAAAATTATATAGGAATTAGGCGGTTGTTCATTATGAAAGAATGTCTAATATTTTAGGCATTCCTTCATTAAAATTGTTAGGTGATTTTTCATAATGAAAGAAAGCCTAAGAATCAAAAATGAAAAAACGCCTAATTAGATATTTATTCATTTTTGATTGTTAGGCTTTCTTTCATTAATGTTAGGCGATTTTTCATTTTGCTAAAAGTGTCATGATTTATTATGAAAAGCAATGGTTACGAAAGGTAAGTTCCCTTTTACAAAATGTTAAAATAATGGTATTAATTTTCCCTTTTACAAAATGCATACACTATCTTGTAAACATTCTGTAAAAGGGAAAATTATTAGTTTTTAAAATTATAAAAACAATTGATTTTCCCTTTTACAAAATGCATACACTACCTTGTAAACATTCCGTTAAATAGAAAATTATTAGTTTTTAAAGTTATAAAAGTAATTGATTTTTAATTTGTTATTGTTTGTTTTTTTTTTTTAAGGTTGTTAGGTTTTCTTTCATTAGGTGTTAATTCATAATGAAAGAAACCCTAACAATTTAGACTTTCTTTCATTTTTAAAATTAGACTTTCCTTCATTTTTAAAGTTAGACGTTCTTTCACTTTCTTCTTAGGCGTTCTTGTTTAGGCATTCTTTCATTTTGAAAAATTAGGCATTAGTTCGTTAGGCCTTTATTCACTGAGCCAGAAGTATTACATATATGATTATTTTAAATAAAATGTATTAACTTTCGGAAATAAGAAAACAAATCAAAACAGACTGATGCTTTTATCACTTATACCAGAATTTGTTTTAGAATCAGTTCATTTTTCACTTATCAAAAAAGCAAGCAAGGAATCTAAAAACATTTTATGTATTAGAAATAATCGATTATGGCTGGAATAAAAACGAATCAGTAAACTTTTGCTTGATAGATTCCAATTCATGGGTTTTGCTATAAATGTATATATTCTTTGGAATACATTCTAAAATGTTAGCAATAGAATTCATTCTATTTACGATTTTTGTTTTTAGAATCCATTTTCATTTTGCCGGTGGGACGCTGACGTCCTACAAATAGTAGTACATTATTTTCTCGCTTCCATATGAATAGCTACAGAAATCGATTCTTTTACTCACTTTTTAAATGCATTCTTTTTTAAATAAAAAGTATTCATTTTCGGAAATGAGAAAACAAATCAAAACAGACTGTTGCTTTTCTCACTTATGCCAAAATTTGTTTGGTTGATATATTCGTTGATATATTGGTTGATATAAACTTTTGATTGATATATTCCAATTCATATGTTTTACTTTAATTTATATAGTCTTTGGAATACGTTCTAAAATGTAAGTAAAAGATATAGAATTAGAGTGCTGATATATTGTTATATGAGCGAGAAAATATATAGAGGAAATTAAATTTCAAAATAAAAAAACTTAGGAGCGTTGCTTCCATCGTCAATAATTTTTATTTGAAATTTTTGTTGTTTGAATTTTTTGATTAAAATTTTGTTTGCTTAAATTTAATCATATTTCAGGCGTTCTTATAATTGTTTAATAATGGTGCGTATCTGTGATTTAGGAAAAACAAATATGATTTGTTTTCTTATATGTTTGGGGCAAACGTTTTCATAACAACCGCCTCTGTGACGGTTTGACTTTTTATTTTTTGTGTAGTAATTTTCATATATTCAAATATACTAACACAAACAGCAACATCTTATGTTGTTATGGCTGTCTCTCTTCGATTTCAGAGTTGGAATACAGAAGTATTACATATACATATGTTCTACCTTATTAGCTTTGGGCACAACCTTTTTTTTGAGATGCACAGAGCTTTAATGAGAAAATTTTTTCTCTCTGAGAATAAGAATAAAGAAATTGTATGGTTATTCTCTTTGAATTTTAATTAATTATTTAAACAATGGTTATTAAATTTATATATCCCATGTCCCAACTGGGCACCATAGCTATCCTAGAGAAAAAGAATTTTTGAAATAGCGCCTGCCATTCTCAAGCTTTTCGCAGCCGAACATACGTGAGTCTTCTTTTATATAATAATATAGATTATGACGGTAGAGGATGATAATGTGGCCAAAATCTTGAGTGTGCACATATGAATGATATATCGTTGGAAAGGTGAATCAATTACCTGTCCAGTGGTATACATATCATTCTAGGTCTATATTTCCGATGTTAAAATTGTTTCATTCAAAGTTAGTACCTTTTGCCTACACTTCAATACTTTATCAAAAATTTCCTTTGGCCAAAATCTTGAGTGTGCACGTATGAATGATATATCGTTGAAAAGGTGCATCAATTACCTGTCCAGTGGTATACATATCATTCTAGGTTTATATTTCTGATGTTAGAATTTTTTCATTCAAGGTTAGTACCTTTTGCCTACACTTCAATACTTTTTCAAAAATTTCCTTTGGCCAAAATCTTGAGTGTGCACATATGAATGATATATCGTTGGAAAGGTGCATCAATTACTTCTCCAGTGGTATTCATATCATTCTAGATTTATATTTCTGACATCAGAATTTTTCATTCAAAGTTAGTACCTTTTGCCTACATGTCAATACTTTTTCAAAAATTTCCTTTGGCCAAAATCTTGAGTGCGCACATATGAATGATATATCGTTGGAAAGGTGCATCAATTACTTGTCCAGTGGTATACATATCATTCTAGATTTATATTTCTGACAAGAATTTTTTCATTCAAAGTTAGTACCTTTTGCCTACATGTCAATACTTTTTCAAAAATTTCCTTTGGCCAAAATCTTGAGTGCGCACATATGAATGATATATCGTTGGAAAGGTGCATCGATTACTTGTCCAGTGGTATACATATCATTCTAGGTTTATATTTCTGATATAAGAATTTCTCATTCAAAATTAGTACCTTTTGCCTACATTTCAATACTTTTTCAAAAATTTCCTTTGGCCAAAATCTTGAGTGTGCACATATGAATGATGTATCGTTGGAAAGGTGCATCAATTACCTGCCCAGTGGTATACATATCATTCTAGGTTTATATATCTGATATAAGAATTTTTAATTCAAAGTTAGTACCTTTTGCCTACATTTCAATACTTTTTCAAAAATTTTCTTTAGCCAAAATCTTGAGTGTGCACATATGAAAGATATATCGTTGGAAAGGTGCATCGATTACTTGTCCAGTAGTATACATATCAGTCTAGGTTTATATTTCCGATATACCTGTCCAGTGGTATACATCACATGCCCCGTTTGTATTTCGGATATTAGGATTTTTTGATTCAAAGTGTTTACAATGTTTCTACAACACTTCACTACATTTCAAGAATTTCTTTTGATGAATTTCCGAAATTTTCTCTTTAATTAATTTCTATGCATATTTTTAAATTGAATAAAATTTTTTAAAATGTTTCATAAACTTTTCAACTTTCCTGTATTTCCAAGTCGATGTCAAAGTGATTTCCTTACAAATACAGTTAAATTCGTGGTGTCGTTAGTTAAATTCGTACTCAAAGTTATATTCGTACTTTACATAGAAGTACGAATTTAACTGCGTGGTGTGTCGTTAGTTAAATTCGTACCAAAAGTTAAATTCGTACTTTGCAAAAAAGTACGAATTTAACATTGTACAGAGAATAAATATTGGTTTGTGTCTTTGCTAAGTTAGCGTCGAATTTACGAATTTAACTTCACGCAGTTTAAATATTGAATAACCAAAGCTAGGGTCTCTTTTAAGAATTGTATTTTGTTTAGCCATTTTTAAACATTATCTTATTATAACTTTGTTAGATAATTTTTAAGTAACTGTTAAACAATACCGTTTATAGTTGAATAAATAAATAAATTGATAGGACAAGGGGGCGTGTTATCTCCTATACAACCCAAATCTAAGTATCAAATATTTTTGAAATTATAGGTCACACAGCATCGGAATTGGATATTTTAATTCAATTTTTAAAACAATCCAAATTTTATATATTGAATAGCTTTGGAACAAAAAGTCACATAATAATGGAACTCAGTTCGGAGTTACTAATAGCCTCTGTCTTTCCACTGGAAAACTGGCACGTGCATTGGAAAACAGGTTCGATTGTAGTGGTACCATCATAGCCACCACATGCCACCACAACATAACTTATTCTTATTTATTTCTTTCTTTCGTTCTCTACGTCGCGTCTACCAATGCATGTTGATCGAAAGCAAGTCAAGTGCTTTGAGTAGATGTCGCAACCACGGAAATATGAAATTTGCTTGCACGCTGACCTAGTGACGGCAGCATGTGCAAGCGCTGCTCTATTTTTGATTGGTTTGTGTAACGAAAACACAAAACCTTTGTAAATACATTACATGGCGATCCTGCAATTTTAACCGATCCTGCAAAATTTAACCTGATTTAACAAATTTTAAGCCTGAGCCTACAACGAATCCTAGCCAACGTTACATCAACGAATACATGGCAGATTTTGATGCACTGTTCGAAAAAGCACTTAGCAACGTGGCAAAATATTTTGAATACGTGCCAGAGCCAGTACAACCACAGGAAGAAGTTCCGATATACGTGCCAACACCAAAAACAGCTGGGCCAAAGGCCATTACAATAGAAGAATACAAGAAAAGGCAGAGTCTGCACAGCGAACAGGTGAAACAACACTACGCTTCAACACTAAAACAAAAATCAAGAGGCGGAAAGAGGGTAAAAGCGAGACAGGAAGTGGCGGAACTATACAGAGTCGCAGCACTTACAACAGGAAAAGAAAGAAAAAAGCTCCTCTTAAAAATTGCCAATAAGAAGACAAACACTAAAAAAATGGGATGGTTCGGAAATAAAGAAACCATAACAACAAACAACAACAGCAACAGTAACGACGCAAACACTATCATAAGTTTAATTTCAATTTGTTTCATAATAATTGTATTAATATATTGGATAAATTACCATTATAAAAATTATGTAAGAAAACAACTCATTAGGAGCGTTAATTTAAATAATAATAATAATAAATAAAAACAGCACATAAAATACAACATATATAAAGAAAATTTTGAATTATCACAAAATTACTAAAATGTTACAATTCGGAATCATCAGCAAATATCAAGGATGTTATGGCATCTTGTTTAAAAAAGACTGCGCTGTATGTCAAAATAAAATAATTGACATAGGAAAAATAATTTATGTTTCTTATAAAGAAAAAAATGGCATCGTGAATGTTTCCGATGCGATATTTGCAAAATCAACCTAATTAAAGTAGGATTTGTAGAAAACAAAGCACTATTGTTATGTCAATATTGTAGAAGAGCAACAAATAAATTTCACTAAAATTTTAAGTAAGCGAAATACATTAAAGCCTTGATAAAACAGTCTTTTATCTAATGGAAATAAAATTACTAGAGAAACTGCTATCAAAATTAAAAAAATCACCAAATAGACACTATAGTAAGGAGTATATAGAAACTAAGCTCGCAAAAATACATACGTTGAAGCAATCATTGCAAAAGGATTTAGATAAGAAAGATTTTAAGGATAGACTTCAAAGATTTAATGAGTTAGAAGGGAAAATTAGAGGATTTTTAAAAGAAAAAGAAATAATAGACGAGTATTCAGGCAGTCAAAAGCCTAACAATAATAATATAAACAATATGGCAACCTTTAATTTAGAAGTAGCTTTAAAAAACATACCAATTTTTAATGGGTCCTATAATGAACTAGAATCATTTCTAAAAATTTTTCAGTTACTATACAATTCATATAGTGAGGATGCTAAAAAATCCCTACTAGATTTTGTAAGCACTGTTAAGCTGAGTGCATCAGTGAAAACAACACTAGGGTATGCCAATGAGTTCACCACATTTGACAATTTAAAACAAAATTTATTAGAAAAATTTAAAAGCAACCAAACGACTGCACAAATATATACGCAATTATCATCTTTCACGCAAAGAAATTTGTCAATCACAAGTTATAAGGACAGAATTTTGAAACTTATCTCAGACTTGACAAAACTACAGATTGAAGACATATGTAGGTACAACTGCAACATCCGAACAAAAGTCAGTAATTGGAAAGATAAACGAAAAATATGCCTTAACCATATTTAACTAGCAAGAAATGATCTTCGACTGCGCCGAAGTTAAAATACCCCCACGGCCGAACCAAAGTATATTCAAAGTCTTAAGCAATCAATAAAATGTCCATATGTAAAAACGTTTTCGTTATATTTTTAACAGAAAATATTCGCTTTTGTTTTTTGATAAAGTCGCTTTGTATGGGAGGTGGGCGTGGTTTTCACTCAATTTGGTTGAATTCCATACACATAGTACATGTTATATATCAAAGTTCATATGCAAAATTTCAAGTTCATACATTAATTTTTGTGGATTTTAGAGAAATTTAACCTTTTTGATAAAGTCACTTTGTATGGGAGGTAGGCGTGGTTTTCATACGATTTGGTTGAATTTCATACTTGGAGTGTATTTTGAACATCAAAACTCATATGCAAAATTGCAAGTCCATATATTCATTTTTGTTGAATTGTTAGAGATTTTACCGTTTTGATAAAGTCACTTTGTATGGGAGGTAGGCGTGGTTTTCATCCGATTTGGCTCATTTACGAACTTGACCTTAATTTTTTAGATAAAAGCTTAAATATTGAATTTCGTGATGATAGCTTTAAAATTACGGCTGTAATCGTGATCACAGACAGACGGACATGGCTAAATCAACTCGGGTGGTGTTGCTGATCAAGAATATATATACTTTTCTATACCTACCACGCCTCCTTATGGGCGTTACAAACGGAGTGACAAAATTAATATACCCCCATTTACGTTTTTTAAACGTGGGGGTATAAAAACGGTCTGGATGAAAACCTCAAGCAAACAATCTTCGCAGCACAACCTACAGATTTCGGGAATGCTGTTAATTTAGCTTTTAGAACTTGAGAAAAATAATAGCTTAGGTAATAGTCGAATATTAAATTACAATACACAGAGAAATTTTAATCACAACAGAAACAATATGCACAGAAATTTTTCAAATAACTACAATAAAAACAATTACAGAAATAGTCAAAATAACTACAACACAAGAAACTCACTCAAATCATGGTAATACCAATAACACGTTCAAACCAAATAACAACTTTAACAGAAATAATTTCAGACCAAACCGTAACACATTTTCACAAAATGCGAACAGGAACAACAACAATTACAGATCATATAACAATAACAATAATAGAAAAATTAAAAACAACAGATACAATAATAACAATGGAAACTACAGAGAACATGCCAATACAAGAAATATGCGTGTAGTTAACCTTCAGGGAAACGAAGAAGGCCCGGGAGACAATTTAGAGCTTCCGATAGGCCATCAATAAAAAGCATTAAAATTTTCAAAATATCAAAGAATCTCACAAATTATGTTTCTCTGAATTGTCCACAAACAAAACATAACCTTACATTTTTAATTGACACCGGAGCAGATATTTCGATCTGCAAATACGTAAATTTAAATCTTAATATAAATAGTGAGGACAGATGCAAATTAACGGGAATTACGAAAGAAGAAATGCATTCTTTAGGAACAACAAATTTATCCTTATGGTTCGGTAAAAATAAAGCCACAAATGAATTCCACATAGTTGATAAAAATTTTCCCATTACAACGGACGGTATATTAGGAAGAGATTTTTTAATAAATTTTGCATGTAAGATTGATAATGAAACTTTTACATTAATGGTAATGTTTGAACAAGAAGATTATGTAATACCTTTAAATACAAGACTACCACACCAAACCATTTTAGAATACCACCTAGATCAGAAACCATTTTCCCTATAAAATTACACATAACAGCAGACAGTTTAATTTTCAACCAAGAATTAGTAAAAGGCGTATTTTTAGCGAATTCTATTGCACCAGCAAAAGGTATATGCCACATAAAGATAATAAATGTTAACGATACGCAAATCACATTAAATGAAATCAAGCCTAAAACAGAGTTTAAAAAACTATACAATAATGACAACAGGTAAACAAACAAATAGAATGAATGACGACAAACGTTTTGAAAAACTTATGACCAAACTAAAATTAAGTGAACAATCTAAAACTAAACTTATTAGCATTTTTAAAGAATATCAAACAATTTTTCACCTAAAAGGAGAACAACTTTCGACCAATAATTTCTACACACAAGCAATAAATTTATCAGAACCAACACCGGTATACATAAAAAATTACAGACTACCTCATACACAATATGACGAAAACAAAAGCAAGTAACTGACTTAATGAACAATGACATTATTGAACATTCTATTAGCCCATACAACGCACTATTACTCTTGGTACCCAAGAAAAGTGAAGATGATAAAAAAATGGCGTTTAGTTGTGGATTTTAGGAAATTAAACGACAAAATAGTTAACGATAAATTTCCTTTAACAAGACTAGAAGACGTTTTAGATATGCTAGGAAGAGCCAAATATTTTTCGACTTTAGACATGACGAGCTCATTCCACCAAATACCGTTAGAACAGAATTCAAGACCTTTGACAGCATTTTCAACACAAAACGGACATTATCAGTTTAAACGTCTACCTTTCGGGTTAAAGATTTCATCAAATAGTTTTCAACGCATGCTTACCATCGCATTAAGTGGTTTAAATTCTGAAGCATTTTTGTATGTTGACGACATAATTGTATTTGGTTGTTCTTTAAATCATCACAACCAAAATCTAATAAAAGTTTTTGATCTATTAAAACAATACAATTTAAAGCTTAATGCAAATAAATGTAATTTTCTCAAATCATAAGTTCTTTACTTAGGTCATCTTATAACTGATAAAGGCATAAAAACAGATCCTTCAAAATGTGAAGCAGTAATAAAATACCCAGTACCAAACAGTGCAGATGAAGTAAGAAGATTTGTAGCATTTTGTAACTACTACAGGCGTTTCATACCAGATTTTGCAACAATCGTAAAGTGTCTTAACTCTTTACTCAAGAAAGGAACACCTTTTATCTGGTCAGAAGAATGCGAAAAAGCTTTTAACACTCTGAAACAAAAACTAGTCAATCCACCGGTATTGCAATACCCAAATTTTGAAAAGCCATTTATCCTTACTATTGACGCATCTGATTTTGCACTAGGAGCTGTACTATCGCAAGTAGAAATTGGACATGATTTACCTATATCTTTTGCAAGCAATTCATTGGGGCATAAATTTTTTTAAGCCATATCTGTTTGGAAGAAAATTTATTGTAGTAACCGACCACAGACCATTAGTAACATTATTCTCACACAAAAACCCATCGTCAAAAATAACTAGAATACGTTTGGATTTATCAGACTATGATTTTGAGATCATATACAAGCAAGGAAAAATCAACACAAACGCCGACGCATTAACACGCATAAAAATTGACAGTGAAATTTTAAAAACAATGATTCCCACATTGGAAGATGGAGAGAAAGATATAAGAGTAGTAACAAGGAGCAAGATGAAAAGTGAAAATAAGAGCGCAAAGAGCATAGAGAATAAAATAAGAATTAATGCGAGTGAAATTGAAGATAAGGGTACCCGCCACTTGAGTCAACACCTCCAAGGAAGTGTTAAAAAGAACAACACATCTCATAATGAGTCTGATCAACTCTGTATTTGGGAGTGCACATCTTTTAATGACGTAAGGAAATTGGCAAAATTGAAATTTATTCCGTGAAGTGATAACAACTCAATTTTAATTCTATTTAAACTGAAGTCCATTGGATTTCCACAATATTTTGTAAACTGGATAAAATCGTATTTGACAGACCGATCTTATCAAATACGATTCCGAGGGGTTTTGTCTGCTGAGTTTATTGCGTTATCAGGTGTTCCTCAAGGAAGTCACCTTGGTCCACTTCTGTTTATTTTAGCTATTAATGATGTAACCCATATCATTAAAAACTCTCATCTGCTTATTTATGCGGATGATATGAAAATATACAGAAAAATAATTTCTCAAGACAATTCAGCCCTACTCCAGTCCGATCTGAAATCTTTTGAAGTTTGGTGTTCTAAAAATAATATGTTTCTTAATCCAGATAAATGCCAAACTATGACCTTTTCGCGAAAAAGGAATAATTTAGTGTTTGATTATAAAATAAAAGATACTGCTTTATGTCGTGTCGATGTCGTTAAAGATCTGGGAATATGCATGGATTCTAAGCTTTCCTTCAACATGCATATTGATAACATCTGTAAAAAAGCATCTTCTATGCTTGGATTTATTAAACGCTGGGCCAAAGAATTCAATAGCATGATTACGACTACAACGTTGTATAATGCAATAGTGCGTCCTTACTTGGAGTACGCAAGTCAAGTTTGGTCTCCAAGTTACAATGTGCATGTTGATCGAATAGAGAGAATCCAAAAATCCTTTGTTCGGTTTGCCCTAAGAGGCTTAAGTGGATTTGACATTTTAAACCTTCCTCCTTATGAGGATCGCTTAAAACTTTTAAAATTGCAATCATTGAGTGAGCGAAGGAAGTCTGCAGATATCGTCTATTTGCACCAACTCATCACCGGTGTATTCGATTCTCCAGAACTTCTTTCTCTTATAAATTTTAACTCTAATCGTAGAAGCAGTATAAATGCTAGCAATTTAATTTACTTACCATTTAGTAGAACAAATTATATGTTAACTGCTCCATTAAATCGTATGAGTAAATCAGTTAACAATTAAAGCTTTTTTGATGTTAACTTGTCTAAAGGTCAACTCAAAAGTAGATTAAAAACTATTGTGTAATTGCATGGTTATGTCTTTGCATGGTTAGTCGTGACGTCTTGTGTTGTCCTTGAGCCCAACCATATTTTGGTGGATAAATTTTTCTCGCATTAACTTATTTTGGGCCACTAGTATCAATATCGTTGAAAATTTCAAAGATTTTTAGGGTGCGGCTTTAAATGAGTTAATGCTGGGAATGTGCGAAAAAGCTGTAGTTGCTAAACTCTATTGTTATTATTAAAGAAAAGAGTAACGTTACTGTGAATATAAATAATAATGAAGTGCACATAACATGTAGCGATGACCTTTCGAAACTAGATTCGATGTTGGAGAAACTGCATAGTTTATTAAAGAAATCACATATAAAGGAGCTAGACCTGTGTGAAAACGATAAAATATTTGAAATAATTGATATTAATGCATTTAAAGAAAAATATGAGAAATTAAAAATTCACCCATAAAGATATTGATATACAGAGCTCCAAGACAAATAAATAGCATGCTACAAAAATACAAACTAATTGATGAATTTCACACTTCGAACATATAAGGACACATGGTGTCGATAATCGATGTGGCAACGCTGTTTGCTAGAAAAGGAAGCAGCAACTTAAAAAGCACTCAAATGCGAGGATCCGAAGAAATGCAACGGATTCGTAAAATGCAAATGTTTGCCGTTTTTGTTTGTTTATATATAAAATTTGTATTTGTATATAATTATATATTATGAAATTTTAATTGTATTAGTTAAGAACCGCTTCTTTTAGAATGTTATAAGTAAGACCTGATTTGAATTTAGAAGGTCTTTTTAAATGAGCCAGAGCGGAAATAAGAAGTAAGACTTTTTAAACCATATTCTATTATTTTGAATTATATTATTATTTCAATTATATTCAATATATTTTTACTATTCCATTCTAATTTCTTAAAATGTATTACTATTTCAGAGAATAAAACGCGTCACTTTTGTAATTAATTTTTAAATTAATTTATTTTATTCAAAAGCTCCTTAAAAAGCCAACAATATTTTTTATTCTTTCTTACACCTTTGAACGAGAACATAAAAGGTTCTTTGCCACTATTTTTTAAAGTATTTTCATGCCACAAGATTTAGAAAAAAGATCAAGCCAGCGAAGCAATAAAGGAGTCCCGCCAGCTCGCTTTGAAGATTCTCACAGAGACATGCCAGTCGAAAGATCTCTAACTACTGCGCCGATACCTACCTCCACGCCAACGCCGCCGCCATCAGCCGCACCGATTCCAGAAGCCTCAACATCATCGTGTCCGCCACTACATCCATCAAGCCAGCCAGTGCCCCAACTTTCACAGCCACCGAAACCTGTAAGTAAGAAAAGTGAATCAGAAAACGTAAAAAGCGAAATGAAAAAGTTGACGCGATTTTAACAAAAAAATGGACGATATGCGGAACGAGTTTAGTCGACAAATGCACGCAATGCAGGCGTTAATTGTCTCTAATAAGCAGCCAACGCAGCAGCCGACACAGCAGACGATAAAGCAGCCAATGCAGCAGCAGATACAGGAGCAAACGCAGGAGCCAAGGGAGCAGTCGATAGAGCATCAAATGCAGCAGACTCCATTTCGGATGGTGCAACAGGCACAGCAGCCATTGCAGCAGACATCAGTTCAGATGAGTCATCAGGCGCAGCAGCCATTACAGCCAATGCAACAAATGCAACATACATCAGATAAGATGATTCATCAGGCGCAGCAGCCATTACAGCCAATGCAACAGACACAGCAGCCATTGCAGCGGACTCCATTTCAGATGGTGCAACAGGTACAGCAGCCACTACAGCCAATGCATCGGCCACAGCAGCCATTACACCAAATCCAGCCATTGCTTCCAACACAGCAGCCAATGCATCAGCAGTTACGCCAAACGCTCCCGCATACCAACCACTTTTTCAGCGACTTATGCAGCCAGTTGACCGCCAAACGCCTATGTCCTTCACTGATAGTCAACAAAGTGTTCCTCACCGTCACAAGAAAATATACCCTCTTCCAATATTTTCAGGTCTTCCCGAAGAATGGCAGACATTTGCAGAAGCGTTCGAGAGCACCACGCTAGAGTTTGAGTACTCAAATTTGCACAACATCATGCGCCTGCGTGATGCCTTAAAAGGACGCGCTCGTGATACCGTGGAATTGCTCCTCGCCAGCTCCAGTAACGTATCGGAGATCCTGGAAATATTGGAAGAAACATTTGGAAGACCAGAGCAGCTTATTAAAAGTCAGATAGAAAAGGTTCGCTTGATACCACCGATAGTCGAAGGTCATTTGGAGTCGTTGGTAAGTTTTGCGAACAAAATGTCCAATATGGCGACATTCTTAAAAAATGCACGAGGCGAACATCATCTAGTGAATCCGACGCTGTTAAGCGAACTCGCAGCAAAGTTACCAAACTCCACGTCAAATGCAATGGGCAGAAAAATGCCTGCTGCTGGAGCGACCATCGACCATCGTTGATTTCAGCCAGTGGCTCAATAGCCTAAGACGACTTGCCAACATGGTTGCCGATTCGCTACTACTTCTTCGATGCCACCACTCGCAGGACCCACTTACAGTCGCAGAGGCAACCAACACGCGAATA